>CM071870.1:28138493-28151875 GCA_036759665.1 Gynandropsis gynandra | reverse complement strand
CAGCAGTTCATTGATGCCCTAGCCGCACGTTTCTCCATCAAAGACTTGGGCCACCTATCATTCTTTCTCGGGGTAGAAGCAACGCAGACATCTAATGGTCTACTTTTGACTCAACGAAAATACATCAATGATCTTTTCCACCGCTGTCTCATGCATGAATCAAAGCCTGTTCCTACACCCATGCCGTCAACATCACGTATGACACTTGACACCGGTACTTCCCTCTCCAATCCAACGGAATACCGGTCCATTGTTGGAGGACTACAATACCTATCCCTCACACGACCGGACGTAAGCTTCGTCGTCAACAAGCTGTCCCAATTCATGCATGCTCCCACGGATGTTCATTGGCAAGCCGCTAAAAGAGTCTTACGTTATCTTGCTGGCACGAAGGATCGAGGTATCTTCTTATCCGTGCACAACACGCTCTCCTTACATGCCTTTACTGATGCAGACTGGGCTGGAGACTTTCATGATCTCAAGTCCACCGGAGCGTATCTTCTCTTCCTTGGTGCGCATCCTATTTCCTGGTCGTCTAAGAAGCAAACCGGACTCTCCCGTTTGTCTACCGAGGCTGAATACCGATCTATTGCGTCCACCGCTGCAGAGGTCCTCTGGGTCATTGCCTTACTATCTGAGCTTGGAATCACGCCATCATCACCACCCACCATCTACTGCGACAACATTGGAGCAACATATCTAAGTGTTAAGCCGGTTTTCCACTCTCGGATGAAACACTTGGCTCTCGGCTATCTCTTCGTTCACGGCCTGGTTGAGTCGAACACTCTTCGGGTCACTCATGTTCGAGTTGCTAATCAGCTTGCAAACATTCTCACGAAGCCTCTACTGAGACTACCATTCGAGGTCTTATGCTCCAAGATTGGACTCACCACGGGTGCTCCATCTTGAGGGGGCGTGTAAAGGATATACATGTAAAAGGGTATAAAAGTAATTTTTGTAATTAGGTCTAATCTTGTAATTAGGTCTAATGTTCTCTTTTTGTACATATAGTCATTTAGGCTCATTCTAATGAAATTAATCAGAATTCAAATTATCAAATTCCTCTTATGTGATCGAACAAATAACAATAAGATGCTTGGCATTCATTATATATGTCGGCTTCCTATTTTCACAAATATTGGGAAAATAGCTTAACTTCAACTTCGTTGTATTTTTTTCCACCATCATCTCTGTGCATAACTCATAAATAAGTTGCTGGTATGTCAGACTAATCGGAGGACAATAGAAATATACTCTCTAGTTTTCCTGAACTCTACCAACCCATTTAGATTCTCCATTTACGTTTTTTTTCCTATTTACCATCATATTAAAATAAATCAATGTGATTTTCTCATCCACGGAATCCATTACACCGTCAAAACAAACATAAGAAAGAAGGTAAATTTATGACCCATTGCGACCATGTGTTTCAAATTCAAAATGACTCTGTGACTCAGTGCGGCCTTGCGACTCTATGAGACTCTGTGATCCTGTGCAACCGTGCGATTTGATGAGAATTTGTAACCTAGTGCGACTGTGTGACTCGATGAGAATATGTGGCACATTGCGACCATGTGTTTCAATATTACTTTATGACCCAATGCGACCGTGCGACTCAATGAGACTCTGTGACCCACTGTGATCGTGCGACTTGATGAGACTGTGTGACCCACTGTGATCGTGCAACTCGATGAGACTATATGACCCAGTGCGACCGTTCAACTCGAGAATCTTTGAAACAATGTGACCATGTGTTTGAAATTAAACATGACTTTGTGACCTAGTGCGATCGTGCAACTCGATGAGACTCTATGAACCAATGCGACTCGATGAGACTCTGTTATCCAGTACGACCGTGCGATTTGATGAGACTCTATGACCCATTACGACGTTGTGTTTCAATATGACTCTGTAACCCAGTGCGGCCGTGCGACTCGGAGAGACTGTCACTCATTGCGATCATTTCACATTTTAATAAATATGACTCGTTTTGACTACATCAATATAAGAATCATTTTGAAAAAGGAAGAATCGAATGTATACATATTACTACTACTTACTAGGGTTATCCAATTTATAAAAGAAATACGAAAAATACAAGAGAAACACAAAAAATCACTATACTTACCTGGTTTTCCTGCGGAACTTTCTTAATTGCAAGCTTCTTTGTTGACAACAAATGATTTCGACCTATTCACGGTGAATCTGACGTTGATTTCAAGCTACTTGCGGTGAATGTCGATTTCAAGCTACTCGTGTTGAATCTGTTGTGGTGTGAGAGAACAATAATTTTCGCGCCACAGGAGAGAGGAAAATCCAGGTGCTTTGGAGAAGAGAGAAAAACTGTCGATTAAAGAACAAGGGTAATATGGGGTTATCGATATTTTGAGGGTAGATTTGAAGTTGAAACATTTTTTAGAGAATGATAGAATTGAAGTCCTAATAGCAGTTGAATGGTATTTTTAAAGTTCCCTTAATGACTTCGATGAAAGCTATAAAGTTGGCCAATTATTCTTCATAATTTGTCTTGAAATTTTTAACTTGAATCACTAAATGAAATTAAGTATGAAATATGACATCTTCGAGAACCCGTCAACAACAATAAAAATGGAGTCTTTGTTTCAGATATTGGGGAGTATGTTAACTAAGTCTATGTAAAAGTTAGACCACACGTAAGATAGATGAAGGAAGATATAAACGATAGAGGTAATGCGAGACTTGTCTTGGTGACACGAGATAAATAATGCACAAATTCTTTCAACATCTTTCCTTAGATGTTGTCAAAAGAAATGTTCTTTCAGTTTGACCAAAGTCTTATTGTCTCGCAAGTGCTCTTCCATATGCTTCATATATTATTGTGAAAGAATAAATAATATCACTATTAAATATATGAAAAATAGTTCATGTATTTCCAATCAGTTCGAAAATTAAGAAAATATTTTTTATTACCATTTTAGAACATCTTAGTGTAAGTTTATTGATTACAAACAACAGAACCTTAATCTATTATGTTGCGGTGGATGTTGCAGTTCGACTCCCTTATGTCGAAAAGGATTAAGCATTGCAACTCTCTTTGCTGTGAAAAAAGGGGAAAATGATAACAATTAGAAACATAACGTTTTTGTGCTCACCCAAGAGGAAGTTCAAACGTTCTCATACGAATTACCAATTTCGTAGAAGAGGTCATTCACATTCTGACCAGTTTTGGCTGAAGTTTCAATAAATCCCATCCCGTTTTCTTGAGCATATTGTTCTGCATCCTGCATTTCATATATATAACAAAAATCGTGAATAAATTCAACTAACCATCGATAAGTGATAGATGTTAACATCGTATTGTATACCTCAATCCTGACTTTTCTTTTCACTTCAAGATCAACTTTGTTTCCTACTATGAACATTATAAGATTTGGAGTTCCTGTAACAAAAATTTTCGATCTTTATCTCAAATAACGTGTACAACTTAAAAAAATATATAATTGATCAAAATTATATGTATAATTTATTCATATATATTATGATATAACACTTTTTTAATATATTTTTAAAGGAAATTTATGGATTTTATAACTCACTACGTCTTTATATGTTCCGGGTCCCTACAAATTGGGGAGATTCTTATGTACTATATTTACCAATTGAGTTAATCTATCTGATTTTATAATATAACTCAAGTTGTTTAAAATAATAATATTCAAAGAGTTTTTAACATATAAAAAAGGAAAAATAAGAGAGTAAAAAAATCACAATATATAATACGTTCAAATCTAATAGCTAGTTTCATGCGTTTCAGATTCTCTTAAAGTGTTGTTCATCTTCATCCTTAATTTTTATATTAAACAAATCTCAAACTGTAGCATTATATATTTGTGATTCTATGACATGTACTTAATCTATGTCATTGCAATTTATAGTCTGAAAATATATATTATTAGAAGAAAGATTTTATCTTCCATCGATTTAAAAACGAAGAATTTCTTTGAGAGAAAACATATTGGAACATTCCTAACTAAGTACCGGAAATAAAGTGCTTAATTACCTTGTCTCCTCACTTCCTCGACCCAACGTTTCGCTCGAGCAAAGGAATCCTGAACCAAGAAAACCAAAAAGAGCAAAAGCAAACATTGGCTGAACTTATAAGAAAGGAAAATCCGTTTCGATCTCGACTAACATTGCTCTAGACCTTAACATTGATCAATATAGTTTTTAGATAAATATATCTTCTCATCCAATTATTTACTTGTTGAAGTGAAATCTTATGTTGTATTGGTCCGCATTGGGTATGATATAAATAATAGATTAATATATTATGTTATAGGGAATTTTAAATTTCTGAGTTAGATCCAACTCATTTTTTATATAAAAATCGTATTTAAAGGTTGTCTAATTTTTTAGCCAAACCCTAATAATTTGAGTTAGATTGAACATTCGAAAATTCCAATAAAATTTGAATCAATATTGTAAGATCTAATAAACAAGTTAAGAAACAAAAACACTTTAAAATATACATAAGTTGGTATACACTTCATGTAAAGCACTAATTAGGATTTAGAATTTAGAATATAGATGTTAGAATATTTGTTTGATCCATGTAATGTAATATTTGGGTATATAAACTATAATACAAAGTCGAACAATTTAATTATATGTTCTCTTTATTAAGTTTAAAATATATGGATTTTACTATAACGTCGAGTATTTTATATGTAAGTTTTCATTATTAAATAAAAAACATATACACACTAATGTAAAATCAAATACTTTAATGATAAATTTTCATTATTGATATATGAGTTTTGGTTTAGAATTGAATATTTTAATGAGTTTTAGTTTTCTCGTCCTCTTTGACTTATAAAACTCTATAAATAACATTAAAAATTTTCTAAAAATCATTAGATATTAGACAATAAAAATTAGAACATAAGTAAAGAACCAACAAAAAAAATATTTTAATAAGTTGTATTGGCATTGGAATCATTAATTCCAATAAATTCTAATATATGATTGTTTATTCATTAGATAAATCATATTGAATCTAGACCTGATAAATAATTGGGTTTGAGAATTGTAAATCTACGATAATAATCAAATATTAAACTTAGAATAAGAACCAATATAGTTATGTAATAAGAAATTAATCATTTTATATATGAAATAGTAAATACCATGCTAGTGATGTCGTAGACGACGACGGCAGCAGCAGCACCCCGGTAATACATAGGAGCTAAGCTGTGGTATCTCTCTTGACCTGCTGTGTCCCATATGTCAAACTTCACAGCTTTTGTTTCCAAAGGAACAATTTTTGTGAAAAATGCTGCCCCAATTGTTGACTCCTGAATCATCATTTGCAGATTTTACAAATCTGTGATTTTGTGGTTAAAATTTATAATTTGTTTGAATATAAATTAATTGGTAAACTATTTCTTTGCCTGGAAATCATGAAATTGGCCTTGGATATATCTAAGGACTATACTTGTTTTCCCGGCACCCATGTCCCCCAAAAGCACCTGTAATCAAATGAAAAAGAAAACTATATTTAATACAAAAAAAAATGTAATTATTTTCAATTGGATTGTTATGTTCAAGTCTGTTATTTTTTCTTGTTAGAACTGTAATTTTTTTATGAAAAATTATGGTTTTTTTATGACCACAAAATTCATAATAATTACCTTTCAAATGTTGCACTGATAAATTTATAAGACATATAAATTCATAATAATTTCTTGCGATCCGTATAATTTCGGTATATGACCAGTGTCTTGCACTATTTAGAGTTAACATCATGGTTAAGAAATTCAAGGCAAAATATACTACTAATTCATAAACTAATATAAAGAGTTTGCTTATTTTTCTAGAATAATTCGAATAAAATATAATTTAAGAAAAATTCCTCGCTAGTTAACCGATTAAACATAAAAATATATAAATCATTATAAAGTTTAAGAGAATATAGTATAAAAAATATCAAACTATTTTATTTTAGCCTATAAAACATGAATTATTATCTTTAACCTAAAAAAACCCAAGTTTATTTTTTTTACCTTAAAAACACTAACTTTAGGAATATAGTGTAGAAAATACCAAACTTTTTAATTTTTGCCTGTAAAACACAAATTATTACTTTGAACCTAAAAATTTTGAAATTTTACATTTTGTCTTAAAAACATAAACTTATCAAATTAATCATATCCATACACAAACAAAAACACTAAATCATATTTTAATTCTTTGAATTTTGAAGTGTTGTCTAAAAAACACAAATTTATCAAATTAATCACATCCTAAAGTTAGTGTTTTTAAGGCAAAAAAATATAAGTTTCTGTTTTTTTAGGTTGAAAATAATAATTCATGTTTTATAGGTTAAAATAAAATAGTTGGATATTTTTTATATTATATTCCCAAAGTTTAAACATTTTTCTTTAGTTTTGAAATAAACAGATACGATTTGGTTTTGGTCGATATTATCACGGATCTTATCACAAAAATACAATCTAATCTAGATTAATACTAGATATTACCCATGCATAGCACGAATTTTAAAATTATTAAAATTGAAAATGATAAATAGTTTGAATATAGTATAAGATGTATATTTTCTAAATGATGAAAAGTATATACTTACATTGATTAATTATTTAATTTATAGTAATTATATATTAACATTTAAATATATTCAACATTAGATAAAAATAAAAAATTAAATATATTCAACGTTAGACAGAATTTAAAATTATTATAACTGAAATTAAATAGTTTGAATATAATATAAGATATATATATTTTAAGTATTAATTATATATTAACATTTAATATAGTCATCGTTAGATGAAATAAATAATGAGTATATTCAATTTAGATTGAAATAAAGATTTAAGGTAATTAGTTTAAGTAATTAAATAATTTAAATAATTTTATAGTTATACTTATTTGTTTTTATAATTATATTTATGAAAGTATATAGTGGTATAATTTTTTAAAATATTGTTCAATAAATTTGTCAAGAGTGAGAGTGATTTAATGAACAAAAATTTTGAAATGTTTACTGTGTGATGTAAACTGAATTAAAATAATAATTCAGTTTAATTAATTAAAACATAAACTTTAATGAAGAAGTAAGAAAATAAATTATATATAATTAATGGATAATAGAAATGAAAAATAAAAAAAAACATTTATTTATTATTAGTGATAGTAATAGTAATAACAACAAATAATAGAATTTATGAACTACAAAAATTAAAATAAAACATATATATGTGATAATACCTTATATATATATATATATATAAAATTTTAATGTTCTTTGAGAACATATATGACATATATCATATATGACAAATAATAATCTCTTAAAATATCTATAATTATTAAATAAATATGGACAATTTACGTAGAAGTAAAATAAATTTGTAATTGTTATTAAAGAAATAAAATAAATGTGTGATTAGTTACATGAAATTTGCTATATATCAATAACTATAAAGATGAAAGTTTTTTTCTAAAACCGTCCCACTAAAAAATTATTTTTATAAAATGTGTAATCTAAAATAAATAGACATAATTAATATATATATATATATATATTTGATTAACGTAATTGATTTGATTTTAATTTAGATATTATGTAACTTATAATATTTTTATTAATAGCTATAAACATGCAAGTTGTTTTTTGAAATATTCTAACTTTAAGTGGAAAATTATAATTTAAATTTAATAATTAAAACAATTTTTATAAAATGTGTAATGTAAAAAATATTAATAACTATAAACGTGAAAATTGTTTTTAGAAATCTTTCCACTCTCAAATTATTGAATATAAGTGGAAACTTATAAAATGAGGATATTTTCAAATTATAATAATTAAAAAATCATTTGTTTATAAAATGTATAATATAAATTAAATATAATAATTAAGATCTATATATATTAAAATAAAATGAGGTTAATATCGGAATTAATTAATTAAAAATTTAATAATTTTTTTTTAATTTTAACATATAAATTATTTCTTATATAATTATTTTGATTCAATATTTTTACAATAAAATATTTTTAAAACTTATTTCAATAATAAATATAGCACACACCAAAATAAATAAATATATATATATATATATATTCATCCAAATGAATTTTTACATAACTTATTTGATTGTATATTTTTACAATAAAAAAATTTTTATTTAATATTTTTATTAACTAATACATATAATATAACACAGTAAAAATAAATAAACTAAATTCTTATCTTTTATATAAAATCACAATAATATATATGAAATAATTTATACATATATATGTTTTGTTTCTTAAGTTTAAGAATAGTAAATTATTATAGTAATTCTAAATTAATATTAACTAAAAATTATAATAATTATATATATAATATTTATTTTTAAAATTTAATTTTTTACTTTCCAACTTTAATAAATTTAAATAAATAAGAATTCGAAAATTAAAATAAAAATAAATTATCTGGATTATATTTACAATAATTAATTTACCATATAAATATTAAAACTTTCTATAAAAATGCAATTTAAAATTTGTAAACTTTTTTCGATAATTTAATGTTAATTTTATTAATATTAGTTTTTACTAAATACAATTAGATAAAATTTTAAAATTTATACATTTTATATATTATAATATATAAACTTAAATTTTAAATTAGTAATAATTTATTTGAGTATTTATAAAATATAATAATAATTAAATAGTTTAAATGAAAACAATGTTAATTAAAGTATAAATTTGAAATTTTAAATACTTTTATATGCTTACTATTATAAAAAATAATTATATATATTTTTTAACATTACTATTAATTTGATCAAATTGTTATTATATTTTAAAATAAATTGGGTTTTAAATATGATAAAATTATTAAAAAATATTTTAGTTTTTTATATTTAATCATTATTTTTAAAACTTTTCAAATAATAAATAAATTTAGAAATTAATTTTTATATATTAATAGTAATAATAATTTTGAAAATTCTTATAAATAATTTTTAAAATAGGTGGTTATCCTTAAATTATTTATATAATTATCAATACTTGAATTAAAAAAATACAAATTTGAATTTATGTTAAATATTTGTAATATTTATTTTAAAAGAGATATTGTTTGGTCTAATACATTTTAAAAAAAATTTATTGAAAATTTATATTTCTATTAACTTAAATTGATTAAACGGTTATATAATTCAAATATAAAAACTTTTACATTAATATTTGAATTATTTATTACATAATAAATTTGATTCTAAATTTTTACAATAAATATTTGAAGATAACATGAAAATAAATATAGCATCAAATTCATTATGTAATAAATAATCATTATTTTACAATAAATATTTGAACCGTAGAAGTCGATTATTACCGATTGTCATACTGATTTTAAAAATTCTTAAAATTTGAACTTTGATTTTACATTTTTTTTCTGTATATTCCAATATGTTTAATAGGTGACATTTGAAGAACCATTGTTCCAATTATAAAATAAAAAACAATTAGTTAAAAAATATCCATGAAAATAATAATAATTATTAAAATACTTACTTTAAATTTACAGAATTTACACACCAAAAATACCGTAAATTTGTTTTTTTGTTGTTGAAGTAAAGTTATGAGAGTATGCAGATATATAAAGGAATAGTGAATAGAAGTTATAGTGTTTTTATAGGGAAAATTAATTTTTTAAACTAAAAGTGGGAAGTTATTGGTATTCGTGAAAGTTATGCTAAATTAATAATTGAATTATAAATTTATTGTTATCTTTTAAACTTTATTAATTTAAAGAATATTTGAAATAAAATCAAATGATTTTCAAATTATAATCTTAAATATTTTATAATAATAAAAATTAAATTAAACTAAAGCATAATAATTCTTATTAAACATAATTTCAAATAAATAAAATAATTTTTATTTTAAAATTTTTTTTGTTTTAATCAAATAATCAAATAATTTGTGTACGTTATTTAAAGAAAAGTAATTATATTTAAAAATAAAATATTTAAAATAGTTTCAAGATTTTCTAGAAGAACGAAACTTATCGTCAAATCTTTGATACATAATTTTTATAAAGCAATGTTATATCACTAAAACATCTATATGGATAAATTCAAACGTTATAATACTATGATAATGTACCCAAAATCGTATAATAATATACCCAAAGAAAATTGATGTAATCTAACCAATCTAACACAGTTCAAATAGAGATAGAATACTCTTTAAAAATATACAATGGTTAAAAAAAAAGAAATATGAACAAGTGTTAAGATATATTTTCATAAAACTAATAAGTCGGTTTATAGAATTATAAAGTATACCAACAAATAATATTTCTAATAAAGAAACAATAATTTTAAATTATATAAATTTAAATACCGATTATTTAAAATCTCCAACCTGGCCCAAGTCTTCGACGAGTTAGAACCCTAGTTAAACTTCGAATACCTATATGTTTGGTATATAGTGTAAGCCAAATAGGAACATCATATGCTGTTTAATTCTTATGGTCTGATGGCCTGATCAAAAACTTTTTTTCCGAGAGAGTAATTTCCTCTGTTCTGTCTAACTATACAGAATTACAAAAAAGGAAAAAAAATCCGTCTGAACACAGCGTTTTCGGGTTTTTTTTAATTGAAACATTTTTTGGAATTAAGAAAGTTTTCACAAAAGCTCAAGGCTCATCATTCATAATCTACTCTTAGTTATAATATCTAAGACATACCCACCATTTTGGCATGTGTGTTTCTGCTGCTATTCCTCCCCATTACTGACCAAATAACGCACAAACAGAATCTCAGCAACTGGAAACAAGAATTTTTGTTGTGTGCTTTTGCGTATCTGTTTTGTGTCTCTGAGAGAGAGAGAGATAGAGAGAGATAGTTTGTATGTGTAGATGCATTAAAGAGGAAGAGGAGAGAGAAAATTACTGTTTCACGTATTTTTGCTACTCCAAGAGGCATCTTTGTATTCAATGTTTTGTTTTAGGCATTTTATATAAAATATGAACAAATAAGAAATAAATATATTATTTTCCTAATATTAATCTCTAACTAAAGGCAGTTCCAATGAAATTTCGATATTTACTCAGTGGGTTTAAAATAATAATAATAATAATAATATTAATAATAATTTTAATAATTATAATAATAATTTTAATAAATTCCAAACGTATCTGAATAATAATAATAATAATAATAATAATAATAATAATAATAATAATAATAATAATAATAATAATAATAATAATAATAATAATAATAATAATAATAATAATAATAATAATAATAATAATAATAATAATAATAATAATAATAATAATAATAATAATAATAATAATAATAATAATAATAATAATAATAATAATAATAATGTGGTGATACGTTCTTCGCTAAAATCGCAATGACAAAATACTTTTGAGAATTTGCATTTTAAGAATTTCTCTGTAATTCTTTCTTATAGTTCCATGTTTGAATAAAATAGTAATGACAAAATAAAATTTTAAAATTTTGAATGAATATGCATAGGAGTGAAATAGCAATTATGGGGAAGAGAATGGTAGTTTTGCTCGTTTGACTGTTAGATTTGTTAGGTTATTTATTCAACTTCTTGTTCCACGTAGAGATAGAGATAGAAACCGCCGAGATAGAGTGAGAGATGTATATACCGAAAAATAGAAAAATATGAGCTGGATTTTTATAAAATACCGGTTAAGAAATATAATTTCCTCCTATATTTTTATTGGACTTCGTTCTGAAATGACTTGATGAAAAAGACGTGTTAACTTTCATTAAAATTTAATCCCAATTGACAATTTTTTTATAATAATTTAAACTTCAAATTATTTTATTTTTTTAACAATTTTCTACAATTTCATTGATCAAAAATAAAATTTTGTGATTGATCGATGTAAAGTACATCCCGTTTAGTTGATACATTATCATAATCCTTCTTTTTATCAACTCGATTTTACGAGAAAAAAAGTCCAACGTTTTTTTTCTCCCACACAAAAAAATCTCATCGGCTTAATTTGCTTCTGAACATATGCAATGCATGTTTGTCTTCTTCTTCTTGTGCGACAACATTTTGCCATAACGTGTGATGCAATATGAAACGTGTACAATGTGTGGTGCAACGTGTAGTGTTCTATAATGTGTGGTGTAACATGTAATGTTGTACAACGTGTGATACAACGTTTGTACTAAATACTAGCACGTTGTACTGCGACGTGTGTGTACAACATTCATGTCAATCAACGTGTGTGTACAACGTATCTGAAGAAATCAATCTAGATTCAAACAAGCTTCGTGACAATGGTAATTGAAGTTCAATTATATCGTATTGTCATATGAATTTTTATAAATTACCGTTGATTGGTGTATCTACGTCAAGATTGTAGGAAACAAGTTTATAATCCTTGTATTATATGTAGATGATATTCTATTGCCACAAATGATCGTGGGTTATTATGTTAGACGAAAGATATGGGTGAAGCTTCCTATATATGTCATCTGAATATAAATATTTTCATATAGATCACAAGAAGATTTGAGATTGTCTCAAAAGCCTTACATCAACAAAAGTTTACAAAGATTTAAATGAAATAATGTTCACCAATTCTTGTCCTCGTACAAAAAGAGGACCATCCCAATCTATTCTAATGTCCTAAGAATTGAAACAATATGGATGAAAGTAATATGCCTATTATTTAATATTTGAATAGTCTTGGGTTAAAAGTGTAATTATTAACAGTTAATAATTATATAAGAAACGAAAATTAGGTTTTCGTTATTATATTACACAATCACAAAACAAAAACCCTAGTAGCCGTCAAACAGAAAAACGAAGAACGAAACAATTTCGTTCATCGAAAATTCCGCACCAAAGGTTGAAGGCAGATCCCGATCTCGGAGTGGATACGCGTAAAGGGTTTGTACCATCAAGTCTCGCATCCGAGAGTAACACGTTCAACGACAGGTATTACGAAATTGTTTCTGTAAATTGTTTATTGTTGAATATCCGTGAAAAACTGATCCGAACATGACTATATCGTTATTCGGGTTGATTAAAACATGTTTCCGCAATTGAAATCAACCCTACAGTGGTATCAGAGCGTCTGGCTGCATGTTTAGGATTAGTTTTTTCCGCCCCCTCAATTATCAAAAATCTGCTTAAAACCCCCCTTCGTTATTTATCCGTTAACTCACCCGATTTGCGTGCACCAGAAATTTCACGAATGCGTGAGAGATGTACTAGGCGGCGGCCGAGCCCTAGTCGGCCGCACGAGCGTCGTCGGTCGACGGGACCGAGGGCGGCGCACCGTCGGGCGACGGACGTGAGACGTCCGGCGACGCGAC
>CM071870.1:28109771-28135637 GCA_036759665.1 Gynandropsis gynandra | reverse complement strand
TTCCATTTCTATGTTAGATAGATGTGGTTATAAAACAATCTTCAATAATAAAATTTGCTATTTTTTTTCATAATGATGAATTATGTGCAAATGGTTGTTTACGTCAAGGTATCTATGTTTTACCCAATGCAAAAGTTAATATGATTAACATGCATATTTCTGGTTTGAATGAGAGAAAGAAAGATAATCAATAAAATGGGATTTTATCTCAATGGGATTATCCAAAGAAAAATGGGATTTTGTCTCAGTGGACTTCTTCCGGAACACCACAACATAATGGTGTATTCGAACGGAGAAATCAAACCTTATTAGATATGGTGAGATCCATGATAGGGTTCACTGATCTTCCAATGAACTTATGGGGCTATGCTTTAGAAACAGCTGTCTATCTGCTAAACAAAGTTCCAACCAAAGCAGTCTCGAAGACACCATATGAGATACGGAAAGGACGTAAGCCAAACCTGATACACATCAAGGTTTGGGATGTCCGGCCTTCGTTAAGAGACTTCAGCCAGACAAGCTTGATGCTAGATCTGACAAATGTAGGTTCATAGGTTATCCCAAGGAAACTATGGGATATTATTTCTACCACCCGTCTGAACACAAAGTGTTCGTGGCCAGAACGGCAATCTTTCTTGAGAGGGAATTCCTTGATGAAGGAATTCATGGTGGGGAAAGTAGTTCTTGACGAGATTCAAGAACCCGATGAGCCAACACAAGCTCATGGACATGAGATGTCAAATGAGCGTTCTTGGCTGAGTGATATAGTGTTAGGCTCCGGCGCTTCATCTTCAAATGTTGAAGTGACAGTGCCCGTTCAGGAACAAGTTCAGGAACCTGTTCAGGAACAAGCCCAACAAGATATCCCAGCGCAGGTTGAACCTGCTACACAGGCTTCTTTGAGAAGGTCAACACGTTCTCGACGTGCACCTGACAGACTTAATCTGATGGTGCAAGAGGATGTGGTCGGTCATAGAGATGACGACCCTTTGACTTTCCAAGAGGCTATACAAGGCCATGATTTTTAGAAATGGTGGAAAGCCATGGAATCCAAGATGAAATCTATGAAGATTAACAAAGTATGGACTTTGGTTGATTCTTCACATGCTTCCAGACCGATAGGTTGTAAATGGGTTTACAAAAGGAAGATTGGAGCGGACGGGCAGGTAGAGACCTATAAAGCTCGTCTAATTGCCAAGGGGTATAGTCAACGAGAAGGGATTGAATATGAAGAAACGTTCTCCCCTGTGGTAATGCTCAAATCTATTCGGATTCTGCTTGCGATAACGGCATTCCATAACTATGAGATTTGGCAGATGGACGTGAAAACAGCTTTCCTTAACGGAGAGCTCCAGGAAGAAGTCTTCATGACTCAACCTGAGGGTTTCACGTCGCCAACTCAAAGTCATATGGTATGCAAGCTTCAGAGGTCCATTTATGGACTCAAGCAAGCTTCTCGAACCAAGAATATTCGCTTTAACAAGGCAGTTGAAGAGTTCAACATTGTTAGATGCGAAGAAGAGCCTTGTGTGTACAAGAAGTTTAGTGGGAGCGCGGTTGTCTTCCTTGTGCTTTATGTGGATGACATATTGCTTATAGGAAATGACATTCCGGTGTTGCAAAAGACGAAGTTCTGGTTATCCGAACAGTTCTCCATGAAAGATCTAGGAGAAGCAACCGATATTTTGGGAATAAAGATCTATAGAGATAGATCAAGGAGGTTGCTTGGACTATCGCAGTCCCAGTACATTGATACCATCATGAAGAGGTATAACATGGAAAATTCCAAGAGAGGCTATCTACCGATAAGCACTGGAATTACTCTCTCCAAAGAGGATTGTCCTCAGACACAAGAAGAGAGAGAACACATGAGTAGGATCCCATATGCTAGCGCAGTGGGAGCCATCATGTATTCCATGACATGTACGAGGCCTGATGTAGCCTTCGCGCTAAGTGTAGCGAGTCGGTATCAGGCAGATCCCGGTGAGGAACATTGGAAATTGGTGAAAACCATTCTCAAGTACTTAAGAAGGACTAGAGACCAATTCCTCGTTTATGGAGATTCTAACTTAGAGTTAGAAGGGTTCACGGATGCCAGCTTTATGTTCGATAAGGACGATAGCAGATCAACATCGGGTATGTCTTTTGCCTCAATGGGGTGCAGTGTGTTGGAAAAGTTCCAAACAAGCTACTGTAGGTAGCTGATTCGGTTACTGAAGCAGAATACATAGCGGCTTGCGAAGCTGCTAAGGAAGCGGTCTGGATGAGAAAGTTCATAACTGAACTTGGTGTGGTACCTTCGATAAAGGAACCAGTTCCTTTATTATGTGATAATACCGGGGCAATAGCCCAGGCGAAGGAACCAAGATCTCATAAAAGATCAAAGAATGTTCTGCGGAAGTACCATCTAATAAGGGAAACCGTTGAGCGTGGGGACGTTCAAATCCAGAAGGTAGAAGGAAAACAAAATGCAGTAGATCCACTCACAAAGGCGCTTGGTTCAAATGAGTTTGACAAGCACAAGTTGATAATTGGATTGAAGAACATGACATACTGGAATTAGTTCTAGGAATAGTACAATTGTTGTAACTATTTAAGAGCTAATTTTATGTCATATATTTTTGAACACTTGTGAATAAAAAAAAATGGCATTCTTTTATCATTTTGATGATATTTGCATAATATATATGTGTATATATTTTCATAGCTACTATGATAGAGTCCATGATTAAGTTTAAAAACTTGTCATCATGATAGAGATCATGATAAAGAGAGTCAAGTTCTGGTAAAACTTAATCTAAATCGTTCTTGATCATAGGATAACTAACTGGACGTTAGTAATCCGGATAGATCAACATAGATGTGATGGTTTCTATTTGATAGAAATTAGTAGATCTCTTTTACTAAATCACATGCATGGATGATACTAAATCACATGTATGGATGATGCACATAGAGATGTGATCATTGAACAGACCCAAAGGGAGAATTCCTAATGGTTACATTACCATTGAACTGTCAATAGGAATTTCTTTGGAAGGATAGGAATATTGTAATTTCCTTAGACCTGTGATTAACATGGTAACTGACAAGTTATCTACCATTCTTTGATTCTGGACACCTTATGTCTTGGGATATAAGTTGAAAGGATATTGGGAATGATTAGATGCTTGTGCAGTTAGTGATTGATCAAGATGGAATCCGTCAACGCTAGGTAAAGAGTTTGAGCTCTATGTTGTCAGCAACATAATGACTGAAAAGACATTGGCCAGGACATTTGAATGAGAGAAGAAAAGAGTTTCTTGCGATCATTCACCAGTCAGTTATGTTAGGCATGAAACATAGTTGATAATCTATTAGGACTTGACAGTCAGACCATGTCCTAGGATTATCCGGAGCTGTAAAGACGGAGGGAAATAATAATATTATCCTTCTACCATGGTTCTACAGAACATATACTTTGACTGTTTGAAATATTACGTAAAGGCAAATGGGAGATTGAAAATAATATGCCTATTATGTAATATTTGAATAGTCTTGGGTTAAAAGTGTAATTATTAAAAGTTAATAATTATATAAGAAACGAAAATTAGGTTTTCGTTATTATATTACACAATCACAAAACAAAAACCCTAATAGCTGTCAAACAGAAAAACGAAGAACGAAACAGTTTCGTTCATCGGAAATTCCACACCAAAGGTTGAAGGCAGATCCCGATCTCGGCGTGGATACGCGTAGAGGGCTTGTACCATCAAGCCTCGCATCCGACAGTAACACGTTCAACGACAGGTATTACGAAATTGTTTCTGTAAATTGTTTATCGTTGAATATCCGTGAAAAACTAATCCGAACATGACTAGATCGTTATTCAGGTTGATTAAAACACGTTTTCGCAATTGAAATCAACCCTACAATGGAAGAATGTTATGTCTTTCCATTGATGAGAAACGTACATATATATATACTGATTACATCAATCTCCAATCCCGTTAACTAAGGTAACCTCATAACTAACATATCTTACAGTATATTCCAGAATATCATGGAGTATATTCTATCACACCCCCGCAGTCGAACCGGGAGCTTGGCGCACAGGGAGACTGGTCCGAAATTCAACAAATGGAGCTGACGGTAGTCCCTTGGTGAAGATATCTGCAATTTGGCGAGCGGAGGGGATGTGCAGAACGCGGACAGATCCTAAAGCGACTTTTCTCGTACAAAATGGATGTCAATCTCGACATGTTTGGTGTGTTGATGTTGCACCGGATTGGAAGATAAATAAATAGCCGAGATGTTGTCACAATACATTAGTGTTGTGCGAGCCAATGGACAGAGGAGTTTCCGAAAGAGGTTGCGGAGCCAACATGTTTCAGAAACAACATTCTCAACTACTCGGTACTCGGCTTCGAGAAACTGTAGGTTGGCACTTAGAGGACCAAGATATCAGATTATTGCCGAGAAATACGCAGAAGCCAGAAGTTGATCGGCGGCTGTGCACACAACCCGCCCAATCTGCATCGGTGTAGGCGACAAGACTAAGATGGCGACATCTTTGACACTTCCTAAAATCATGAGGGGTATATATGAAGGCCGAGAGAGATGGTACCTTGTAAGTATTGGATGACGCGTTTAAGGGGCTGAAAATGTGGTTCACAAGGATCATGCATAAATAGGCAAAGTTGTTGTACTGCATATTGTATGTCGGGTCTCGTGAACGTGAGATATTGAAGAGCTCCAGCAAGGCTTCGATACAAAGTAGGATCATGGACATGTTCACCCACAGTTGCTGAAAGCTTGGACTTAGTGTCAACAGGGGTGAAACACGGTTTGCAAGATGACATGCCTGCCTTGTGTAGTATTCCCCGTGTATATTTCGCTTGACTAAGATGAAGTCCATCTTCCGCACCAGAAACATAGACGCCCAGGAAGTAGTGAAGGGAGTCGAGGTCGGACATGTCGAATTCAGATCCTAAACACTCAGTGATTGCGGTAAGCAGGAAAGACGATGCGACAGTAAGGATGATATCGTCGACGTACAGAAGAAGTATAGCACACTCTGTTCCACGGCGCAGAACGAACAGAGATTGATCACATCGGCTCTGCCGAAACCCCAACTGAGAAACAAAAGCCATGAAGTGCTGGTTCCAAGCGCATGGAACTTGTTTCAAGCCGTAAAGAGAGTGTTTCAGATGACATACAAAGTGAGGATGTTGTTCATCTCGGAACCTGGGAGGCTGAAACATGTAGACTGTTTCTTGAAGTGTTCCATGGAGGAAGGCGTTCTTCACGTCTAGTTGATAGATTGGCCACTTTTTCGAGACAACAATGCTCAGGATAGATCGTATGGTGGTCGGTTTAACCACGGGGTTGAAGGTTTGATCACAATCTACACCTTGTTGCTGTGATTTTCCATTTGCCACCAATCGTGCTTTGTACCGAGCTAAAGAATCATCTGCATGAAATTTGTGCTTAAACAACCATATAGAACGCACAATATTAGTGTTCGAAGGCCGAGGCACTAGCTCCCAAGTATCGTTTTTAATAAGAGCATTATATTCGTCAAGCATGGCATTGGTCCAATGAGGATCTTTGAGGGATTGGATGTGAGAGTTTGGTATGGGAGAGATGGTGGTGGTATGGAGAGAATAATGTTGATGTACAGAAGAAGAATAGCACACTCTGTTGCAACGATTCTGGTTGCAACATCTGAACCACATCCTCCTGTATCCGGACAACAGAAATACCAACACCACTCATCTTGCGGTAATCGTTCTCGTGGTAGAGGTAATCGTAACACTTGCGGCTGACACAATGGGTATCAAAATCGCCAGTGGTGGCCCAATCAGTCCTGGCAGCCACTTTACAACCCATGGAACCCATGGTACCCGATGGGAGGACCTGCTCCTCCTCAATTCTCTACACTAATACAGAGTGTTCTGCCAAATGCACACTCGGGACACCCTGTTGGCTCAGCTCATCTTGCTACCACACAGACGCAGCCTCTAACACCGCCTACCCTGAATGTACCTGGTGTCAATGCCACTGCAGAACTGCTTAAGGAATTCAACACCATGACTCTACAGGATCGGGGCGATGTAGCCTGGTACATGGACACAGGAGCAACGTCTCATCTTACAGCACAGCCAGGTATGATTCTGTCTGTTTTTAATTCGAGCATTAATCGTTCTGTCATTTTCGGAGATAGGTCTTTGATTCCTGTCACCTCGTCTGGTTCTTCAAATGAAGGGAAACGCATCTTGTGTTGAATCACATTGATTATGTTGTCGAACTTCTCGCTGAGCCCGTTGAGAGTATGCATCACAAGTGATCTCTCAGAGACAGGGGCATCGACATTAGATAGCAGGTCCAAGATCTGTTTGAGTCGCTGACACTAGTCGTGTACCGAGCGATCTCCGATGGTGATGGTACGAAGCTCGTTTTTTAGTTGAATGGCACGAGCTTCTTTGTTGTCCCAAAAGAGTTGTTCGAGGCGAAGCCATATATCGCGTGACGTGGAGTTTTTCTGATGCACGTCTGTGAGCAGAGCCTTCGAAATCGTGCCATAGATCCACAACTTGACTATTCCGTCGAGACGGATCCAAGTTTCTTGAGTGGCTGGAGTAGACACGATGGAGCCATCCAGATAGCCGAGGATTTCGAAACTACGACAATGTGTTTGAAACACGTCGCGCCAAGCGTCGTAGTTGAGTTCACCCATGTCTAATATGACAGGGATGTATGCCTTGGTGTACGGCGGCGGTGCAGAAAAAACGACAAAGAAAGAGAAATAGGGTTTAGAGCCAAAACTCTGATACCATGAAACAATATAGAAGAATGTTCTGTCTTTCCATTGATGAGAAATGTACATATATACTGATTATATCAATCTCCAATCCCATTAACTAAGACAACCTCATAACTAACATATGTTATAGAATATTGCAGAATATCACAGAGTATATTCTATCAAGAATGACATAGAGCGTTAAAAAAGGATGATATTCCTTATGCTTCTTTAGCTAGAAGTTTGATGTATGCTTGGAATTTTACTATAACAAAGATAAATTTTGTAGTTGATTTATGTTGGGTAGTTACCAATCAAGACCTGACTTGTTTCACTGGAGAGCTACAAAGAAAGTTCTAAAGTATCTACAAGGCACTAATATCACATGTTCTATATAATACCTAGAGATATTTGTTTCCTTGGATTCAGACTATGTCGGATATTTGAGTACCTGAAAATAAACATTTGATTATTTGTTCCTTCTAGTTTTAGGAGTTGTTTCATGGAAGAGTGGTAAATACTGTCATTTCTACTCCCACTATTGAGGCCGAATTTCTAGCATGCTTAGATGCTACATTCCAATCGTTGCGGCTATACAATTTTGTTCATGTTTTAAGTATCATTAGTACGATTGCTAAATCAATAAAAATATGATGTGATAATGTGGCAGTCGTATTCTTCTCAAAGAACAATAGATACTCCAAGGATGTCGAGCATTTTGATTTTAAGTATTTATTGGTCAAATAGGAAATGCAAAATCAAAGAGTTTAAATTGTGCATTGGCTTCACTAATATGATCGTGGATCGATTTATTATGGGACGAGTTGTTAAGACATTTCTTGGCCATGTTAGCCAAATGTGAGTAGCCTTCAAGTCCTTGTATAGTGGATGATTAGTCATACATTTATAAATGTAAGTGTTGTACATTTAAATTTATTTGAATCTCTAAATACCGATTAAATTTGATTTTTACTTATCTATGAATCATATTTCAGTTATTCATACTTGTTAGATTATAAATATTTGGTCTTTTTTAACATATTGTGGCATAAGATAATCTTGGATGTCTATCTTATAATACTATAGTAATTTGATATAGATTTACTTGTGATACATGGAAGGAATTGAGACGTTTGTCAAGCTCGTCATGGAAGTTATGACTCGTATATATTGATTATTCCTTCGCGTCTCATCATAAAAATTATATAAATATATACACACATTAATATATTTATATATATATATACAAGAATATTTTTTTATACTTTACCTTTCATATTGACGAAGCTCCTCACAATTTAATACAATGTAACTATGTGCATGATAAAGCTCTTGAGTGGATAACAATTTTATGTAACCTTCCCGCTTAACCATCCAATTTCATTAAAAATATCAGAAAAATCAATAAATATTTCATTGTATTTGACAACAGGATTTTCATTCGTACTTTGCTTTTCTCAATATGAGTGTCAAAGTAGTGTTCCGTGAAATGTATGATCTCTTTGTCGGTATATAGCTTCACAATTGATCCCCCGAATCGACTTTTTTTTCATATTCCTTGTAAGATTAAAAAAGAAACCATTTTGAAATGGATACATCTATAGGAACAATATAACTATCCAACTCAGCTTAGGGAATATGTATCTCCAAATGCTTCATAACATAAAAAGTAGAAGAAGGATGAAAAACTTTTCCAAGGCATATAAGATGTGCATAATAATTCAAAACTCAAACATCGTTCAATTTAATGTTTTCGAAAAATATCTCTATAAAAATGAGTTTACATCACACAACGGCCCAAGAACAGTTTAAAGAGAATTTCTACAACAGTTATTAGAAGAACTCAATGCATGAAAAGTTGACAATCATGTATTTTAATGCCTTGTAACTTTCAATCATTGTGATCCACACAACGAGCTATGTTTGATGCATAGCCGTCTGGAAATTTAATCTTCAAACCATTTTAGAATTGCATTTTGCACTTCAATACTAAGTCTGAAAATGGGTATCAGTACTTTATTATCTCTAATCAGTTCAAACTCTTTTCATATATCTCTAATATCCAATATTGATTTTGCATTGTCTTCTGAATTTTCAGAGACATTGAATAAAGTATTGATAATGGTATCAAATAGTTTTTTTTCTATATGCATCGCATAAAAGTTATGATAAACGAGATGGTGCAACCAATTTGGAAATCCTAAAAAATACTGCGTCTATATCAATTTTGGTAATCTCCAAATCTGTCGCATTGATTTTGCCCATTTTCACTGTAATCAACTGTTATTTGTAATCCATTAAAGAAATCTAATTGCTAAAATAATAAATCATATTTCGTCAATATGCATGGTGAATGAATGAATATGTTTCCTAGAGGTAAAATGCAACGATTAAAATCAAACAAACACAATTTTCTATCGTGTTTTAGTATCAATCAATATGTATCAGACATAAAATATGGACATGAAAGACCTTTGTTTATGCTCTAAACACTTAACATCCCGTAAGCGGGAGAATCACTTATTGTCCACATCACCACGATTTTCATGTAGAAGTTATGTTTCTCTAAGACATCATATATTTCAAATCCATACTTTAAAAAATAATTCAACTCATCGAAAAATATTGTAAAAGTATATCAAAGGTTTTTTTGGATCATCCGGCTCATGTATGTATATACTAAAAGATAAGTATAACTTTTTTAAACATATCGTTGATGGAATATTATACGTTGGCACAATTTCCAACGTGTTTTTGCAGTTCGTTAGACTATCATTAGATTTGCATTACAAATTGTGGTACAATTCTAACACCAAATATTTTGTTTTCCGACGTTGCAACAATGTACAAATTATGTTACAACTACCAAATACGTTGAATGCAAATTTTACGAGCCAATAGCATTACAATGGCAATGGATTTGTGTTGTAATTATTTGCCAATGCAAATTTGTGTTGGAAATTGTGTTACAAGTTTTGTTCTTTTGTAGTGCTTCCATGGTAATCTTAAATTTCTAAAACTTTGAGAGCACTCCATAATTTTCCTTTGAAACATTTACCCAAGTGTATTATGAAACGACGTCGACAAAGTAAATAAGTAAATCAGAAGTTACTGTGTGAGACGTTCTATAAAAACAACTTTGAAACCTCTTTCCTCCTTTAAAATTATTCAACTTAAGTAATTCATTAATCAAAATTTTATTTTCCATAACTTTTAACGCTTTCATATTAATATAGCCTAATTATACATTCAAAAGCAACGTTGTAGCTTTAGTGCTCATTTTTTCCACATATGATTTTGATGAAAATACAACATATAAGTTATTAATGCATGCTTCATTGTGAACTGTATATGTTTCAAAAACTATTATATGTCGTAGAAACTTTATGCCACTTAGGCCATGTATATCATACTCTAGAGTTAGTTGCGTTCTCCTTGAAAAAATATAGCTTATATTACACTCTTACAAGTGATTGGATCTCCAACGTTTCCTTTGATAACAAAAGTAATTTTTCAATGGGTGAACATAATATTTCTACGGTAACAATAGGTTCTTTTCTATAGTGATAAAGAGTAGAAAATAGAAGATATGATGAGTGCAACATGAATGAACGATCCATTCAATTGTGGCAACTTGAATCATGAAATACTTCTCGCATGTTTTATCTTTACTAACACCTTTTAAATTTGGTTTCCATTGGTATCACACAACAGTCTTGCTATGCCATAGCTTTCTACGCTGACAGTGTTAGCACGATTTATGTCTTGCCTTGGTAAACTCCACGATATACATTTTTTCTAACCTGTTACGGGAAATCAGGGATTTTCCAGCACATTCCTTCTAGATTATCAATCACCAAATCCTCTTTTCCAGATATTACAATTAGGGATCATCCAGCATATCCCTTTCCAAATTATCAGCCAACAAATCATCATTTTCAGATATTAAGCCAAATATTCAACATTGAAGTTTATTTTTTTCACCTACTTATTTTGCTATAAATAACAATTATATATCGATGTATCGAACAAGGAAGTGAATCATAATAAATACTAAAATCCTTCCTTCAATTCGTATCATGGTATCAGAACTCGAAACATTTTCTTTTCTCCTTTGATTTTTTGTATCGATCTGATTCTTCAAAAAAAATAGACAACTTTTTATCGTATTCTTCCTCTCGATCACACTTCTTCTTCTGCACGACCGACTGGAAACAACACCATCTACCTCTCATTCTCTCTACTTCAAGATCTCAAACTCAGTCAGAAACCGAACCAGATCCACCTACCTCTTTGAACCAGATCTGAAACCCCAATGAAACCTGAACAGGATCCGCCTACCTCTTTGCCTCTCTGAACTAGATCTGAAACCCTGACGAAAACCGAACCAAATCTAACCTAAACCCAAAATTCTTCTTCTTTCTCATTCTCGGCTTACCCAAAATCCTTCTTTTTCATCCTTCTTGGTTGATTCTTCTTCCTCCTTCTCGTCCAATTGATTGATCTTGAACTTTCTCTTCTCTTCCTCTGTTTCTTCTCGACTCCGACGAAAATTGATCTCTTCAACCCTTATTCTCTGTAATTCTCGAATATCTGCTTCCAGTCCCCTGTTATTTTAGGGTTGTCGATTCTCTATTTCTTCTCGACTCCGACGATGCCTCCCAGCAAGACCGCTTCAAACAATGGCGGTGTTCCAGTGCAACTCCGTATGATTTCATTGTATGACCTAACTCCGAGTGACAATCCTGACCTCGTTTTGTCTCAACCCCTACTCCGCGATGATAACCATGATGAGTGGGAGATTAACAATCGACCATGACGTCTTTTGGCGTTTCGACTATGACGCCTTTATGTGTTCCGCCCCAGACGTCCTTTGATGGCATTCTAACCATACGCTCTTTGGTGTACCATCCCAAAGGCCGTTCATTGGCATATCGATCCCGACGGATATATTCGACCTTCAAAAGATTACGAACCAAAATAACGGCACGATAAGCCATCGAAATTTGGGGACACGACTACAAATTACGAGAATATTCACCAAAACATCAAGACAACAGGGATTTGATGTTAAATGGCAAGTTGGGTATTCGTTATTTACGCACACCAACTTGAGTGGGGTGTTCTGGAAAATCATGGATTTCCCAGCATATTCCTTTCAAGATTATTAGCCACCAAATCCTCCTTTCTAGATATTACGGGAAATTAGGATTTACGAACATATCCTTTTCCAGATTATCAGCCAACAAATCCTCTTTTAAAATATTAAGCCAGATATTCAGCATTGAAGTTTTTTCTTTTTACCTACTTATTTTGTGTACAAATATCAATTACGTAGCGATGTATCGAACAAAAAAGTGAATCATATTACATATCAAAATCCTTCATTCAATTCGTATCATAACCTTATTCTTCTCGTTGGCTCCCCCTTAGTACTTTCTTACTTTCATGCCACAAAGGTACCAGTAGAGTCATCAATCAAGTTGATATATGCCATTTGCTTTGCGAACGTCTCTTGTGAATATATCAGGTTATCAAATTCTTAAATGGATGGTTGTTGATCCCACCCTTAAATTGAATAGCAAACGGTGAATATATGGATCGTAATCCTCGAATGATATATTATTACATACGTGCGTATGATTTTTTCATCCAAATTAAGAACATTTATTTATTAAGAAATATTTATTATCTTTATTAAAAGGTTGTGGAATTATGACTTCTCATACTTTATATATGCGAGCTCATTCCTTAAAGTTTTCAAACAAACCACATTTTTCGGGTTCAAGGGTTGATCCAACGTTCTTCATATCTAATAATCAAAGCACATTGTGAGATATGCTTATATACTTCTCAAGATATTTCCTCCTAAGAGCAATCTCAGAATTAAATTCTTTTGTCTTTGTTCATTCCTTTCTTCGACATTTGAATAATCCTCCGGTGGAATAGTGATATTGATTCCAATAACAACTTCCCACATATCTTCACTTATAAGGTATGACTCCATGATTTCCAACTCCGTTAGTTAGACTGGTTTATATCTTCATACCAGCCAATACATGACACAAATAATTCAGATTTAGAGAAAATCGAGTTTTCAAAACCACGACCTTGCTAAGTATCAGAATGAGAGAAACCTCTAGTAACATGTAAAGAAATAAGACCCCTTAGTGATTTACAGTAGCCTAAGATTGTATGACCCAAAACATAATTCGAAATGATAACGAAAGAATACGTTACGTATGAAGAGAAAGAATAACACTCAAATTTTTATAACTATCTCTTCTTTAATCTATTCCACTTCATTACACACCAGACCCACACAAGTTCACCTATTTATACTTAATCTCCAAACCTATTACTTAATCTAACACTTTAATTTTATCTATTACATTAACTATTACCATAAACATGTCATTCTTTTTACATTTACACCACATTTTTTCTCACACATTACATTTTAACGATAGAGTATAAAAGATAAAAAAAAATTATGTTAACTTTAACATGTGTTATTTGCATATGCAATGGTATTACATTCACATATTAGAACCCGTAAATTAATGTGTTTTTGTTTGTATTCTTCTTATCGTAAATCAAAGCATCTCTAATTAACGGATAACGTGATAACTATATATTGTAATTTTTTAGAGTTTCACATATGAATGTGTTAGTGCATGAGATTTCAATTTCTTTGAGATTTCCAT
Source organism: Gynandropsis gynandra (assembly GCA_036759665.1). Lineage (NCBI taxonomy): Eukaryota > Viridiplantae > Streptophyta > Magnoliopsida > Brassicales > Cleomaceae > Gynandropsis > Gynandropsis gynandra. The sequence goes on along the minus strand of CM071870.1, from coordinate 28,122,146 downwards.
TTTTATTGAGATTCAATATTATGATATTTCTATTATGCATATTTTATATTATTATTGATATTTTCAATTGTGTTACATATTTTTAGATTTTGGAACATTCAAAAGAAATTTGGAATTATTCTAAAAAGAGAAAATCAAGCAACTTAATAATTCAATGAGAAAGAAATCAATTAACAATTTTGAAAGGAGTTTAGTATTAAATTTAAGAAGTGGATGCACGTCCAACATACTCTCTTAATCATATTGGTGCGTCGAAATTCAAGAAGAAAAGATGAGAGTGAACAAAGTGTTTTTTATTCATTTGAGAGCATTCAACAGAAGTGTTTGTAACATACGCCTTAAACCATAAAAGTTTGGAGGCTTATGGGTGAGTTATTCGATTGAGTCATTTGGGAACCTAAGATTATTGTGAGAATAGCTCTAGACGGTTCACACATGGGGTTGTGTGGCGTTTTGCTTGTAATCGGTTTCAAGAGCGGGTGTTATACTCAGGAGAGTGTCTAAGTCGTGTAGTCCAAATACACTCACAGAAAAACCGACTTTTACCTTGTGACCGTTTGAAATCTGGATTAAACTGTGTTTAAATGTGGTATTGCGAGAATATCGAGAAAAAACGTTGTGAATTTACTTTCTAAACTGTCAAAATGAATCTATTGGTGACGTTTGAAAAATCATAATTTATTTTGGAAAATAAATATGAAATTGCGATTCAATTGGATATGAAAATACAAAATTGGGTTTCGGTTTGACATTACCATAACAATTTTACCCCATTTCACTTATTAAACTGAGTGATCTTAGGTTGCAAAACATTATTTAATAAATAAATCATTTTAGAATGCATTTTTCTATGTGCTTGGTATATATTGTTACTTCTAAAAAGGAAACCATCCAACTAGTTAAAACTTTATGCCAAGATATATTCCTCCTTAATTGTGGGTACATTAGTATTATCGAATGAAATATTTTTATAATAGACAAAAGGGTGGTTACAATAGCTCATCCAGTTGTATCCCAAAAACACGTTTGGAATATCATGCCAAGTTTTGCGGCATAAACTGATCCAGCGTTTGAAGATGTGTCTCACGTATTTTGTGATACAAAATTGATTTAGCGTTTATCGTTATTCGATAGCAATAATAGCCCAAATTTTTGATATAATTACTTTTGGTCTTTCTGTACAATAATTTCATTCCATTGGTTAGAGGAATTTCAGGAATTAGAATCTTGGAATTTAATTGCCCAAAAGGTAAAGGCATTGGAAAGCGGGGAGTCCTCATACGACAATGCCCTTTACACGCATTAATTTTGCTTATTAGCCGTCTTTGTTTATCCCTTGCTTTACCAAATCCTCGCACTTAAAAAGATACTATCCTTTGCTTGGACAACATAAATTACCCGCACAAACCCTCAGGACGACAAATCATTACAAGACTAGAAGAAGAAGGAGACGAGATGTGTTACGGGGTGGTACCACCCTCGGTTTGTCGAAGGAACCATTGGTTTTTAGCAAGGCCGCTAATGGTCACAGTTGGTCATTATTTTGAGAGAACGGTGGTGGTGGCTCTTAAAACCCGAGACAACAGCTCGATAAAAACATGCTTATGCTCACCCACGAAACACCCAGGATCTTTCAGGTGTAGATACCATCATGCTAGGTACGTGTGGGGCTGTCGGGTTATCAAGAAGTGAACCAACTCTAAAGAGTTTCAAGGTAAAAACTGGTATAGATTGTTCTATAAGTTTATAATTTGGGGATACTTTAAGACTGTGTTGTTTATATTATTATATTAAATTTATCTTACACAACAACATGCTGTAAACCGAGTAATTGGTACAAAAATGCAACGAAGTACATATGCATGACAAAACAATGCCTAAACAACCCTATAATCACGAATTTTTTACCCTTTTAAACTTCATACGTTTTGGAAACAACACAACGTAACAGTTAACAAAATCAGAGACTCAACGGAAGAAAGATAATGAAAGGGGAACTGAACTTAGAGCCAATCTACTTTTGTCCAAGTCTAAATATCGTGAAAGAAAATCATACTAAATATATAACATTCTCGATGTTGGTCGGCCTAATATTTGGTGTTGTCATCAGGGATGTCAATTTTGGTGGCGATTCATGTAATGTTGCATTTCTATTAGCCATTGGTTGCATTTTCAATATGACTTTTGTCGGCTGGTTGCGTTTTGTCTCAATGATTATAATATTTCCTTTTATAGCGGTTATAAGTTGTTATTTAGAGCGAATAATTATTCATTCTTACGGTTATGATTGAATATAAATAACAAAATTACGACGTTAATTATACTTTAAAAATTTTAAAATAATTTAATTGTTATAAATATTAATGTAATCTTTAAATAAGTTTTAGGATCAATTTAATATGTTTCATAAACCAAAGTAATATATATATATATAGACTCATGAATACATGTGTATATATATTGTATAGAGGAGTATGAATATACAATATATTTAATATTTTAACATATTTAACGTTTTATATATTCAATCCAACGAGACGAATATATTCAATCTGTAGGATTTGGTGCAAAATGTCACATAAATTATCATCCTCTATTTCACCATTAACGTAAATGTCGTAATTAAATGCTTATATGTTTTTTGTGATCGTAAGTGTTTCCATAATTGACCAATACATTATATTTCTTGCAAGACCGTTAGAGATAATTGGCTAATACAATATATTTCTTGCTAGACCGTTAATCAAATCTCTTAACCAAGTAGGATGTCTCCCATCGCAACCCCTAACCTATATAATATAAAAATGAATGATTACTTATAACATACATTATTTTAAGTATGTATATGAAAATATGTGTATTTACGTAATTTTTCAACCACGAGGCCTAATGTTGAACTTTCATTTTGTTGAGTTCATATGCGTTTAGACAGGGATATGTACCGGTTACTTCTTCATCAAAGATTCTATAATGAAATTATGTTAACACACACACACACACACACACATATATATATATATATATGTTTGTAAATTGAAAGATCGATTTTCAACATGTATCGTTTAACAATAGATCTTTCAACCGCTACTTTTTTACATTTTTTTCTTTAGCTAAAAGAAAAACCTTTCGAATGGATACATCCACCTAAATTTAATCGGGCCACCGAGTATTGCCTTGTGTGATAATATATTGGAAAATGTTTCATGACATCGAAGAGAAGGTAAAAGGTTTTTCCAAAGAGCATAATACCTCTGAGATATTGATTTACAATAACTCTAAGTCATCCTTTTTTAAATTGCTGGAACATATATCTCTAAAGAATATGCTAATTTTGCATAGCATAATGTGCATGTTCTGTGGTAATAGCTCAACAAACACAATTGGAATGAGTCACTGCATGAAAACGTGACAATCATGACTTTTCAACCCGATGAGCCTTGAACCCACAATATCCCCACACCAAGCAATGTTTGATGTATATCCATCTGAAAATTTAATGTATTCTTTTAACCACCTCAACAATACTTTTTTTTGTCTAGACAATCTGAATATTGGGATATGTTTCGTTCCATCGCATAACTCAACTCAGTTCTTCGACATATTATCTTCAAATCTTTCCTTGATGTATGTTATTTTTCGTTTTCCTCGTCACATTCAAAACACTATTGATGATGTTATTGAATTTTTTTCTCAATATGCATAACATCCAAATTATGATGCAATATGAGTGATATCCAATTTGGTAGTTCCCAAAAAATACTACATTTATATCTGTTATGTCATTCAACTTGGCCTCGTGGTTTTTGATGCCCACGATCTCCTCCACATCTCACCGATTCTTGTAAATCTGACATCGTATTTAGTCGTTCGTATAGTATTTGCATACACATTTATATGCATGGTGCCTCGTCTTTTTATACCACATTCTTTTGAAAATATTTCTTATCTTTCTGAATTTATGTCCACGGGGAAAAAAGTCTTCTATGACAATCAAACCAACATGGTTTCTTCCAAAGTACTAGACGAAACGAATCTGTATCCTCCATACAATATGGACATACCAGTCTCTCGTCCATGCTCCATCAATATAATATTCTATAAGCCAGGATATCGCAAATTCTCCACAACAACACCGCTTTCAATGTGAAGTTTTGCTTCGTACTTACGTCATATACAACAATTCCATTATTCCACTAATCTCTTAATTCATCAATTTAGGGCTGTAAGAATACATCGAAACTTTTCTTTGGATGTTCTAGTTTTGGAACCAGTAACGTCGGAAACATAACTTCTCTTTTCAGACACACCTCGGAAGGCAAATTATACAAAGACAAAATCACAAGCCATAGAGAATATTGACTTCTATATTGTCAATATGGACTAAAAATATCGGTGCACAAACAAATATAAACATTTCTCGTTTCATACGCAAACGTAAGAAATATTTCATTGAAATCCTTTCAACTCTTTGCTACAAGCATATAGAACATCTTTTCATATGATACATATTTTTGTAAATATGGTTTTTCGGAAAAAATCTAATTACACCGTAAAATTTACATTCCAAAAGGTATTTATCTCCTCCCCAAAATAACATACAACTATTTATAGCAACATCAATCTTCTCATGTGGCATACCAGTCCTTTAAAACATTCTTTGATTCATAATATGTCTCAGGAGTTTGATTATTTGCGAGTAAATATTCACGCATGGTTTTGCAAAATGAATCAATGCATTTTCAGCTACATTGTAGTTTTTTTATACTCATCAATCTTGATGATAAGGATAAAAGAGACTGAACTTCACGACAAACTTCATATATAGGTTGTTTTACAGCATGTAATAGGTTGAAAATTGATGTGCCTCACTATTCGAAATCTCTTCATGTGTTTGCTCAACAACTCTAGGAAAAGTATCTGACATCATTTCTACATATGAATTGATCGTCGTGGTTTCACAATGAAACTCTTCCTTTCTTTTCATTGTTTGTGCTTCTTGCACACTATCTTTAAAGCCATAATCTTCGCCATGAAAGAACCAAATTTCGTAATTCTCTACGAAACCTGCCTTGTAAATGTGTTTACAAACAATTTCTTGACTTCAATAATTCATGTTTTGCATCTTTTGCAGGGACATAACATTGTCCCGCGTTCTTGACATAAAGGTTACATCAACGCAAAACTCAGGAACAGCTCGAATCAATGTAAGAGGTTTTACATAACTTCCTCGATTATGAGATCTTTTCTTCTACACATCCACTCTCTCAATCTATATATATATATATATATCTGAAGAAAGCCAAATTACTTTAAAGCATATTTTTTGTTCATGGCTTGATGGTGAAGAATTCGAGTTTGGTGTATAAATAGTGAAAAATAAAACAGATGACCGTTGTACCAACAGATGCTCGTTGAAATCTGACAGATGATTTTTTCTAACGATTGCATCGAAATTTAAGACATACTAATTGGCTTTTGTATGTATTTCCAATGATCATCCGTTGATTAATTCTGTGGTTTTGAAAAGCCATTCAACGGATTCACCAAAAACTTTCAATGGATAGAATCCGTTGATATTTCACTAGAAATTCCAATAGATTGTAGTAGATTTGTGTCCATTGATAATTTCTTATTTTTCGTTGAAATCCATTGCTATTTTTATCAATGAATGGATTTGTTGACTCATTCGTTGATATTTTCATTTTTTATAGTGGTATATATACGTGTATATATATATAATATGCATATACATGTATGTATGTGTGTATTTACATATATGTGTGAATATGTTTAAATGTACATACACATGTTTATGTATGTTTGTATATACCTTAATGCACATACATATATATGTGTGTGTATTTGCAAAAATATTTATATTTGTGTATATGTAAATGTATGTGGAGTTGTGCATATATATATATATATAGGTGTATATATATATATATGTCTTTAAAATTGAAGGTCTTTTTTTTTTGCAAAGCTAATGTAAAAGGAAATCGTAACGCAAGAATAAGGCTACATTTTTTTTTGCACGATTGATTGTAATTGGAGATCAATTCCATGATTTTCTTCCTAGTGATGATACACTACTACATAACAAAAAAAAATTTAAGAGTAATGTAGTTGTGCGGAAGTCTCCTCCTCAACTTTTGACCGATGAAGAGATTTTGTATTAATGACTTTGTGTCTTAGCCTTAGGCGGTCCTAGGAGCATCAATTGTAGAGGAAACAATCATCTAAGAATTGGTGGATATAGAGTTGCTCAGAATTGATATAAAAAAATATTTTGGGATCTAGCATATTGGGAAAACTAAAGTTTCGTAGTAATCTAGATGTCATGTACATAAAGAAGAATTTTTGTATAACATCATCAACAAAGTGTTGAATGTCAAAGAAAGACGAATGAAAATATTAAATCGCAAATGGATTTGAAAGAGTACTGCTCATGGAAGGAGTTACATATAATTATTGACATTTTAAGCTCCAGTTTTGATATTCAGACTGATGAATGAAGGAAAAATATATTGTTGAAATGATTGAAAGATGATGTAAAATTCCATGACGGTAATCCATCTAACATCGAAAGGTGCGATGCATCCAACGAGGAAAGTTATCACGGATAAAAAGTAATGATTTTCTTGTCTTAATGGAAAGATTACTTCCCATAGTTTTTTCTAAATAGATTGAAAAGAATGTAAATGAAACAATTGGAGGTATGTTTGATTCTTAGAATTCATTTCCTGTTAATTTAAATCTATTAAATTTTTTAATATTTATGTAATACTTTCAATTTTTTTAGTTTTGGCACATTTTGCTGAGTTTATGTACGAGAAATTTAAGTGTAGATGTGGTTTTTAGATTGGAAGATAACATAGTTCATATACTATGTAACTTGGAGAAGATTTTCAACATCATTTTTTGATGCTATGGAGCATATGATAGTTCATTTACCACAATAAGCAGCATTACGAGGTACAACTCAATTTCGTTGGATGTATCCATTCGAAAGATTTATGCAAAAAGACCGTTCAGAGGGTTTAATTGTGGAGCAATATGTAAACGAGTCAATATCATTTTTTACGTCATATTACTTCGAACCACATGTTCAAACCAGAAAATACATACATACTTTTGATAGTGGTGTTGCATAGCTTTTCATATCCAGTATATATTTTGCGGAATTGGTCGAGCGTTTCATAAGATTTTAATAAATTATTTAAATTCTAACTACAAACTAGAAAATGAAAGAAATACTCAAGGATTGTGCGAAGCGGTGACTACTTTTGAAGGATCGAACTACCAATGAAGACGAGTTGAACGCGATGTTATATTGGAGACTAATCGAAAAACTAACCGAGATTTCTAAATGTTTCTCTCTTTACTTGTTCATCATTGTTGTTATATTCTAAGATGTAGATCAATAGGTTTGATTCGTGCCTTAAGCTAGAGTTTTGTGTGTGTGAACTTATTACACATAATGATTAATATTGTTGTTTTTCTCTTCCACGGGTTAATGTATGTTTTACTCTTTCAATTTTTGAATGGATCCTATGAATTAATTTTTAAATGGTTTAATTCATATAGAGTTATCGAATTAGACTAGATCGTATGTGTTTGATAGGCATTAATAATCATATTGAGAGATAGGTCAATCGGTTTAGGAATGATGATATCGAACAATAATGCATCCAACATGTAGGTTAGTGCATAGTGATTTATATGTTGAATAGAAATCTAGACTACAAGAGTAGATACACTTAAGATGATTGAATTTCCCAAAAAGAACTAAATGACATTGTTTATAATCTTTAGCGAGTTCATATACGTGAAGGCAATTTTGAGTTTAGAAGTAACTTCTCAAATGTATATGATTGTAATTGTGTTTTATTTCACTTGTTCATTTTAGATATATTTGTACTTCCTATTTTTCATGATTGCAGTTTTCATAAAATTCATTAGTTTTAATCCAACCTAGTCATTGTTTTCGACATTGGTACTACACGATCTTTATCTTGTAAAATATTTAATCTACCTATAAATTTTAGAACTTGATATAATTTGATCACACCTACACAAGTACATCACACATTTATCAATCTATGTGTTATATTGATGGGCTATGTGAGAGTAGAACTTAGTAAAAGCTTAAAAACTTAACCTTTAACCAATAATAGATAAACCCATGTGTACTTTGATGTTGTATCTACTAATGTTACACAATATCTCCTATGATAATAGTTTACTTAGATGATGTCCACATGCTCTAGTGCATTAATTTAAGATGATTTTCATACTTAATAGTTGATTTGATAAAAGCAATTCTACAATGTTTCTCTGGGCTTGATGCTCACATATTCCATTATTAGGAGTTACATATGGAAGAAAAGTATTAATGCTAAGATATCCTAATTTATCATTATAAACATTATAATCATTCTCGTTAAGTAAATGATTTTTCGAAACAAACATAACATCAATAAACGAATTTGAAAACATGGAATTGAAATTCTCTGGGACATACATTTTGTCTTTAATAGTGCCTTTCTATGACCATTCTCATCGAAATTTCTTGAATCTAAAAGTTTTTAAAAATGAATTATACACTATAGTTCAAATCTTTAGCCAAAATACAAATTGATAAAGGGTGCATGAAAAATCGAGAGCAAATAAGGCGGTGGTTTTTTGTTTAACACGTTATGGTTTTCTACTCCTTTAGCAATATTGACTTGTCCATTGCATGATTTTAAACTTCTTATCAAGTTTAAATCATTAATTATATGGTATGAAGCTCCAAAGTCCATAATAATATGTTATTTATATTTAGAAATGAGAGACAATTACCAGTTTTTGATGAAGAGCCAACTCACATCCAAGGGGACACTTTATCTCTCCGATGTCCATTTTTGTTTTGTAGGGTATTTCCTCATTGTACTGAGTCATCTTCTTGTTTTGGTGGGATCTCAATTTTTTGAGGTAAAGATGAAGAAGCCAACATTTCTCATTCATGTGCCTTCTCTTTTTGCACTAGTCACACCAGATTGTCTTGCGGTCATTCCTTGGATTTGCTTTGTTGAAACGAGCTACTTTAATTGTTCCTCCATAAAATAGTCTCAAAGAGGTTTCCAATTTTTGGATATGCATACCTCGTTGATGAAAGATTTTGAATATTTCTCTGTGTCTTTATGTTAATAACCTTGAAAAGTTTATATAATGCAAGAATGAAATCTCTATATTGAGAGATTCTCAATAACTAAATGGCAACTAAATACATGACATATTGATTGAGATATCTATATTAAGAGATTCTCGAACAACTAAATATATGGCATATTGAGTACATTAACACTCCCCCACAGTCCATGCGGCAGTGGAACGAATGCATAGGCTGGATCGAAAGCCGGAAACAGAATAAGTGGTAGGCCTTTGGTGAAGATATCCGCGAACTGTTGTTAGGATGGAACGTGAAGAACACGGATGGAGCCAACCGCGACTTTCTCTCAAATAAAGTGGATGTCAATCTCAATGTGTTTTGTACGTCGATGTTGAACCGGGTTTGACAACAAGTAGACAACACTTACATTGTCACAATATACGAGAGTTGAGCTTCAGAGAGGACAATGTAATTTGAGCAGCAGGTTGCGTAGCTAGCACGTTTTAGTGACATCGTTAGCAACCGCACGATATTATACTTCTGCACTAGAACATGACACTATCGCCTGACGTTTGGAAGACCACGTTATCATGTTGTCTCCGAAGAAGACATAATAGCATGAGGTGGAATGTCATGAATCAGAGCAGCCATCCCAGTCTGTGTCTGAGTACACTATAAGTCGTTGTACAGAAGAGGGACAGAGTTACAGTCCAAGATGTGTGGTGCCCATAACATAGTGAAGTACATGCTTCATGGTATTGAGATGTGGTTCACGAGGATCGTGCATAAAGAGACATAATTGTTGAACTGCATACTTAAGATCCGGACGAGTGAACATGAGGTACTGGAGAGCACCAATGACGCTTCGGTAAGATGTGATGTCTGAAATTTGTGGACCTGTATCAGTGGAGAGCTTCGACTTTGTGTCTACCGCTGTAAGACATGGATGACAGCTTTCCATACCAATACGTCGGAAAATGTCTTTTGCATATTTGGACTGGCTTAACATTAATCCTTTCGAGTTTCTCGTTGCTATAATGCCGACAAAATGGTGTAGGGGACCCAAATCAGACATTACAAACTCTGTTTTAAGGGCTGAGATAATTTTGTTCAAGAGCTCTGTGGAGGAGGCTGTGAGGATGATCTCGTCAACATGTAAGAGGAGCATGGCTTCCGCAGTATCATAGTGAAATATAAGTAGGGAGGAGTCACACCAGCTCTGTTGAAAACCCAGCTTGAAAACGAACTCAGTGAACCCATGATTCCATGCTCGTGGTGACGGTTTCAACCCATATAAGGAATGGTTAAACTTGCAGAAGTAATCCGGATGCTTTGGGTGACGGAATACAGGAGGCTGAAACATGTACACTATTTCCTTGAGATTGTCATGTAAGAATACATTTTTCACATCTTGTTGATGCATCAGCTACTCTCGCGATAAAGCAAGACAAAGAATGGTGGGAATAGTTATCGGTTTCACAATCAGGCTAAAGGTCTCATCCACATCAATGCCGAGTTGTTGCAATTTCTCGTTCGCCACCAATCGTGCTTTGTATCGAGCAAGGACCCATCTGCATAATATTTATGAAACAACCACATAGAACGAATGACGTTGACATTAGGTGGTCTCAAAATTAAGTTCCATGTCCCACTCTTAATAAGAGCATCAAACTCACATTTGCATTGCATTACGCCAAAACGGATCCTGTAAGGCTTTGATATGAGGGGTTTGTCGAGGTTTGTTAACTTCGGTTTGACTTCGCGTAGTGATGGAATGTGTACGGGTGATGGGTACAGGGGATTGTGCTGCTGCAGATTTGGTGAGTAGAGCAATTTGTGGAGAATAGGAGCTGGAGTAGGTTCGGCTTCGAGAAAAGAGTATGAATTAGAGTTTGGTTCGGGTGTTTGTGAAAATTGTAGACGTTCTCGTTAAAGATGACATGGCAAGAGATAATGACACGACGTGAGAGTAAGTTGAAACATCATAATCTTTTGTGATTGCTCGGGTAACCGTGGAAAATGCAAGGTGTTGAGCGGGGAACTAGTTTTTGTCATGAGGTAGGTGCAATATTGGGAAAACAGAGACAGCTAAATACCTTTAAATGATCGAGAGAGATAGGTTTTTCAAAAAGCTTAGTGTACTACTTAAAATGTGTAAGGTAAGTGATATTGAAAAAGAAGACTACGGATGAGATTGTTTGTTGGGAAGATTGAGGGCAAGAGAAACGAAGAGCAATCCCATGAGAGTCAAAGAACGACCGAAAAGCTCGATTGTCAAATTCCCCCCGTGATCGCATTGAAAAATCTGGATTTTTGGGAAATCGATTTTAAACATAGGAGTGGAAGTGAATGAACTTGGTGAAAACATCACTCTTACGGCGAAGAGGATTTACCCAGACAAAGTGTGAAAATTGGTCGAGAAAGAGGACGTAGTATTTAATACCACTCGAGCTAGTGATCGGTGAAGTCCAAATGTCGGAGTGAACAATGTGGAAAGGAAATTGACCAAAGATTTTGATTTATTAAATGGTAAACAAATGTCTTTTTCGAGTTGACATGCACGACAAAGAGAATGTGCATTATCTTATTACATTTAAATAAACATAATGAAAGCAAGAAACGAAAACTAGAGTCGCCGGGATGGCTTAGACGACGATGTCTGGTGGAACTTGAGGCGAGAAAGGTTTGATGGGAGGTGGGAGGCCGAGTGCATAGGGATAATAGGATAAAGAGGACTCGAGCTATCACATAGTAGCAGTACTGTTTGCGTCGCTTTATCCTTCACGGAAAAATCAAAAGAGTCACATTCAATTGAACAATTATTATCACGAGTGAATTGACATACCGAGACGAGGTTATTTACAATGGCAGGAGTGACGAGAACATTAGAGAGGGTATAAGTATGATGAGTGTGCGAATATGGGAGACACCGGTATGGATAACAGGTTTAGAAGATCTGTCACCGACATAAACATATGGTTTGGTGCTCGAATTAAAAGTGGTTATGAGTGTACCTGGTAGAGCTATGAGGTGTGTCGTTGCTCCCGTATCCATATACCAAGAGGCGTCTGATGGTGGTTTGAGAGTCATCGCGTTAAATGCTTTTACCCAATCTGCATTTGGGATGACATTCGAATTTGGGTTGGTGGTAACAAATGCAACTCACGTCTAAAACTCTTTCCAGGAAAGCTTAAGTCACGCTGGTCCGGGCCATTCACTAT
>CM071870.1:28047733-28109761 GCA_036759665.1 Gynandropsis gynandra | reverse complement strand
ATCCGTATTCTTGCGGAAGCGTTAGTCTAGGTTTTTATTACTTGATATAACGCACATCAAGCACCGTCGATGACGAGCCAATAGTACGACTTACGATGTTGAATGACATTGATGATGGTATCAAACTTGTCATTAAGACCATTTAAGGTATGCATCAGAAGAGTTTGTTTTGAGATCGGAGTATCAAGATTTGCAAGGAGATCTGATAGTTTTTGTTGTTGCAGTAGGAGTGGACCGTCATATCAGCAATAGTGATTGTGCACAGCTCATTATCAGTTGAATGGATCGAGCCTCTTTGTTATCGGGAAAAATCGCTCAAGGTGTAACCATGTTTCCCCATGCAGTGGATTTCGTTTTCAGCACATCCTGAAGAAGGGATTTGGAGAGTGTGCCATAAATCCAGAGTTTCACAAGACCATCAACGCGGGACCATTCCTCGGTGGTCGGTGCGGTCACGGGGACTGAGCCGTCGATGTGGCTCACAATGCTAAAACTGAGATAATGCGCCTCGAAAACATCACACCATGGGTCATAGTTGAATTCCTCCATATCAAGAATGATGGGAATGTGAGACTTGATATTGGTGTCTCTGAACAACTTCTCAAAAACTTGGTTTTGGGTGGCAGCCATGGTGGAGAAAAAATAATTGAAGAAAGCGTCAACGGAAAAAAAACAAAAGAGATTGGATTACAACCAGAATAAATTTGATACCATGAACCGTTTTGAATATTTCTCTGTGTCGTTCTATTAACAACCTTGAAAGGTTTATATAATACAAGAATGAGATCTCTATATTGAGATATTCTCGGTAACTAAATGGCAACTAAATATATGACATATTGAATGAGATCTCTATATTGAGAGATTCTCGGTCAACTAAATATATGGCATTTTGAATACATTAAAAGGTTAATGGTGGAAACAATTTTTGGCATAAGATGTGGTTGATTATGTCGATGTATGATTTGGCTAGATTTAAGCAACTCAAATACTTGATATTGGTTATCCCGATCAAGTAAGTCCTTTTGGTTCGTTGTGATTGGACACAGTTTATTGATCTTTGAAAGTAGATTTTTAAAGTCCACCAGATGATGGTTGAACGAATTATTCTGTTGTTGCACACGACTCAGCATCCTTCTAATTTCAGATGGAGATATATCTTCAACATCCTTACAATAGATATTGGATGGTGTTTGGGGCATTGTCACTACATAATTCCAAAAGCCTCTATTGTCAAGGTTTTATTTTTCCAATTGTGATCATATACAATTTAGTTATCACCGTAAAGACCATCACAATTCCTTTTTTAGTATAGATTATATGTGATGCAAAAGTAAATGAATAAATTTAATATACAAAAAATAAAATACATATTTACAAATATATCATATTACATATATTAGAAAAGGAAACACATTCGTTATTCCAATAAGTGCAGTGAGTGTGTTTGAGATCTACTTGGAGAGAAAGAGAGTTTTGATTATTCTCAATGAAGGAGAGTGTCCTGATAGTTTAACAAATTAATGTAATCTTAATTAAGATAATTATTTTTTATCTTTGAGATCATATCGGTCGTAATAGTGTCAATTAGACATACATCTAACCATTGACCATAGATTGTGACATAGATTATGCTAATTTGATCAATATGAAATAAATAAATATACTTGAAAAGTTAAAATAAAAAGATACATAATATAGATTTTTAATTATAGATTACTACAAAAAAACTACAAAGTGTAATATCAAATTTTCAAACAACAACATATTTCAAAAGTTAGATAATAAGAAAAATTGCTAACATGACAAAGACAGTAATAAACTACATGTTAAAATCACCTTATTTCATTCACCACTTTTCATTTTTTAACTGATCAAGAAAATGGGTGACATTCAAATGAATATCATCTCCTTAATTACTATTGATCACCATAAAAAAAAGTTTGTTTGGACATTCTTATCTTTCTTCATTTGTTGTTGATATAAGTCGACGATGTACCTCGACATCCGAACGATCTTTGACCAATGATAACTCATACCACATCGATAACAAATATTTTCTCACAACCATTAATTTGAACCATCATTTTTGTTCTTTTCATTTTTCTTTACATCTCTAGTATGAAAATTATGTGGCTGAAAAATCCAGCCTCGTTCTCATCCATGACCACGTCCATGTCTATGGACATACCAACAATTATACAATTTCTCATTAAAAGCTAATAATTTTCTTATTAAAAGCTAATAATTTTCTTCTACAACAAGGAATGCTTGTATGATATCTTTATATTTCTTGAATTTAATTGTCCAATAGTATTGTTGCAAAGGAAAATTATTAGCATAATATATAGACTTTTTTCTCCTCGTATTATTCTCAATTATTTTGTTGTTAGAAAATTTTATTTTAGAGATTATTTCAAACATTGTTGAATTATAGACATACACAATCTCAAAATTTTGAAATCAGAGCCAATCATGTTTGGACCTTAAGAGGACCACATAGTTTTGATATTCATATTCTTTAAGTGATTTTCATAAATCACTAGGATCCTCTCTTGTTTGATATTTATATTTTGGTGCATCCTCAAGGTGAACTCGAAAAATATATACTTTTCTTTTATGTGAATCATATGTGGTTTACTATTTCTCGATAGTTGTGACAATTTATTTTGTCTTGAAATGAATTTAAGCATTTAATACCCACGTCATTTTATTTTCCTCAAAAGCATCGAGGACTGTTGTTTCATGGTTCACCAGATTTGACATGGTAACTTTGAAAAAAAAAACAAATTAGAAATTATTAATGATCATAATATTTATTCAGATTATGAATTTGTAAGAAAATTAGATATAATTAACAATATATGAATAACAAAAAACAAGTAAAAACTCTCAATAATTAAACCTTGGAATTATTAAATGGAATCGAAAACATACTCGGTCGAGTTTTTTGCCACCTGAGGTTGAACGGTTTGGTTGTTATGTATGTTTCTCATGTAATTCGAAACTAACTTTGATCTAATATAGTGCATCGGTCCATCAAGTTGGCAAATGCTAGAGTAGAGCGAATCTATGGGGTAAAAAGCACCCCTCATTTGGATTACCACTCGACCGAGTTGGATATCACTCGGGTCGAGCGAACATACGGGAGTAACTTTGATGCTTTTTAATTGTCGATTTTTTAATCGCTCATCTTGAGAAATTTTTTGGGGATTTTTTTGCATCTCACCCTTACACCCTCAATCAAGTAACTAGGAACTTCAGTCCATCATTATCTCTGTTTCATTCCTTGATGCTCATTTTGTGCTGAAAAACTTGTCATATTTCTCCATAACGAGTTTCTTAGTCTCTTTTGCCTATATGATCATAAGATGAAACAAAAAAAATATAAAGGAGCTAAAGAGACTAAATCAATCCAAAACGCAATAGAAACATGCAAGGTACCATAGAGTAAAAACAATGTGATCATATATTATGGAGTGCAAGCTACATAGGTTTATTTATGGACTTAAGAAAGCTTCTTGTTGTTAGAATCTTCAGTTTAACAAAGTAGGTGAAACATTCAACTTTTTGAAATGCGAAGAGGAGCTTTGTGTGTAGAAGAAAGTGAGTGGGATCAACGTTATTTTTTTATGATATATGTAGATGACATATTGGTAATAGAAAATAATGTTCCGTCATTACAATGGACTAAGGCTTTGTTGTCTGAACAAATCTTCAGGAAAGACTTAGGATACGAGACCTGTATTTTTGGAATAGGGATTCTATAGAGATAGATCCATGAGGTTGTTGGGCCTCTCCAAGTCTGTGTACATTGATAATACAATGATATGATATAACATGGTAAGTTCCAGGAGAGAATATCTTCTTACAGGCACTAGAATTTATCTTTGTCTCTCTTGTGAGAAATATCTTAAGACACATGTTTAATGAGAATGCATGAGGAGGATCTCAAATGCTAGTTGGAGTCATCATGTATATCATGACGTGTATATGGCTTGAGGTCCCCTTTGCACTAATTGCAGCCAGCCAATACCATGCGATTTCCGATGAAAAACATTAGAAATTGGTGAAGACCCTTTTTAAGTATTTAAGAAGGACTAAAGACCAATTATTCATCTATTGAGACTCTAGATTGGAGTTAGAAAGGTTAACTGATATGGAAGGATGACAACAAATCCACATAATTCTTTGTATTTTGCTTGAAATGTGGAATTGTTATCTGGAAGAGTTCCAAACAAACTACAATAGTCGACTCGATTACATAAGCAAATTATGTCGTTGCATCTAAGGCAATGAAGGAAGAGATTTGGATGAGAAATTTCATTGGTGAACTTGATGTGGTGTAATTGATTAATAAGCTCGTTTCATTATTATGTTATAAGGCTACTCAAGTGAGAGAACCAAGGTCTCACCAAAGATTGAAGAATATTATGCGGAAGTATCATTTGATATGAGAGATCATTAAATGTGAAGAAATTAAAATTCATAAGGTAGACGGAAAGATAATGTGGTTTATCCACTCACAGAAGTGCTCGGTTCAAAGGAGTTCGATAAGCACAATTAAGGATGGAATTGAGAAATGTGACGAGAGCTAATTCTATTGTTGTTTCAACAATTTAAATTGTATAGAGTTAGAATCTATACATTTCAATTTAATAAAATTACATTTATTTATCATAAGATGATTGAAGTATAATATATAAATATATATATATTATGTATTGCATATTGATATGTAATAGTCCATTGAAAACTCATGATAAAGATCACGATAAAGATAGAAGAGTTTTAGCATATATTAATCAAAATATGTTTTTGATTGTAGGATGACAAATGAGACCTTAGTTATTCAGATAGATGAACATACATGTGATGTCTCTGTCGAATAGAAATTAATAGATTTCTTTTAATAATTCAAATATATGGATGATGCACATGTGAATGTGATCATTGAGCTGACATAAAGTGAGATTTCCAAATGGTAAAGTTATCATTACTCTCTCAATAAGATTTCTTAAAAAAATATCTGAATGTTAGATTTTCCTTACATCCAAGGTCAATTGACAAGTTATTTGTCATTATTTGATTCTGGAGATCATGTAATCTAGAGTATTTGTTGATAGGATATTAAGTATGATCAAATGGTTATGCAATTAATGTTTCATCATGATATGATCTGTCAAATATATGTAATAATATGAGCTCTATATTGTCATTGTTTAAATCATTGATAAAGTCTTTGGTCAAAGCGGTATAATTATAACAAAAATGGTTTCTCGAGTTCATTTAACAATATGTTATGATTTAGTTGATACTTTAGTAAGGCTTAACAATCAAAATCATACCATAAGATTGTCTAAAAATGAAAAATGAGAAAGAAATATTGCATTGTCTTTCAGAAAAGAAACAAGAGAGAAAATAATAGAATTATCTTGGGTTTTTCACTACATCAAAGTGTTGACGATGAATTTCGATATCAATAAGGACTACTCGTGCAGATTTCGTGTTATTAAAACTGCATCCTTTTATCGTCCTAGAACCCCTTAAAGCTTAATGGATTCATTGTTTGAGAAACATAAGTCATGAAAATGAAAATTAGAAAAAAAAGGACAATATATTATATTTTAATTGTTAAAATCTCTTTTATTACCAAACACATCACTTGGTTTGTTGGTTAGGTCGAAAACCTCAATACAAACATATTTATATTTTTGATGTATGGTTTCGTATGGCGTACTAATTTTGTTGTATACATGGATTTATAATTTAACTCTTACATGAATTATCTGCAGAGATTTACATTGCCATTAGAACCTCGTAGTGTCTTAGCATTTTATTTGTGCAAAAACCTAAACACGATCCCAAGAAGAACTTTCACGACGGTGTATTTATGAGCGTATCACAAGCATCACAAAATTTACGTAACTCATGGTTGAAACACCTCGTTACTTAATAGCAACCCCTAAATTCGCATACTAAATTTAGATCACTTTTGCTATAATAAAGCCAAAACCACACAGAAATAACACTTAAATTCCCAAAATACCCTCAGTACCCCTCCTCCTGTCAACAACACAAGAGAGACTCCATTCTGTAAATTCACACACCCTCCATGGTCACCAAATCCAATTTCTAACAGATTTTTGAAACTTTCTAACTTAAACGGCAAAACAATTCCTAAATTTTTCTTTCGTGCGTCTCAAACAATGGATAAAGCCATTGTGAAATCGCGGCGAAAAGAGCTCGGGATATCGTGTATGCTAAACACCGAGGTCGGTGCGGTCCTCGCAGTCATTCGCCGTCCCTTGACTGATAATTACCTCTCCCCGCAAGATGCTGATTATTCCGACTCATCTGTACAACAGTCGTTGAAATCGCTCAGAGCGTTGATCTTCAATCCGCAACAGGAATGGAGAACCATCGACCCTTCCATCTACCTCTCGCCATTTTTGGAAGTCGTCCAGAGCGACGAGATTCCCGCCAGTGCAACAGCGGTTGCCCTCTCCTCGATCCTAAAGATCCTCAAGATCGAGATCTTCGATGAGAAGACTCCTGGTGCGAAGGACGCCATGAACTCCATTGTTTCTGGGATCACAACCTGTCGTTTGGAGAAAACCGATCCAGTTTCTGAGGATGCCGTCATGATGAGGATTCTCCAAGTATTGGTTGGAATCATGAAACATCCTGCCGCGGTTCGTGAAAGCTGCCTTCAGATTCTTGTCTCGATGGGCTTTTTATTTGATGAAAACGTTTGTTTTATTGCATGTACAGAATCTGTTAGAAGATCAAGCGGTTTGCACAATCGTCAACACATGTTTCCAAGTGGTGCAACAATCTGCAGGAAGAGGCGATTTGCTGCAGCGAAGCGGACGGTACACCATGCATGAGCTGATTCAAATAATATTCGCGAGATTACCTGATTTTGAAGTCCGAGGAGATGAAGGGGAAGATTCAGAATCTGACACTGACGAAGTTGATGTAAGTGGAGGATACGGAATCCGTTGTTGCATCGACATATTTCACTTTCTCTGTTCGCTCTTGAATGTCGTTGAAGTGGTTGAGAGCTCTGAAGGGTCCACTGTGCATACTGCAGACGAAGATGTTCAGATATTCGCATTGGTTTTAATCAATTCTGCGATTGAATTAAGCGGAGACGCGATCGGGCAACACCCGAAGCTTTTGAGGATGATTCAAGATGACTTGTTTCACCATTTGATACATTACGGAGCATCTTCTAGCCCTCTCGTCCTCTCCATGATCTCTAGTTGCATACTCAATATCTATCACTTTCTCCGCAAGTAAGTCGTTTCGATACCTTTGATAAAGTGACAAAAAAAAATATAGGAGATTTTGAGAAAATGGGCTAAAATATCTGAATTGCCGCCAGAAGGTTATGCAAATTTGGGATTACCATATCAAATTTAGAGTGAATCATGAAAACGGTTATAGAAAAGTCTATATATTGCATCATACTCAACGTGTTTGCGACTATTTCAGAACTAATCGGTGTATTTGACTGATATTTGCAATAATTTGTGAAAATTTCTATGAATCGGAACCTGCTATTAATATCCTTTCATCCTTATTTGTGTGTGTATAGGTTTGTGAGGCTACAACTTGAAGCTTTCTTCTCATTCGTGTTGTTGAAAGTGACTTCTTTGTCTGGTTTTCTTCAGTTACAAGAAGTGGCTCTTGAAGCTATTATCAATTTCTGTCGCCAACCGTCGTTCATTGTCGAAGCTTACGTGAATTACGATTGCGACCCCATTTGTCGGAGCCTTTTCGAAGAGATTGGTAAAGTGCTCTGCAGGCACACATTCCCAACTTCAGGCCCTTTAACCTCTCTGCAGATCCAGGCCTTTGAAGGCCTCGTGATAGTGATTCACAACATCGCTGATAATATCGACAAAGAATATGACGATTGCGATGGAGACGGTGATAATGATTTGAGTTCTTTGAAGCCACGTCCCGTCGAGATCAAAGAATATCGACCCTTTTGGATTGAGCAACCGATGGAGGATTTCGACGCTTGGGTTGATCATATAAGAGTGAGAAGAGCGCAGAAACGGAAGTTACTGATCGCAGCTAATCATTTCAACAGAGATGAGAAAAAGGGATTAGAGTACTTGAAGTTCAACAACTTAGTTTCTGATCCTCCCGACCCGAAGGCATTTGCTTCCTTTTTTCGATTCAGTCCTGGTTTGGATAAGACAATGATTGGGGATTACCTTGGAGATCCTGAGGAGTTTCACATTAAGGTTCTTAAAGAATTCACGCACACTTTCGAATTCACTGGTATGAATCTTGATACCGCATTGAGGACGTTTCTTGAAACGTTCAGATTACCAGGAGAGTCACAGAAGATTGAACGTATCATAGAGGCTTTCTCAGAGCGATTCTACGAGCAGCAGTCTTCAGAGATTTTCGCTAGCAAAGATACAGTTCATATCCTGTGCTATTCACTAATCATGCTCAACACTGATCAGCATAATCCTCAGGTCAAGAAGAAAATGACAGAAGATGAGTTTATACGCAACAATCGTGCCATAAACGCAGGAAAGGATCTTCCTAGGGAGTATCTCTCAGAGCTTTTCCAATCTATTTCGTCAAATGCGATCGCTCTCTCAAGCAACTCCTTACCCGTGGAAATGAACCCAAACAAGTGGATTGAGCTGATAAATCGAACAAAAACATCGCAGCCCTTTAATCTGTGTGAGTTTGATCGTCGAATAGGAAGGGATATGTTTGCATGCATCGCTGGACCATCGATTGCAGCACTTTCTTCCTTCTTTGAGCATGCTGACGACGATGAGATGCTTCACGAATGCGTTGATGCACTGATTTCCATCGCTAGAGTCGCTCAATACGGACTAGAAGACATCCTCGATGAGCTCATCGCTTCGTTCTGCAAA
This sequence comes from Gynandropsis gynandra, assembly GCA_036759665.1. NCBI lineage: Eukaryota > Viridiplantae > Streptophyta > Magnoliopsida > Brassicales > Cleomaceae > Gynandropsis > Gynandropsis gynandra. Next base: position 28,100,846 of record CM071870.1, on the reverse strand, counting down.
TTCACAACTCTTTTGAACCCATACGCCACACCAGAAGAGACTTTGTTCACCTTTAGCCATGACATGAAACCGAGAATAGCCACTCTCGCGGTTTTCACACTTGCAAACAACTTCGGGGACTCCATTCGTGGAGGCTGGAGAAACATTATTGATTGTCTTCTGAAGCTCAAGAAGCTTAGGCTTCTTCCACACTCAATCATAGAGTTCAAAACACCCGATGAAAATTCCACGGTAAACAACATGGGATCAGAATCCGATGCGATTCCATCCAACCAAGATACGAAACTCAATCGGAGACAGAGTGCAGGTTTGATGGGAAGATTCTCACACTTCCTGTCCCTAGACAGCATGGAAGAATCTATTGCACTTGGGATGAGTGAGTATGAACAAAATCTTAAAGTCATCAAACAATGTAGAATTGGTCAGATATTCAGCAACAGTTCGAATTTGCCTGACGCAGCGGTTTTGAATCTCGGTCGGTCCCTCATATTCGCAGCTGCGGGGAAAGGACAACGCTTTAGTACACCGACAGAGGAAGAAGAGACGGTTATATTCTGTTGGGATTTGATCATTGCAATCGCCTTAGCCAATGTTCATCGTTTCAACATGTTCTGGCCATCGTACCACGAGTATTTACTCACAGTCGCGAATTTTCCTATGTTTTCTCCGGTCCCCTTTGTAGAGAAAGGAATTTCTGGAATTTTCAAGGTCTGCATCAAGATTGTGGCCTCCCAACTCGAAGATCGTTTACCAGAGGAGCTAATATTCCGTTCTATATCGTTGATGTGGAAGATGGAGAAGGATATAATTGATACATGTTGCGATACCATTACGCAATATGTGTCCGACCTCATAACAGAGTACTCTGGGAATCTTCAGACACAGATCGGGTGGAAAAGCGTTCTGCAGCTACTTTCTTTGTGCGGAAGACACCCTGAAACGTATGAACAAGCTGTCGACGCTCTCATCTCATTGATGTCCATGAACGCAACCAATCTCTCTCGGTCAAATTATGCTTATTGCATCGACTGTGCGTTCAGTTTTGTCGCTCTCAGAAACAGTCCTCTTGAGAATAACCTGAAAATCTTAGACCTAATGACAGATTCAGTCACTATGTTGATCCAATGGTACAAAACTGCTATGACAGAGCCTGGAAACAGCTACAGCATCGCAAGCAGCGCGAGTAATTCATCGACGGAAGAGAATATGCGAGGGGGAAACTTTGCCCATTTCCTCTTCCTCAAGCTCTGCGAGGCGTTCAGAAAAACGAGCCTCGCCAGACGTGAAGAGATTCGGAATAGGGCTATAACATCTCTCCAAAAAAGCTTCATTACCGCGGAAGAGCTCGATTTCACTCCCACAGGATGCATTACATGCATCAACCACGTTATATTCCCGATGATAGATGACTTGCACGAGAAGTTACTCGATTACTCTAGGCGAGATAACGCAGAAAGAGAGATGCGAAGCATGGAGGGCACGCTGAAGAAGGCAATGCAAATGGTGTCAGAGGTATACCTGCATTACCTAAACATAATCTTCGAAAGCCCAGATTTTCGAACATTTTGGTTAGGTGTTTTGAGAAGAATGGATACATGCATGAAAGCAGATTTAGGAGATTATGGTGAGAACAAGTTACAAGATGTTGTTCCTGAGCTTCTGAAGAATATAATCAGTACAATGAAGCAGAGAGAAATTTTGGTGAGGAAAGAAGATGATGATCTTTGGGAGATTACGTATATTCAGATTCAGTGGATTGCTCCTACGCTTAAGGAAGAGTTGTTTCCTGAAGAAGAAATGTGACGTCTTTTTCTCATTTTATTTTATGTTTTAGGTAGATATTATTTAGCAGAAACTGAAATTTTTTCTCTATTTATTTTCAGATCATATTTGAAAAAATCATTATTTCTCTTGCATATAATAATTATTATTGGTTTAACTATTACGAAGGAATGTACTAAAACATTATTGACATTTTTTTTGTTGATTAAGTTAACCTTAAGCGTACATAAATTATCTTGTAAACCTTGCTAAATATCACAAAATTACTTGTATATTATTTTATTTTATTGTATTAGAGTCCTAGAGGGTTTCATAATTTTCTCCTCTCTTGTCCTACTTTATCACTCTCGACCAACCCTTTTTATGTTGGGTTGCTACGTAAGATGCGGAAACGAATTTTAACAACCCATATTCGAAATCTAGTCATGTTCAAGTTTGGGTTTGAAGGGTTTGAACAAAAACACGAGGAACGATTTTGATGTTACCTGTTTGGACGAATCTGACAACAAATGGATGTTAGATTTGAACTGACAAGTACTCTATGTGTATCCACGCCAAAATCGGGATCTGTTGTCAACGGTTGGCGTAGATTTGGTCAGGAACGAAAAACGACCTTTCGCGTTCTTCATTTCTCTCTAATGGCTAGGGTTTTGATTTGTAAAAGAATGTATCGTTAGAGAAAAAAACTGTTTTCTCTTCGTATTTATATTACTTCATTCATTCAGTGTACTCTGCCAGAGATTTGTACAGTCATTGTGATTACTGATAACATAGAACTCAAACTCTTACCAAGAGTTGATGGATCCCATCTTGATCAGTCACCAAGTACGCAAACATCTAATTATTCTCAATATCTATCCAACTAGTACTCTAAGATACTAGGTGTCCAGAATCAAAGAATAATATATAGAATGCTAGTTACTATGTTGATCTTAAGTCTTAGGAAAGAACTAACAATCTATCCTTTCTGTAGAAATCTTAATGGCAGTTCATTGGTAATTTAACCATTAAGTATTTCTCTCTTTAGGCCAGTTCAGTGATCACATCATTATGTGTATCACCCACATATGTGATTTAGTAAAAGAGATCCACTAATTTCTATCAACATAGAAATTTATCACATATATGTTGTTCTTTCTGGATCACTATGGTCCGAATAGTGATCCTACAAACAAGAACATTTCAGATTAAATCATACCAAAAATTGACTCTCTTTATTATGATCTCTATCATAATGTCAAGTTTTATATTTAATCTCGGATTCAATCATACGCCTATGAAATTCATCAAATGAGAAAATAAATAAAACTGATGTCCAAAATTATATAACTCGCTACTAGTCTATAAACTAACCCCAGCTCGTCATGTCTCTCAATTCGATCCTCAACTTGTGTTTATCAAACTCTTTTGACCCAAGCACTTTCGTGAACGGATCTGCTGTGTTTTCTTTTCCATCCACCTTTTGGATTTGTACATCCCCACGCACAATGATCTCTCGTATCAAGTGATACTTTCGTAGAACATGTTTCGATTTTTTATGAGTCCTTGGTTCCTTCGCCTGGGCAATAGCTCCGGTGTTATCACACAATAAAGGAATCGCTTCCTTTATCGAAGGCACCACACCAAGTTCAATTATGAACTTTCTCATGCAAACCGCTTCTTTAGCTGCTTCACAAGCTGCTATGTATTTTGTTTCAGTCACCGAATCGGCTATAGTAGCATGCTTGGAACTTTTCCAACTTATTGCTCCTCCATTTAGACAAAACACATAGCTTGAAATGGATCGGCTATCATCCTTGTCTGTCGAGAAACTTGCATCAGTAAATCCTTCTAATTCAAAATTAGAACTACCATAAATGAGGAACTGGTCCTTTGTCATTCTCAAGTATTTAAGGATGTTCTTAACAACCTTCCAGTATTCCTCACCAGGATCTGTCTGATATCTACTCACTACACTTAGCGCATATGCTACGTCAGGCCTAGTACATGTCATGGTGTACATGTCCCACTGCGCTAGTGTTGGGAAGCCTACTCATGCGCTCTCTTTCTTCCCGGGTCTTAGGACAATCCTCCCTACAAAGAGAAATTCTAGTGTGTATTAGTAGCTCTTTATTCCTAGAATATAGGCCGCTTCTCATTGATCCTTCATGGAGAACTGATCAGACAACCACGAATTTGTCTCTTGCAATGTAGGAATATCATTCCTTATGAGCAAAATATCATCCACACATAAGTACAAGAAAAACAACCATGATCCAACTAAACTTCTTGCGCATCTAACAAAGTTGAACTCTACAACTGCCTTGTTAAAGCGAATGTTCCAGCTACGAGAAGCTTGCTTGAGTCCAAAAATGGACCTTTGAAGCTTGCATACCATATGACTTTGAGTCGGCAACGTGAAACCCTCAGGTTGAGTCATGAAAACCTCTTCCTGGAGCTCTCTGTTAAGGAAAGCTGTTTTCACATCCATTTGCCAAATCTCATAGTTATAGAATACCGTTATCGCAAGCAGAATACGAATAGATTTGAGCATTGCCATAGAACGTTTCTTCATAATCAATCCCTTCTCGTTGACTATACCCATTGGCAACTAGATGAGCTTTACAGGTCTTTACCTGCCCATCTGCTCCAATCTTTCTCTTGTAAACCCATTTACAACCAATTGGTCTGGAAGTCTTTGAAGGATCAACTAAAGTCCACACTTCGCTGATCTTTATAGATTCCATATATGGCTTTCTATCATTTCTCAGAATTTGGACCTTGTATGGTTTCTTGGAAAGTCAATGAGTCATCATCTCTATGATAGATCATGTCCTCGTACACCAATAGATTAAGTCTTTCAGGTGCTCGTCGAGAACATGTTGATCTTCTCAAGGAAGCATGTGTAGCAGGTCCAACCTACACTGGAATATCTTGTTGGACTTGTTCTTGAACTGGCTGTTGAACTAGTTCATGAACTGACACTGTCACTTAAACATTTAAAGATGAAACTCTAGAGCCTAACAACATATCACCCAGCCAAGACCGCTCATTTGACATCTCATGTCCTGACCTTGCATTGATTCGTTGGGTTCTTGAATTTTGTCAAGAATTATTTCTCCACCATGAATTCCTTCCTCAAAGAACTCTCTTTCAAGCAAGGTTGTAGTTCTGGCCACAAACACTTTGTGTTCAAACGGGTGGTAGAAATAATATCTTATAGTTTTCTTGGGATAACCAACGAATCTACACCTATCAGACCTAGCATCTAGCTTGTCTGGCTGAAGCCTCTTAACAAAAGTTGGACAACCCCAAACTTTGATATATTTCAGATTAGGTTTTCGTCTTTTTCATATCTCATATAGAGTCTTAGAGACTGTTTTAGTGGGAACTTTGTTTAAGATATATGCAACTACTTCTAAAGCATGACCCCACAAGTTGATTGGAAGATCTGTGAACCCCATCATGGATCAGATCATATCCAATAAAGTTCGATTTCTCCTTTTGGACACACCATTATAATGTGGTGTTCCAAGAGAAGTCTACTGAGACAAAATCCCATTTTGCCTAAGATAATCGGTAAACTCACGACTTAGATATTCACTACCCCGGTCTGATCTCAACACATTGATACTCTTTCTGGTTTGTTTCTCCACTCCATTACAAAATCTCTTGAACATTTCAAAAGATTCAGATTTGTGTTTCATTAAGAACACAGATCCATATCTTGACATATCATCAGTGAATGTGATGAAATACGAATATCCACCGTTGGCTTGAACCCTTATAGGTCCACATACATCAGTATGTACTAGTCTCAGAACTTCTGTAGCTCTCTCTCTGGTTCCACTAAATGGAGATTTGGTCATCTTACTAGTGAGACAAGACTCACAAGTTGCAGAAGATTCGAAATCAAAATGGCCCATAAAACCATCCTTATGCAACCTGTTGATTCTTTTCTCACCGATGTGACCAAGTCTACAATGCCAAAGATACGTCTGATTTTGACGATCATCTAGTTTTCTGTTAAAGTACGTAACATGCATGTTGAATAATTCGACATTAACATTAAGTAAGACGTAAATACCTTGTTGTAGATAACCATTCACACATAAATCATCATCATGATAAATAAAGCAAATGTTATTTCTGAAAACTGTTTGAAATCCATATCTATCAAGCATAGAAATAGAAATAATGTTCGAAACAAACTTCGGAACATAATAATAGTCATCCAACAATAAAGTCTTGCTCGTAGGCATAATGAGAGAAATCGATCCTACGGTTAGAGCAGCAACACTTGCACCATTCCCAACCTTGAGACTGAATTCTCCCTTCTTGAATCTCCTACTGATCCTCAGCCCCTACAATATATTGCAGATGTTAAAACTACTATCGGTATCCAATACCCATTTAGACGAATCAATAGTATTCAAGGAAATTATGAAAACATTGTCCATGTAAGTCTTACCTTGTTCCATACCCTTAAGAGAATGAAGGTATTCCTTGCAGTTCCTCTTCTGATGCCTCTTCTTCTTGCAAAAGAAACACTAAGTATCTGACTGGTCGGCCTTACCAGCACCACCCTTTGCCTTGGTCATACCAGCCTTGGGCATGCTCTGTTTGATCCTGGGCCTTTTCTTGCCCTTCATCTACTATTGAGAGGATTGCCCAACCATTAGAACTAATCATGATCCCTTCTTCCCAATGGACATCTGCTTCTTATACTCAGTGAACATGTTGTGAATCTCATGCAGCTCGACATCCAGCTTGTTCATGTTGTCATTAATAACGAACGGGGAGAAGGAGTCCAGAAGTAAATGTAGGATCATCTCCTACTGCATCTCTTTGCAGAAGGTGCACCCCAACTTCTCAAGTTGTGCTATCAGACTTATCATCTTTAGAACATGGGGTCCAACAGGAGAGCCTTCACTTAGAGCAGACTTGAACAAAGTCCCCGACAACTTAGACCTTGCCATGCGAATTTGTTCTCCAAACATCTTCTTAAGATGTTCCATGATCTGCTTAGTATTCATGTACTCATGTTTCTTGTGGAGTTCAGAACTCATCGATGCTAAAATGAGGCACTTTACAGTGATGCATTTCTCCTCATGCTTGGTAAAAGCACTAAACGCCTCATCGTTTGCTGGATCTGGTGTTGGAGGAGCTGGTTTATCAATCATATTGATCAATTCCTCATTAGTTAGCACCATACGCAAGTTGCATTGCCATTCATCGAAGTTCCTCAGCAAGTTTGTTGGTCTCGAGAATAGGAGACAGATTGAATTGAGACATTCTCGAGATATCTGTAAAATAAAAGAGAACATAAAACGCAGAGAGTTAGACATCATAAATATCATAAAAGCATAGACTTTATCTAAATGACATGCTCGTTAATCAATGTTACAATAACATCAGAAATCTTATTTCTCATTAGTATTAATCTACAACTATATACCTGAGCCGCTTGGTAGTCAAGACGTTTCTCAACCATATAAAATAGATTCTTTACAAATTTTATCCCCATAAACTCGTAGTTAATTAAGTGCGGCTCTATATCACATAGTCACCTGGTAGTTAGGTCGTCGCTATTGATATAGTTGAGTTCATCCTTCAACTCATGGTCGAATAACAATTAAGTTCATTTCTCCCGAGTAGTCTAGGTGTCTACAAAAACTAATTGTTCCCTCTAACTAGACATCTAATGTCATAGACATATGAATCAAATCCTTGAACTACATGCCTCCTGGTAGTCAGGTCGTACCATGTAAACAAGAGACTATTCATATATCCACGACGAAGGAAAAACCAAATGATAAACAATTTATCATTTAAGAACTCAATTATTTTGGATCTTTATTGAGACTCATAGACATAGGACGATCGAGTTGATACTCAAGTCGATTGATTCAGACTATAATTCGATTGACTCGTCGTACGTATTGATCGATTCAGACTATAATTCGATCGACTCGTCGTACGTATCGATCGACTTTGACCCTTAAAGAACCATTCCATCGAGTCGATACCGTTACGTCATTTGGGATGAAACCGTTGCTCGTTTAGGGTTTAACCCCGAGAGTCGTCGCTCACCCTCTCGCGTGGCTGCTCCACTCACGGTCTGCACCGCCCGCTCGCGGTCGTGTCGCTTGCGCAACGTTGCTCGCGTGTCGTTGTGCACTTGTCCGTTCGTGTGCTACCGTTCGTTCAGTCGCGTGCCATCGCACACTTCCGTCCGCTCAGTAGCGTGTCATCCGCACGGCTGCACGCCCAGCGTAGCTCGCTCGCGTGTGTGTCCATCGTCGCATCGCCACGCCTAGCGATACTCGCTCGGTCGCCCAAGGTCGCTCGCCTACGCGTGCCCACTATCGTGTCGCCCGCTCAGGGTGTCGTGCGCTCGCCCAGTCGCACACCGCCTAGGGTTTTCGGTCGCCTCGTGCACCGCCTAGGGTTTTCGCCCGCCGCGTGCGCCGCCTAGGGTTTTCGACCGTCGTTTTTTCGTAAAAAATCAACTCATAATCTAGAAATAGACGACCAGACGCTCTGATACCACTGCTGGGTTGCTACGTAGGGTGCGGAAGCGAATTTTAACAACCCATATTCGTGATCTAGTCATGTTCAGGATTAGGTTCGAAGGGTTTAAACAAAAACACAAGGAACGAATGTTACCTGTATTGACGAATCTGACAACAAACGGATGTTAGACTTGAACTCACAAGTCCTCTACGTGTATCCACGCCGAGATCGGGATCTGCTGTCAACGGTTGGCGTAGATTTGGTCGGGAACGAAAAACGTCCTTTCGCGTTCTTCGTTTCTCTCTGGCGGTTAGGGTTTTGATTTGTAAAAGAATGTATCGTTAGAGAAAAAACTGTTTTCTCTTCGCATTTATATTACTGAACTTTTCAAAAATTACATTTTAACCCTAGAATTATTTAATATTATATAACAGACATATAACTTTCATTTTAGGCGTCGTCTTCTCTGTTTTCCTTATTTGTTTGGCGTTGTTTCGATTTGATGTTGTCCAACAATCTTCCGGCTCATCTTGGTCCTAAAGTCGTCGTTACATTCAATACAAACAAACCTCAATTCTCAATTCTCTTTATAAAAGTGAAACTTTATGAAATTGACAACCATAAACTACTCTCCATGAAGCATTGAAGTTAAGGTCATTCTTGAAGGTCATAATTTGGATTTCTTTCTCCTTGATGAAAGTTGTGTTCCGACAACCACAATCATTGTTGATGTCAAATGACAATCTGATGTTTGCAGCATGATGACAAAAAGATTGCCTAGACTTTAGTGACCTCGTTGGTAAATAAACTTAGATCCCTAAAGCATATATGATGAACTTGCCAATGAAATTGTACAAGAATGAAAAAAAGGAGAAGTTCCCTTTTACAACATGGAAATAAAAGAAAAATAAAAGAAGAAACATGAAAAAATATACAAGAAGGAAACCTACATATTTACAAGTATCCTACTTAATATTCTAATAAGAAAAAGAACATATTGAATTCTTCACGTGCGGTGCATACCCAAGGTGTATGTGAGCCACCGCTCTTGACCTTTCTTTGTGAGAGAGAATGTCTTAAACCTTCTTGGTGAGGGAGAGAGTTTAACATTCTTCCTCATGCTCAAAATAATCTTAACGCCATGAGGTGAGGCTTCGTTAAATAAAACCCTAGAGTATAAAACCTTGGTGAAGGAAAAAAAATACACTCGTGATTCAAATGTTTAATGTGGAGATTGTTTGAGTTTGCCTTCCAAGCGTGACTGATGAAGGTGTATAAGTTTTATTAAGTGATGGTTTGAGAAAATCGGTCATTTGTATTCTTGGTATACATTGTAGCGATCACTCCTTCTCGGATATTCCCTCGAATGAACCGACAGTTCACCATAATGCATTTGGTCCGCTTGGCAAACATGAAATTGGCCACGATGTGGATTGCAACTTGATCAACAAAGTGGAACACTATCGGTTGTGTAGTCTTGATGTCTAAACCTTCAAGTACGACTTTGATCAAATTTGGCTCGCACGTTGTGTTTGCTATATCTTTGTATTTCGCCTCTACACTTGTTCTTGTCTCACGCTTGCTTTTTTTTTTGTTTCTCCATGTGATTGTGTTTTTTTTTACAAATGTGCAAAACTATGGTGGATTTTCGGTCATCTCTATCTCCTGCCTAGTTTTCTTCGCAATGCCCCAACATGTCGAGATTTATGACATTTCATTTGTATCTTTTTTCTTGGAGAGCACCCCCGATGTACCTTAAGATCCGTTCCACCATATTACACTCAATTTCCATGCACATGATTCATGACAAAGAAAATGTCAAGACGAGTCATCATGAGATAAATTAGTTTATCTACCATTCTCTAATATTTTTCATGTATTGAAGTGGTTTTCTCTCACAAATATGTTTGAAACTTTTAATCTGTGGGTTTTCATCGATATTGCTCTCTTTTCTGTTTATCTCTTAAAAATTTTCACTTTTTATTTGTTTAGTTGATTCTTAAAATAATTTTTATGGTCTCCAAACGAGATGCTGGCTCTTGTTCCCTAGTAAAGGAATTTAGATGGTTGTAGGCCTTGGTGTTGAAATCGCTTGTATTTGTGCCTTTTTTCATCGTCCCTCCAATGGAATGAACGTGGCCTTTGATGGTGTTCTATGTTGCACCAGCGTATTCAAGTTGTTGGAATTGCTATGCGCTTTAGTGGCGAAGGCTATTGTTTTCCTAATAAGGATGGAGCATTTGTTGACCTATATTCTTTGATTTAAGCATGCTTTGTCATACGCAAAATTAACTTTAAAATCATACATGATAATACTTCATAGCTCTAAACATTCAAATCCTATATATAATACTCCAAATAAATTACAAAAACACGAGATATTTTTATGAAACCCTAGAGAATGCCAAGTCCGAGTGGAAAGTGCTCGATCAAACAAAATTATTCACAAAATGCGGCTGAACATTATTCATATTCACAAAATTCTAAAAAGCTCGGTTGAACGAGATACTGTTTAGCCGAGCACTTTGGGACAAAATCCTGACTTCAGAACAGATATGTTTTTTCACCTAACTTCCTTTTATCATGTAAAAGTAAATTTTGTCTCGACTTACAAAATTTTGCACTACTAATGATGTCTCAATTGAATTATTTTCAATAATTTTTAAGTGAAGGATCTAATCACAATAGTGATAAGGATGGTTCATACGAGCTGATGCATCCACACACCACTCACTCATTCATCAATGAGACCTCTAGAGCTTTATTTCGTGTCGAAGATCACTTTGTTTGAGTGACACTCTCGTCTATGTCATCATGTGTTTTCTACTCTTAATCATATTGTTACTCACTTTACATTATTGTAATCTCACATTGAGTCAACCTTGGTTTGTAATTCCTACTCAATTGATAAAAATCATTAGCTTTCTTTCTCTAATTCAACTTTGGTATCCTCTCACCCTATTGAAATTATTCTCTAATGTTTTGATAGCTCCTGCAATCTCGTAGTTTCTCTAGATGGATTCAAATACTTCACTCATTACACGTGCCTTTATAATTTGAAACAAAAATCTCATGTCTACCACACTTTTACTCCCGTCAAAGCCCTTTTTGAAACATAATTTCCTTACAAACTTTTAGCCCTTTACAATGAAAATGGTAGGGAGGGCATTTCCTTAGCCTTTTTTCTTTCATCCCATGGAATATGCCACCTCACCACACCTCCTCATACACATGATCACAATGGAATTTCTGAATGTCTTCATTGACATGTTGTTTAAACTAGGTTTTCTCTTTTTTCCCATGCATTCATACCAACTCATGGTTTTTCCTACTGCTGTGTACCTCATAAATCTTATGACCAGCCCAAATGTCTAGCATTTGTCACAATTTGATTCATTATTTCACCAACCTCCAAACTTTAGTAAACTTTGTGTTTTTTGGTTATCTCTACAAACCCTAGCTTCTTCAATACTATGCGCAAAAATTCGAACCGCGTTCCCCCCCCCCCCCATGTGGCTTCTTAGGTTGCTCTTTTTTTAGAGTGCCTACCTCTGTCTCAAACCCCTTTACAATTGTGTTTTTGTATCACGTCATGTTTAATTTCATGAACATATTCTTTCATTTTCAGACTTTTCTACATGTTTTTCACAACCTATGACCTCCTCATAACTCTCCCAATTTAGTTTTCGATGCACCGTCAGTCACACCTTTTCATGTCTATGTCCATCCGGTCATGGCATCAAACTCCTCAGATTCTTCACCTCATAGAGATTGTTCTCATATCGCCCAATAGCATAGAGCCATCTTCTACCAATGTGCAATTGATGACTATGCGATCGAAGAACAACTTTACTAAGCCACTCCACCGGTTTTCCTATAATATTTTTTGTGTATTGTTGGAGACTGAACCTTCAACAGTTATAGAGTCGTTGAAACATGCATAACAGTGTCATGGATTGAGTGATGATTTTGATGTTCTTATTCGTAGCAATACCTAGGGACTGGTATCGTCGGAAGAGGATTGTTGGATACACATGGATATCTTGAATTAAGCAAAACTTTGATGGATATGTTGATTAATTCAGGGCTCTCATGGTTGCCAAAGGTTTTCATCAACGTTTGGGAGTGGTTCATGAGACCTTCAATCATTTCTTCAATGCCACCATCATTCGTCTTATTCTTAGTCTCTCAATTTCTTATGGATGGTCAACGCAATAGTTTGACGTGAAAAATGCTTTCGTACAAGGAGATATAATGAGGATGAGATCTTGGATCCACTATCAGTGGTAAGAGGACCAATAAAAGGAAAAGGAAAAGACCTTCAGAACGTGTTCACTCACATGGATGTGGGAAGATGGACAATGACCTCATGAGAACGTCAAGGAGCACTAAACCAAGACTATAAAAGATCCTTACAGTGAGAGAATGTTGAGAGGAGAAACAAGCTAGAAGAGTTGGAAATTCTTGGCTAGAGCCAAAAAATTTACTCAACCCGAGTACTCTACCAAAACAAGAAATCGCTCAACCCGAGCGAATTCTCTACACCAATCTATGCATGATGGAGCATTTAGAGGTTTGAATCACTTGGCTTGAGCACTGCACTGCTCGATCGAGCATTGGAGGATTTGACAGAGTATAGGAGCTGCTTGGCCGAATGTATTTTAGTTTTGTGGATTTTGGGGTTAAAATTATACAGTGTTCGATCGAGTGGTTATACCGTTCCACCAGACATTCTTACCAAGTTTACTAACTTTTCTATTTTGTATCTATCTTTTCAATGTAAAGTAAGGGAAACCATCACATCAAACCACCACAAAGTGGATGAAAGACTATGTTGCATACACAAATGCTACTCATTATGGTGGAATTCAATAAGATATTGAGGGATGAATTCATTATCATGGACCGATGACTTTTTTGGGTGGAATTAAGACACCAATCGTGGAGTTTGTCAAACACAACCAAGGAAACTACTGCAAGTTGTTAGAAATCCATAACTTGTGATATAAGCGCAGATGAGTACACAAAAGTTCGAGCACCAGGACATGCCCATCAATTTAGGAATCATGAAGATGATAATATCAAACTAAGGATCCCAACTTTCGTGGGACAGAGAGTGGAAGTATACCTAGAAAAGGAAAGGAAATTTTAGATATTTTTCAATGGGCATCAGTATTCCAAACTTACAAAAGTGAAACTAGTTGTGATGAAGCTTATTGAGTATGTGCTTGCATGGTAGGATCATGTCACTCGTTCACGTCGGTGGTGCGAAGAGAAACCAATAGTGACATAGGATGAAATATATGCAGTGATGAGATATTGATTTGTACTCTATCATTACCATTAAGAGGCGAGTCAAACGCTACAGTGATTTGTGTAGGTCACTACATATTTCAAGAGTCAGGGTCGAGGTCACTACACTAAAAACTATCCCAACTAGCGGACCATGTTGGTATGGACAGATGAAGAATAAATAATAGAAGTACGACATGGTACAAGAGGTTGATTATATGTCTCACAACTTGGAGGAGAGTTGCGAGGAACATGAGGCATTACAAGAAGAATCATTTGTAGTGCAACAAGTCTCAAACGTATACGACATGGAGGATACCGTGGTGCGACTACTAAGGGACAAAAGGTGTAAGAAGGTGAGTGACCATGTGTTAAGTATATGAAAACAATCTGTGTTTTCTTCTTCTTCACGTTCGGATGCGTCCCGCTCTCTTGGCCGATCGTGATCTGCTCCCGTGTGCCGATCTATCTTCGTGTTTGGACGCGTTTTACGTCCTGTTCCGCATCCCGCTCCCTTGGCTCAGTCCCTCTATACATCTGGTCAAAGCTAATTTATGAGCTCTGCGCTCTCCTATGCCTCTTTGATCGCTCCAACTCATGCATGTTATATTTAAACTTATGCTTTGCATTTGTACTTGTATTTTCCTTGTTTTTCGTTTTTCTAGTTGTTACGATTATTGTATAAATATGTACTTTTTTTATCTAAAGCTAAACACAAGAGAATAGTTAATCTTATTCTCTCTAAACCTCTCGATCTTTCGCTTATTTTCAATCTCTCTCAATCTCTCGATCTTTTCTCAATCTTTCTAAATTTGCTTCCACTGAATCTTCTATGGGTTACAAAATCCACATGGTATCAGAGCGGTGATCCAATCTCGAAAATATTTGATCGATTTTGTTTCTTTTGAAATCTAATCTCTTTTAAAAGCTGTTTTCGGTCAAACTTTTTCAATCTCACTTTGTTTTTGTTTTTCTTTGTTTTCTCGGATCTCTCGTCATGGACTCAATTAAAAGCATCCCAATCTCGTTTAATGGAAACAATTATTCCATTTGGATGAAGATTGCTAAGGCCAATCTTGGCATGCGAGGTCATTAGGGTTTCGTTACAGGATCAGAAGAGAAACTGGCCGATTCAAGTGTCGGATCAAAAAATTGGAACAAAATGAGCTTACTAGCTTGTTTTTTTTACAAAATTCCCTTGAATCTCATATACTTCGTACATATGGACACACATAGCACCCTAAGGAGCTTTGGGATGAGCTGAAACATGTTTTTGGAAATGGATCCAATCTTGTGTATTATATTTTTCATTATTGTTTGGTCCTCATAAATAATGTACACATTTTATGACTTTTTAACTATGTTTTAACCAATTGAGAAAGTCTTTTCTTGCTATTTCTTGATATTTAGTTATCGAATTCTTTGACAGATTCTATGTGTTCCCCGACTTATCAATACTAAGTCACGATTGTTGTGGACAAAAAGTTTTTTAATCGGGTCGTAGTTGGGGTTTTGGACATCATTTCTTAGGGAAGAGAAGTTCTAAGTTCTACTATCGAATTGTTAAGAGATTTCAGTGTTTCTATCCATCTAACAATTGAACGAAGGTCTAGGTTAATATCAAGATCTCACTCAGGAAGTCTTCATGTGACAAAAACAAGGCTTTCATGACAAAGACAATACTCATATGGTTTGCAAACTCAATAAAGCAACCTATGATCTTAAGTAGGCACCACATGCATCATATTCATGGAATATGTCATCTTTCTTGTCAATGATTCACTATAACTTATTCTATTAGGAAGTTCTTGATTTTTTATCCTTTTCTATTCTCAATGTTGATGATCTTATTGTCACAAGAAGCTTTGCAACACAGTTTCTTGATTTCATCAACAAGATTGCATCACGTTTCTCTCAGAAGGATTTTGGTAATCATTGTTATTTTTTTGGCACATAGACTTCTATCGGTCTTTTTCTAACGTAGCGAAAGTACATTTATAATTTTCTCCATTTGCGAATATGGCATCCTCAAACCAATCTCCACACCTATGGCTTCTTCTAGTCGACTCACGATCTCTTCAGGAGATCCTCTTGAGGATAATATAAAGTACAGTACGACTATTAGGCGTGTGCAATATTGGTCTTTCACAAACTTGACATCACTTTTGCAATCAATTGCCTATATTAATTCATGCAAACACCAAATTATGAGCACTAGCTCACTACAAA
Source organism: Gynandropsis gynandra (assembly GCA_036759665.1). Classification (NCBI taxonomy): domain Eukaryota; kingdom Viridiplantae; phylum Streptophyta; class Magnoliopsida; order Brassicales; family Cleomaceae; genus Gynandropsis; species Gynandropsis gynandra. The sequence continues at coordinate 28,085,048 of CM071870.1, read as the reverse complement.
GCATCTTGAAAGAAACCTAATCTAGACTCGTGACGGTGGCATCTTCCTCTGCGCCATTAATCATATCACACTTATACCTTTAGTAATGCCGATTGGGGGTGATTGTTATAAGTTTTCATCCGCATGTGCATATATTGTATATTTTGGACAACGATCACATTTCCTTATCATCTAAGAAACATAAGGGTCTTGCAACACGTTCCTCTACATATACTGAATATCATTTTATTGCTGCCACGTGTACAAAGGTATATTGAGTATAAGAACCTGTGAAAGCGTGTGACTCCACATTTTTTTATGTGTTGCAATAACATTAGGACTACATATTTATTTACCAATTTTATCTTTCACTCGCGTATGAAACACCATGCTTTGTATTATCACTTCGTTCCAAGTCAAGTTTAGACTAGTGCTCTTCATGTCAATCATGTTGTTTGTGATGATGAACTTGCATATTGGTTTACGAAACTACTACCATATACAATTATTTGTGTGTCGAGAATCTAATCCAATGATTCATCTTGAAGTGACATAGATAATTATAAATTAGGAAAAAAATAACCTAACAATGAATACATAAAAGAACATTTATACTTTGTGATATAATTATAAATTATGATAGGATCGACTCATATTAATTTTAGGATGCCTTTACTACCATATAAAATTTTCTTATTAAAATAAATAAATATCACTTTAGTAAACATATATCTAAATAAGATTAAATAATTTAAAAATATACGACATTGTCATTTTTCTTGTTACATAAATTATTTATACGATTTATAAATTTATATTACAAAGTATTATTTTTAAATTATATAAAAATAGATTTTTTAAAACGTTAATCACAATTTATATTCATAGAACAGTTAAAAGATTCAAAAAGAAAAATAATAAATTTTGTTAAACTGATTTTACTATAAAAATATATATTTTAAAGATTTAAATTATATAATTTATTAATATATATATATATATACGTATATATCAAATAGAATTGTAATAAAATATAAAATGTTATATAATTAATTAATTAAGTTCTCAAAAATATTATTCATAAAATTTCGAAAGTAAGAATTTATAATGTGTATTTACAAAAACTAATTAAAAAATTTAAACAGTAATAAAAAATTCATTTTAAAATTTTAATATATATTGCTCGACATAATATTTTTTATTTGAATAAATTTTTTTACTTCACAATAATAGAAGACCGTCTCAAGAATTGAGACCATTTCGACAAAATTTGTTTCTTCTAAAAATGGCATTTAAATCATTTTAATTTTTGTATACCTGTCCATATGTTTTTAGCCGGTTTCCTCACAGTAATTATCATTAGCGGGAAATAAATGTTTCAGGTAACCGGGAAATGAACCGGATGGGTTAACATTCCCTTTCAGTCTTGACCGACTCGCTTCTGCTGTTACGATCGGTCTGTGCGAGACCAAGAGAACCAACACAAAGCAGCGACTCAACTCTCGTTCCGCCGATGGCATGCGCGTGTCTGAATCTTCCTTCAACGTTGATCAAATCCTAATTCACCCTTTTCCGGTTACGCCATGATTGAGCTCACTCGAGCTTCTTCATCTCTCTTCGTCGTCTTTCTCTCCGTTACTCTCCTATATCTCCGTTCCAACACCTACCGAACTCGGGACCAAACCCTGAATCCAGCGAACGAAACTCGACCGGAGACGGAAATCGCACCCAGGAACAACTACATAGTCCGATTCAAGGAGTACAAACCGGCGGAGAATCACCTTCTATACCTCGAATCGGAGGTTCGATCCGGCGGTTGGGGATGGATCGAGAGGAGGAACCCCGCGGCGAAGTTTCCGACAGACTTTGGCGTTATCTGGATAGATGAAACGGCCAAAGAGGCAGTGATCAGAGGGATCGAGGGACTGGTGATGGTGAAGGATGTCAATGTTGAGTTCATGTACCAACGAGTTTTGCTTGGAGGGTCTTTTGTCGATGGTAAGAAACGTCCGGGGAAACTTTTCACTTCGTTGTCGTTCAACGAAGGAGACGAAAGTTATGCAGTCACCTCCTCTAGTAACTCGACGATAAACTGGAGGCGACATCTTCTTGGGCAGGTCAGAGATTTAGCGAATTATGTTTTTCTTGTTTTATATGATATTTGATCAATCGTTCCCTTCTTTTGTTATTCGCATGTTGTTGTTTGGATTTAATACTTTTCTCGTTCTTGAAGAATGTAATAGAATGTCGGATTCTGTAAGTACGAATGTAATAGAATGTCGGATTCTGTAAGTACGATTGTCTGCTCATAATAATCAGGAAGTGTGTAAGTTTTGTTTCAATGATGCAGAAGACTCAAGTGACATCCATGTTTGGAGCAGATGCTCTGTGGGAAAAGGGTTATACAGGTGGTAAGGTCAGAATGGCCATATTTGATACCGGAATACGAGCTGATCATCCACATTTTCGGAATATCAAGGTATTGTCAGTTGGAGTAGTAAAGTTATTCCTTTTGCTTCTTTTATATGTATTCTTGCTAAGCTCTAATGTTTGTCTTTACTAAGTAATTTTCAGGAGCGTACGAATTGGACGAATGAGGATACTTTAAATGATAATTTAGGGCATGGGACATTTGTAGCTGGTGTTATTGCAGGACAAAATCCAGAATGTCTTGGTTTCGCCCCAGATACTGAAGTTTATGCTTTCCGAGTGTTCACGGATGCCCAGGTAATGCAACAGGGTGTTGTCAGGCATGCTTACTGCAACATGTCCTTGTGTGTTTATGAGTTTAAGTGTTGTTTGACTAAACTATGATCCAACGATATTGTTTCATCAATTCACATTATAGGTATTTGAACAGGTTATGAGAAATGTTCAGTTTGTTGCAGGTATCTTACACATCATGGTTTCTTGATGCTTTTAACTATGCCATTGCGACAGATATGGATGTATTGAATTTGAGCATTGGTGGTCCTGATTACTTGGATCTTCCTTTTGTAGAGAAGGTAAGGATGCTTTCTTAATCTGTTGGCACTGGCTACTAACATTATCCGTCTGAGACAGGTGGTGGGTTCTTTCTGTCATATGGAGAATAGTTTCTTTCTGAGTTGCTGATCATCTTGAAACAGGTATGGGAAATTACAGCCAGTAATATCATTATGGTGTCTGCAATCGGAAATGATGGGCCACTTTATGGCACTTTGAACAATCCAGCGGATCAAAGTGACGTCATTGGTGTCGGTGGAATTGACTATGATGATCACATTGCGTCATTTTCATCACGCGGCATGAGTACATGGGAGATTCCTCATGGGTAATGTATCTTCATTTCTCTTTTTCCTTATAAACATTCCAACCATGCTATCGTCTTTGCTGGATTTGTAAAGGGATTTTAGTTTGTTTAATAAACGATTTCCTCAAAATGGAACAGTTAGCTATAAGTTTTGGTAGTTGTTCCGTTTTCTTGCGAATTGAGAGCTGCACATTTTTAGTTATTGTGGTATCATCTAGGCTTGACATGCCTTTTATTGGCTTCCCATGTCGGTGTGCGTATTGTTCCACCCTACCAATGATAGCTCAATTCCTATTACGAATAATAAGTATTTGGTAGGTCCTTGCTGTCAGTCTTTTGCTATTTAATATATCCACCGCCAGTTTTTTTAAATTGTTCAGTATTTCTAGAAATAGTAGAAGTTAACCAGTAACTTTTTTTATAGTTATGGGCGTGTCAAACCAGATGTGGTTGCATATAGCCGCGAGATTATGGGGTCCAAGATTAGTACAGGCTGTAAAAGCTTATCAGGAACAAGTGTCGCTAGTCCTGTTGTTGCTGGTATTGTTTGCTTGCTCGTAAGTGTAATTCCTGAAGCTAGGAGGAGTGAGCTACTCAATCCAGCAAGCATGAAGCAAGCGCTGGTTGAAGGTGCTGCTAAGCTTTCAGGTCCTAATATGTATGAACAGGGTGCAGGAAGAGTAAATCTGTAAGTTCTCTCATTAGAATTTTTTTCTTGCTTACGATGCAGTTTCCGTGCTAACCATATCTCTAATTGCTCGACGTTTTGTCAGATTAGAATCTTATGAAATCTTGAAGAGCTACCAACCTCGGGCAAGCATTTTCCCAAGCGTTCTTGATTATACAGATTGTCCATATTCATGGCCTTTTTGTCATCAGCCACTATATGCAGGTGCCATGCCTGTCATTTTTAACACTACAATTCTAAATGGCATGGGTGTTGTTGGCTACGTCGAAAGTTCACCAACATGGCATCCTGCAAATGAGGAAGGGAACCTCCTTAGCATCCACTTTAAGTATTCAGATATCATATGGCCTTGGACTGGTTTTCTAGCGTTACACATGCAGATTAAGGAAGAAGGAGCACAGTTTTCAGGTGAGATCGAGGGCAATGTTACTGTGAAAATCTATAGTCCATCAGCTCAAGGAGAGAAACAGCTTAGAAGAAGCACTTGTGTTCTTCAGTTGAGATTGAAAGTGATTCCCACCCCGCCAAGAGCAAGACGGATTTTGTGGGATCAGTTTCACAGTATTAAATATCCTCCGGGTTATATTCCGCGAGACTCTCTGGATGTCCGCAATGACATTCTTGATTGGCATGGAGACCATTTGCACACAAACTTTCACATAATGTTCAACATGTTACGTGATGCTGGGTACTTTGTCGAGACCCTTGGTTCTCCACTTACATGTTTCGATGCTCAGCAGTATGGAACCCTTTTGATGGTTGACCTGGAAGACGAATACTTCCCAGAAGAAATCGAAAAACTCAGAGATGACGTCATGAATACAGGACTGGGATTAGCCGTGTTTGCTGAGTGGTATAACGTGGAAACAATGGTGAAAATGAGATTCTTTGATGATAACACCCGCAGTTGGTGGACTCCAGTTACTGGAGGTGCGAATATTCCTGCGCTTAATGACCTCCTCACACCATTTGGCATCGCATTTGGAGATAAAATTCTTAATGGGGATTTCAGTATTGATGGTGAGCAGAGCAGATACGCATCTGGAACGGACATAGTTAGGTTTCCGGCAGGTGGTTATCTACACAGTTTTCCTTTATTCGACAGCTCCGAGAGTGGGGCCACTCAAAATTTACTGCTAACGGGGTCATCCAAAGTAAGCAGAGATATGTTCTTTTGGCATTCAGCACAGATAACAAAAAGAACGAAAAATCCTTGTGTGCTTGTTCTCGTACTTTGATGTTCTTCATAATATGAATTCCATTTGAGTTATTGTTGGTTGTATCTGCAGGCAGACCCATTTGTCCTAGGGCTTGTGGAGATAGGTGAAGGTCGGGTTGCTGTCTATGGAGACTCCAACTGTCTGGACAGCAGCCACATGGTCACAAACTGCTATTGGCTTCTGAACAAAATGCTAGATTTCACGAGTTCAAATATCAGAGACTCCATGTTGTTCACAAGATCTGTAAAGAGAGACGCAGTCTTGCATACTGGTGACAACCAACTACCGACTCGGAGAACTGATGTCAATTTCTCAACATATTCTTCAGTGATTGGTAAGGACCTCATATGTCATAGTGACTCCAGATTTGAAGTGTGGGGGACAAAGGGATACAATTTACATGTCAGAGGAAGAAATCGTAGATTGCCTGGATATCCTGTCATTGATCTGCGACGAGGTCTGAATTCAACATTGGAGGCTATGCAGACAACACGTTGGAAGTCTCGTGCAAAAGGAGTCAACGGTTCCCGGAAAAAGTCCTTGGGACGAATTATCAGTGGAGATGAGGTAATCACAATCCACAACTAATCGACGCTCCTTGTTATTTGTGTGAAGTTGTTGTCTAGTACTAATGGAAACCGAAACTTCGCGGCTTTCTTTCTTTTTATTTTATTTGTGTTGAATTTTCAGATTGATATTTCAATGCTTGTTGCTACCCGCTGGATCGTACCTGCCGGTGTCGCGGCTAGTGGTAAGTACCAAAAACCTTGATTTTTGGACCTTATGTTTGCAGTCTTGTTTCAGTTTCTATTTTGGTTGAAGTTTCTCCAGCCTGTATAAGTGGAAAATAACTGTGAACCGAACCAAAACCAAAGCATCCCGGTATAACAGTATGACTATTTGGTTTGTTTCTTCTTTGGTTAACTCAAACCTATACCGAATGTAAAACAGCATAACCAATCCAGTCGCATTAAACGGCACTGCACCAGAACAACGTTCGGATTGAATTCCATATTTTACTACAAGCTTCATGGGCTGTTCAAACTTTTTATACCTTGTTTCTAATTTCGTGTGATTTGATTGTTGTTGTTTAGGATTTCTGGTGCTTCTAAGCATCTGGAGATTCCGACAAAGAAGACGAAAACGGAGGAGAGGGTCTGCCTCGGGTCGATTAGCCAACATATAACCAAACCAGTTTTTTTTTTCGCAATTACATTTGCTTTTAACATAAAAATGTAGCTTTAGTGGGTGACAATTTTGTTGTGAGATTAAAGCAAAAAAAAAAAACACGAATTGATTTATATACACGAATTGATTAAACATATCTTCCGGAAAGTTTCATAAAATTCAATAATAAGTAAAAGTATGTAAATATTATAAAATAATACTAAGGGATAATCATCTATTCTTCTAGAATATTTTGTTTTAATTCTATTATCTCTTTGGCGAATTAGGTCCGTCCAACTGTTCCCTAATTTGCCATATTGTTATTACAAATCTCAATTGTCAATTTTGCATATTCCAGCGTTAAAATTCCGTCAAATTATTTGATAAATCAGATTAATTTATTTGATATATCAGATAATTATAAATATCTATCTCTTAATTTATGTTTTATATTTGAACCATTTCATTTATTTTAGTTTTATTTAGTCTATATCTGTTGGAATTTTGAAATTCAATTTATCCCTTCCGAAATTTAAACCTATTCCTTCAACAAACACAAAAAAACGATGCAATGATAATAATTTCAATAAATCCACAATTTAAGTTAATTGACACAATGATTTCATTAGAAAGTAACAATAAATTGATATAAGTTAACAAATAAAATAACTTCACAATAAGTTCACGCTTCGACAATGATTCGACCAAAAAGAAAAATAAAACATGAGATGATGATCACAACTTGCCCTCAAAATGTTGCGCAGTCGAATACCGAGCCTCAACTACTATGGAAGCTGCTCGTACGTTTTAATTGTTTTATTTTGGGACACTGAAGAAATTTGTTGTCAACGGTTACAATATTTTTCATCGGCCCAAATTGTAGCATCCTCTAATATGTTCTAGTTATTGTGTTCTTTTGGTAGAATCATCGCATTGTTGTTATAAAAATATTGATAGATAATAAATTTAAAAAGGGCTATGATACCAATTTATATAAGTCTAGATCGATATTATATTGTTAGCACAATTGAATTACGATTTAATCTCCCTTAATATTCGATAACAAACCTGAAACTTATTCATCGATAGAAAACACTCTAAACCTATTACAACATGATTAAAGAACTCCACGCAATATCGTCACCACAACAATTGTGGTCTAATGTTGATAAGTTGTTTAAACACTGACAATTGAATCTAAGAGTTCCTTTGCTAGATCTAAAAGAAATTGCTTTTAGAAAAAAAAAATACTTCTTTCAATTGACATTGTGATAATAAAATGGTATTTCTTAGACTTAAAAAGACAAAAAAATGAAGCTAAATAGTTAAACACAACGGTTAGGATGCTCAGTCGTGTGTCGTTTGATGAATACTTGGTTGAACTTAAGGATATGTAGATTACTACAGAGATGCTTAGGCTTATCGTAACATCCATTCTGGTGATCAAAAGAGTATGTAGGAAGCACTCAGGTGAGATTCCATTGCCTATCTCGTTAATGAAGACGCTTAGGTCAGTTGTAGCCTCATTTGGTTGAGTTATTGATTACAGTCAATATGCTTGTGATGCATGCCTTGAGACTTGGGTCATAAGACACGTACGAGGAACCTGTTTTCCTCAATCTCTCGAGTAGAATTCTTTAGGTTATGGAGAATTTCTTGACTGGCTTAGTGGCACTCTTTTAGAATTCATCTGAATAAAGGTGGAGGAAATGATCATACAAGGCGAAAGAAAATCTGTGTGATGAAGAATATGAAAACATGAGGTTTTGGTGGCATGAATGACACCACAAGAGGTGTGAAAGCCTCTTGATACAATTGGAAGTGACTTCAAATATTCTCGAAATAAGTTGAAGACACCAAATTTTTGATGAAGACATTAGCTCTAGGATTGATTTCTCTGTGTATGTCCACAGGCTAGAGGATGTGTGCTATAGTGTATATGTTACAACATTGTGTATTATCTTACCAAATGCAAATGTTAAGTAATTAACATGCACATGTCTTGTCACAAGATAAAGAAAGATGATCAGTTGAATCAGAGCTTTCTATGGAATTATAAGCGTGGTCCCATTGGTGAGAAGAAGATTAGCTCGTTGCACAAAGATAGATATATTGGAAAATGTTATTATGAGCCATGTCTGATTTATGAATCTTGTCTCTGAATAAAGATGACCAAATCTCTTTAACGAAAATTAGAGAAAAAAAATAGAAACTCTTATAACTCATACATATGGATTTATGTGGATCAATAAGAGTTCATGCTAGAGGAGAGCATTCATATTTCATAACATTCACTAATGATATGTTGAGATATAGGTTTCTGTATCTTATAAAACACATATTTGAATCTTTTGAAATGTCCAAGATACTCCGCACTAAGATTGAGAAAAAAAAATAAAAAGCCATCAAAGTGTTGAGATCTGAGCATTCTGGAGAATACTTTTTCATGAATTCACTTATTATCTAAGGAAAAGGTAAGATTTTGTCTAGTGGACCTCTCCGGGAACACCACTACATAACGATGTTTCGAAAAGAATGAATTAAACCTTATTAGATATGGAAATATGAGATTCATGATGGACTTCACTTATCTTTCTATAAGCCTTTGGGGATACACTTCCGAAGTAGTTGTCTGTGTGTTGAGCAAAGTTCCCCCTAAATCGGTTTCTAAGACTCCACAAGAGATATGGAAAGGATATAAACCAAACTTGAAACATATAAGCGTATGGAACTGTACAACTTCTGTCAAGAGGCTTCAATCAGATAAGTTTAATGTTCAATCAGGTAAATTTTTTTTTATAGAATATCTTAAAGAGATCATGGGATGTTACTTTTAGAACATCATCACTACTAGAAATTAACGGTTTAGGGACTAAAGAATTTGTCCCTAATCCGTCCATAAACATGTTTAGAGATGGATTAGGGACGAAAAATAGTAGTCCGCAAATTAGGGTTGCCAACGGAAGCCTCAGTCCTTAAATCGTCCGTAATTCTAGACTGCAAGGCCGTCCGCAAATCGTCGAGAAAGACGACCAATAAACCCAAAAATCTTATCATCTTCTTTATCTCATAATATGACTTTATTGCATTATTATCTTGAGGCAAATAATCTTTTACTAATTGCGATATAGAATCCAATCAATTCTCAGAAAGATTATTTTCAGTCTTCAAATATATCAAATGCACAGATAGAGACAACTGTAAAAGACCCATTCTACAACCATCATAAAGTGATGCCTAACACTTTCTAACATTTCAAAAAAACTTTTTACTTCTTCATTTGGATCTTCTTAAATTATTTTTCGTTTCTTTCACCGAATATATTTAGCACCATTTCCATATACAGATTCGTTTCTACACCTTGAGAAGTCTTAAACACTTCGTGATGTACAATACGCCTACTAAAATCTTCCAAAACATTACTAGATCGTGGTGCAAAATTCTCTCCATGAGATAACCACATAAAATAATTCGTAGTAAAACCTCTTAAATAAAGATGATTCCAAACGGTTCTATTATTAACAAATTTTTCGTTTTTGCATTTGATGCAAACTAACTTATCGGTTTCTTTATAAACTTGTTGATTTGTCGCCATCGTCATAAACTGTGTAACGCCTTCTATAAACTCATTCGATACACCTTGAGTTTTTGGATCGATTCTTCCATAAATTTGTTATCTAGAAACAAAAATATTTGATCTTAGCGATGGTGCCATTATAATGAGAAACAATGAGAAGGTATGTAGTGAAATATATGAGAATTATGTGTTAAAACCGGATGAAAGTAGGAAGGGATCAAATAGATAATTTCTGGACTGATTAAGGATGGATTATTGACTAAGACAAATATTTGTCTATGAGTTGTCCTGAAAATATCCTTAAATCCAAACGGTACCCCATAACAACACTGTTGTTCACAAATTTCGGGACAGCCTCTGTTTCCCTCCCTAATCCATAACGAACCTCGATTTCTTCTCCAATCCGTCCGTAAATTCGGACGATTTCTGAACTATTTTTTGTCTGTAAATTTGCAGACGGATTACAGACGAATTTATCTTGCCGTCCCTATTCCGTTCGACATCCATTCGCAAATTTTCAGACGTATTACTCTGTCCATAAATTTTGTTTGAAATGTTTAAATTTCTAGTATTGTATGTAGCCACTTAATCTCATTAAGAATTTTTATTTTTACAAGGATAAGTCTATCTCCTAAGACAATATCTTGAATAACATTAAAATTTTCTATTTTTGAGCAAGGAACCTATCAACTCTCAACCGAATTCTCATTCAGAACCATGTGACTGAAGTTGCGTTAAAAACACAGTTGAATGTGGATAATTATAAGTGTATGATTGAGAAAACCTCTCTAAAAATAATTCAAAATGATCAAAATCTGATACTCCAAATATTGATCACCTCTTGTTAAATAGAAATATGTACAAAGATAATCACATGAACTAGACATTATGATCGTAAATGAACTACAACCCCCACGAGAAGAAAATACTATATTTTTCTTTCAAATCTCTTCAATTCCATGACTCTGTGATGAGTGTTTATATTGCATTGCAATCGTATAGATTTTTTTATCACGTTTTGAGGATATTTAGATGTTTTGTATGCGATTGTTTGCATATTTCCGTGATATATTCCTTGCAAGTGACTTTTGTGATTTAGACGCAGAATTGAAGAGTATATAGAGTAAAAAGGCAACATATATCAATCGCAGTTGGAAAAGAGGCTAAACGGGACAAGATTCGATGAAGAATTGACTCGGTCAAACAATTGAATTGGAGGAGAAGAGGTGCACGACCGAGCACATGCAATAGCACGACCGGGCGTCCCTAAAGACCAATGCACGATCGAGCTAAGCATGCAGCATGACCGAGCTCCAAGAGAAGAACACAGCCCAGCCGAGCACACAACACAGCACGACCGAGCATGCATTTGAAAAACACAACAAGGCGGAGCATGAGCAAGAGCACGACCGAGCACTCCTTCAAAGACCATGCGGATGACCGAGCTATTTATACTAACGTGGTTTACTCATGCGCATACACAATGAGAACAAGTAGGTCGAGGTTTTTGGATTGATTATAGTAACATGGTTTACTCAAGATATATGGAAGGGTTAGTTGAAGTTGTCTGGAAAACGAGGGAATCAGGTGGAGGTAAAACACTTTTTGTTGCTTATCTTGGATGACTAGATAGAAGGCCTTGGACACGGAGGGAAGAGGATCCATTAACAATATTTGGCAACGAACTAGAGCATAAGAGTAGTTAAGTCCCACAATGAATTTAATAAGATACCTCGTTCCTCCCTAAAACTAAACTGGGATAACATATTGTAGCTACACTTCTAGCATATACACGGAGGTAAATCTTCTAAACTCTTCAATTCTTGCCAGAATGTAATCAGTCTTGTATAATATGCATTAACATCAAGCGAACCTTGTCTCAACTTCTATAATTCCTGTTCTAATCCAACCTAAACCCTAAACCCTAAACCCTAAATCCTAAACCCTAAACCCTAAACCCTGAAATATTCTCCATTTGTTGTTTTTATTAAATCTTTCTCGTAGATTACTCCAGATTTCATAAGTTGTACGCATATTAACTATGTGTATGCAAAATCTTAGCAAACTGGGTTAATAATCCAAGAACAAAGAATATTGTTGCTTCTAATTCATGTATCATACTCAAGACTACCAGAAGAAGGTTCGAAGATTTTATCCGATATGAAACCGAGTTTATTTTGTCCATTTGGAGCCTTCATCATTTATTGTTTCTAGGTAATATAGTTGAGTTCGGCGGTAAGCTTTTCTGACACCAAAAGTATGCAGCTATTATCACTTTTTTGAAGAAAAAATAGATCTATGTAGGGATCAGAAATGCTGGAAGATGATTCCATTGATGCTTGATGCGTTGTCATCGTGAAATCTATGTCCGTGAAAGAATCTTGTTTCTGTGAAATCTTGTTTTCGTGAGAGATGAAATCTTGTTTATATTTCACCTTGTTTAGCCGAGAAGAAGGATGAATTTGTTGGAGACTAACGGCGGAGACAAAAACAGAACACCGATGGAGAAGACGAAAATAGTAAACCGATGGCAGAAACAAAACAGTTGATCAACGGCGAAGATGAAAACCAAAGACCAATGGCAAACACGAAAAAAGATTACCGACTGTGGAGATGAAAACAAAAGACCGACTGACGAAGACGAAAAATAGAATTAAATAAGAATCACCGAAGAACAATCGACGAAAAAGAATCACCGAAGAAGAATCAGAAATTGCCAGAAGAAAAATTGACAAAATAGAGATGAAATCGACGAAATTGCTGAGAAGAAAATAGAAGACGAAATTTGTGACAAAGAAAAAGACAACGAAAGAGACCGAAATCTGGATTTCGAGAAGGAAACTCGAAACGGAGAGGCGACGGTGAAGAAGGAATCGCCGAAAAAAGAAAAGAAAATAAAAGAAGAAGATTTTGATTAGATTGAAAGGAAGAAATGGTTGGAAATAAGAGAAGACTACCAGGAAGAGAAATGAGAGAAGAGAGCGTTGATAGAGCAAACTGAGAATAAGAGAAGAGTTAGTGATTTGTCCATTTAGTGAATAAGGCAGAAAAAAATATTCTGATACCGTTTTAGGAGAGAAAAATAGATTATTTTTATTGATATGATTAAAAATACATCTAATTCGTATGTATTTATAATACACATTACATCCAAGATTACAAGATTAAAATAAAGAATTAATAAATAATTAATTAACTAACAAATAAAATAAAAGAAATAATATATCATAGTTACGTACTAAATAATTATACCAATCTAATTCAACAAAATTGTTATTGGCACTTGGAGATCACATGCTTAGTTAAGTATGAATTTGAGCAACACACGAGCTTAAGATTACAAAATCTTTTTAAGTAAAAATTGATCAAAGTGAACTGTGGATACACATTAAAATATTCCAAAAACTAAAAAAAGAAGAAAGTAAATAAATCTTACAACTTTGACCGAGACAGTTTTGGAATGAATACACAACAAAAAAGTTAGAAAATGAATAATAAATCATTTGTTGAAACACCTCAGTAAACAACGCGAAAACACAATATCTTGAACATGGCATGCCCAAAACCTCATTTCGACTATCTTCATTGACCTTGCTTTCACGGTCACACATTTCAATTGATCTTTTTGAGTAATTATGTTATCATTTTATTTGTTAATCTCATAAAGCTTTTCAAATGCTCAACCCAGCGTATTGCACCTTAACCAATGAACCATCGACGATGAAACTCCACCACATCGCTCGACCCCTACATTTAAGTTGATGTCTATTACATTTTCCTCAATTCTATCATTTTTCACAAGATCCAAACACTATTCTTATCGACCAATATAATTGGACCAAGCACAATTCAATCTTCTTATAACCCTATGTAACATATTCTAAGATGGCCACACAACTTCCTTACATTTTTTATACGCCTTCAGGTTCAACACTTTGCTCTATTTACATTAATGATAGTCGAGAAAATTTCCTTACACCAAGTGACTTTATTTTAGAAGTGATTGAAGATATTGAACCTACCACATAGAAGGAATCTTTCTTTAAAAAATAGCCACGGATTTCAATGGATTGATTCGTTGAAAAAATAGCCACGGATTTCAATGAATTGCAACACCTATCAACGGTATAATATCCATTGCATCCCTTCACATTATCAATGGCATATCAACATATTGATTCCGTTGAAAGATTCATTTATAATTGTTGGACTAGCCATTTAAATATTCAACGGACTATCGAATATAAATATACCAATGAACATTGTCAACGATTGTGTGATGAACAGTTGGAAGCTTGAGTTTTAGATATAACTTTTGGAAATTTTCAATTGTGATATTTAAATGATCATCTGGAGGTATAATTAACGAATGCTCCTTGAAAATTTTGTCTTTTATATTGGAAGCTAGTTTTGTCTATCATGTAGTATTCAAATCTGAACTTACTCTTAAACAATGATTTCTTCTCTAAATAGAAATATATAGGTTAAGAAAATGGATATTTGGAAGAATAGATCTAATAACAAAAGAGATCACGCCATAATTCTTATTAGGGATGGAGTAACTTATGAATTTATTGTCAATGCAATCATTATGCCAAGAGCACGGTACAATATTATGTTTGTGCAAAAGATACTAGAATATGAAGTATTTTTGTAGACAATTAGTGACTATTTTATATGATCCCAGACGACATCGAGGACATGACCTATAATGCAGAGGAGGACGCGACCTACAACGCTGAAGAAGAGGCGATCTGCGCGACCCGAGACGCGACCTGGGCAACCCGAGACGCGACCTGCGCGACCCGAGACGCAACCGGTGCGACCCGAGATGCGACCTACGAGAAGGAAGAGTCGTCCCAAGTTAAACAAAAGGCGGACGCGACCCGACAGAAGGACGTTGGTCCTGTGACCCGAGATAGGGCTAGGGAGGAGGAGGCCTTGACCCTACCAGCTGGTCCCGTGACTCGATCCCAAGCTACAAAGCTGAAGGAAGCAATCATCGGGATCCTTGCGGCCGTCCACGTTCAATACGAGTATTGCAACCCGAGACGCGACCTGCGCGACCCGAGACGCAACCGGTGCGACCCGAGATGCGACCTACGAGAAGGAAGAGTCGTCCCAAGTTAAACAAAAGGCGGACGCGACCCGACAGAAGGACGTTGGTCCTGTGACCCGAGATAGGGCTAGGGAGGAGGAGGCCTTGACCCTACCAGCTGGTCCCGTGACTCGATCCCAAGCTACAAAGCTGAAGGAAGCAATCATCGGGATCCTTGCGGCCGTCCACGTTCAATACGAGTATTCAAGTCCACGTGAAGTCACTAACATACATATCATTCTTCAAGCCGAAGCCCAACTCGCAATGGTTAATAATTAGGTAAAGTGACCCGCGTGTACTCTTTTTTGTTCGTTGGTTTTGTCCCACGGGGTTTTCCAACAACGGGTTTTTAACGAGACCGCGACTCACTTTTACACGACCTAATTATTAACCCGAGGGTTTCAAAAAAAGTTCGCAACCCAACGACACAACTTACAACTTGTCCTAATTAAGTCTTTAGCTATTTTCTAGAGCAATTAATTGTTTCCTTGCATGGTGACTAGCATTTAATGATGTATAATGTGTTGCATGGACTTGTTTTTGTTTATTATGGCTGACCATGTTGTTCTTCCTTAGACAATCTTGAATTTGAATTTTATCTTTGATTTTCCTTTGTGAGATCATCCTTTGTTGGTGCGTTATATCCAGCAACCCGTTAGTGTGTCATATCCAACGTTCGTTCATTCTTCGTTGGTGCGTAATATCATTCGAAGACGGGCCGGTGAATCGAGAGCCTTTCCGCAACTCTCGTGTGACCAATCGCTCCACCCACCTTGTGCAACTCGTTGCAGCAAGGCCTATCCTCCAGCGAAATCGCATCACTATTCTACATATGAAATGTTCGACGCATGGAGCACGCTTGCGAGACTTGCATTTTCGTATTGCATGAAGGATACTGGACTCGGTTTGTCTTTTACATGGGAAGAAACAATCTTTGTTTGATTGCCATCGAAAACTTCTTCATCATGGACAAACTTAATGTTTTATAATTTGTTATTTTTATAGGTTCAGGGTAGTGACAGGAGACATCCTTTGTGGTTGAGAGATTTATTTAACTGATCACTAGAAATGTATTATGTTTTCCAATTATATTAAGTGTGGATACACCTTCCACAAAGATAAGAACAAAAAACATAAAAGCACATACCATTGTGACATTTTCATTAATAGTGGTTCATTAGAAGATGATAGCTTCTACATAATTTTACATCAAATTCTACTTGTTGAATATCTTGGTATAGTTGGAATGAAGATAATGGTTTTCACATACCAATGGTTTGATCCAACCATAGGATGTGATATGGAGGAATTGATTGAGAGGAATTGACATGAACCCTTCACAAAATTATGTGAAATATGGTCCATTCATTACAATAAATCAAGCAAATTAATTGTACTATGTTCCATATTTAGAAACCTTCGAAAAAAAGAGTGGTGGTCATTGTAAAGATTGAACCACACATAAGTTTAAATAAACAATAAAAAAGATCCATCGCAAACGAAAAACTTTGAACCAATACGGTTAATTAAATTCCAAGATCGTGTATTAGGAGATTAAGTAAACAAGATATTGTAATTTCTTTATTTTTAATAAAATAAACGGATATTCCTTGATATATCGTAAATTGTCAATGGATGCTCGTTGATTATGCAAACATTTGAGTTTTAAATTCGTGAAATTTTTGAAATGATAAAATCAACTTTAGAAAAATTTTATCATCAAAGTCTGGCGGTTAGAATTTTACCATGCATCCGTTGATATTGTCAACGGAAGCCCGTTCAAAATTTTGGTATTAATGATGTGTCTCGTTGTAGCATCCATTAATATTTTTAATGCATCCCCGTCGATAATTATATGTCTAACGTCAATGTCATAACCATTTTTGAACATTTAAAAGGGTATTTGTTGATGTTGTCAACGAGTACCCATTGAAAATATAACTTTTGACACATCAAATTGTGTTTCCTATAGACTTCTCAAATGGTACTTGTTGATAATATCAACGGATGTCCGTAGATAAGTGCATTCATTATGATGTCCTTTGATTGGACTTATTTTTCAATACACATCTATTGATATGTCGTTGAATTTTTTTATATAAATGACGTTGAATACTTCCATTTATTTCAATTCAACCAAAAAAATTATAAATCTTTATAAAATATCTCTTCAAACATTATCAATATGATAAACACTTATTTTCACTTAATAGATATAATGTGACCAAGACAATTTATTGATCGCAGTGGTTTGTTTGTGGATTCTGCGGAGTTCTGTTACAATATTGTCCTTCATTACCAATTTTGGCACCACAGATAATCAATGGTGATCAAGGTAAGTTGGATATCAATTAATTGATCGATACCTTCGATCATTGTCCCACATTGGCTATTATCGATGTTGAACTGCCGGATGAGTTGCTACGGTAAAATATATTATTTAATTAATATATATAATTTTGAATTATATTTAATTGCTAATGAAATCTGTATATAGGTTAGATGTGGAAGATGCATTAAAATATATAAACAAATACATCATATTGTACATGTAAATTTTTATTCACCATTGAATTTAAAATTTTATATGTTACTTCTTATATAATATATTTTGCAGTTAGTTCATCCATATTAGTGGTGATTATAAGGTATAACATTGTAGAGGATGCCACAATCGTACCCACTTTAGTTTACACAATATACTCTTAAACGACGCATCATATATTTCGAGGAGACAATTCGGGATTACGTTGCAACGATGTGTAACACGGATAGCATCATAGAGCTCATCTCCGATTGACCATACCATCATTCGCTAGCATCTTCGTCGCCTCCTACCGATATAGAAATAACACCAAGATGACAAGATTAGTCATTTGATTCCATGATGACGTTGTTCCAAGGAATTTTAGGGTGTCAATCTTGCAAGGAAGAGAAAGGCAACGAATTGGATGATATTTAGTTTTATTTGTAATTTAAAAATTGAATAAAATTTAATTTTTTAGTTTTTTAATTAATTTTAAAAACTTTCCTCCTAAATTATAACCGAACATCCGTTGAAAATTTTAAATAATCGCCAAAGTTTCAATATATATCCATTGATAATATTCAAAATTCTTGCCACTATATCAACGTGCTATCAACGATGTCCATTGATATTTTTTACAATTTCAACAACCTTATATGGATTATCAATCAAATGGATATCGTAATGTGTTTCCCCATGATGATCTGGATGAGCAAGGATACAAGAAGGATCCTCCATTTTTTTGTTTGTCGTATTGTGATTAAGTTTTTAAAATTCATTTTATGGACTTGGTCAAGCATCTCCTTTGTTTGAAAAATTATCCACAACTCTCCTTTACTTCGAATTTATAAGCTCATATGTGGTTTGTTCTATCTTTACATATGCTGATGGTAACATTTAGATGCATGTCATTATCTATGTTACATGAAAATTAAAGGTGTACTTGTTTTCGTGCTTTGATATGAAGGCCCTTAGACGTTTGAAATATTTTAAATTGAGGTTCTTCAGAGACCAATGAAAATATAGTTATCATAGAGGAAATGCTCATTGGATATTATATCAGATTTAGGTGGTGATTCATCGATATATTACTCTGACGACCTAACAAAATCATTGTATATACTTTACAATCACACACTTTGATCTCCTCCATCAATCTTTCAACGCATATCTCCTTGATGATGTCGAATCATATAGGAGATTAGTGGGTTGTCCGCTATACCTTACAATCATACGTTTTGATCTCTCTTATTACATTCTTCCTCATTTTATGCAACTATCGATTGTTGATCATTAGCATATAACCTTTTATGTCATTCAATATCTTAAGGGCACATCCAACCAAGTTATGTTCTTATGTTCGGGTAGAGAGTTGCATCTACCAACAGTTTTTGATTTGGTTAGGGTTTTTGTTCGTTATGTAGGTGTTCTCTCATGGTTATGTTGTATTCCTCATATAATCATTTATTTCATAAAATATCGAGAAACAACAAAAAATTCTTTTTTTCGGTCGAATCAGAATACATGGTTATAGCATTTATTTTTCTCAAACTCAAGTTGCATTACACATTCATGTGAACCCTATTTTCAATGAGTGCACCCAAGATATGAATATAGAATGACACTTATTCAAGATGAGATGATACAATGAAAGGAATTTCACATCTTTGCAGTCGAGAACAATTAGCTAATATTTTACCAAAACTCTACACGCCAACAATTTGATTATCCTCTTCGTATGTTGGACATTAAAAAAAATTTCCATACACTAATATGAAGGAGAGTAATACGAGAATAACACAATGAAATGCAAATACAAGATTGAAGCAATCAAATATATGATAATATATTTCTCTTCGTTGGGGTGTACCTTGCGAAGAGAGATGTTTACTGTGCCAAACAGGTAATGAGTCGTATCTTCATCTGTTTTTCTCCTGCCAATATAGCAGCGGGGTGCTCTCTCATTTCACTAGGTCTAGGTGGCCGGGTCTCCCCATGGATATACATGGTATTAGCCATTGGATAGCGGATTCAGTGATCTCTTCAGATGAGTTGGTTGTGTTAAGAATTTTGATACAAGCAACGGTCTATTTCATCTGGCAGCAGAGGAATAAAAGATTATTCCACATTGATTCATCTTCGGTTTTGGAGGCGCGAGTTCAGGTTGATCGACTAGTGCGTAACCACATCCTTTCCTTGCAGGAGTTGACGCCGGGACAATCCAACATTAGTTTATCTATTTGGCATTCCATTTTGATGTAAACTTGCTCTTGTTATGTGTGAGGGCAGTTATGGATTTCTTGTATTTTGTGGTTGTGGGTCGGTGGGGTTCTGTTTTTTGTAACCAAGGTGAGGGTTCTGTTTTGTAACCAAGGTGGGGTTCTGTTTTTTGTAACCAAGGTGAGGGTTTTGTAACCAAGGTGGGGTTCTATTTTTTGTAACCAAGGTGAGGGTTCTGTCTTCAAAGCCGTTGCTTACGCTCGGCTTTAGGTTGTACTTAACTATTTTATGTATATAAAAGGAACATTTTATAAAAAAAAAGTATATGATAATATATTTTTTACAGCATAGTTAGGAAATTTTCATTTTGATATGATCGTGTATCTTGTACATATACTTTTGATGAATGAAATAGAACGCAAGATTCACCCTAATTCTATCGAATTTATGAATAAAATGGTATATATTTTTAGAGTCATAAAGAAGATAAAAGGGGAACCGTATCATAATTGAAAGGTATGATATCTATTCATCAAAATTGTCTTTTATGAGAGCTAATAATACTTGAACAGAATTTACTACCGAATAGCGACACATATAGGTTCCGAAAGATGAAAATAATTTTGGGTTATTCGCAAGGCCATAGAATTTTCAGTAATTTTATTACTCGTCATATAGTAATGTTTTCTCAAACGAAGATGCTTCTGAACCGGGGAAAAATTAACATTTCGTAGAAGCCTCTTGATGAAGACCAATTATGTCCGGTAGAAATATGGGAATTATTACTCTTCAAGATAAGTCTACTGAAGAAATTACTTATATCCTAATTGACTTACAAAAGGTTCCAAATATGATAAACACAACAAAGCGTGAAAAAAAAAATCTGTAGATACCAAAATCCATCAAAATTAAACTTGTTCCATTTCCACCATCCTCCCTTGCTGACTGGCTCCGGAACCGGCCTTAACGCTATCTTGATCAAGGTTGATGGGTTTGTACCACTTAGCAAGAATCAAATAAAACACAAAATCGATCGCAGCCAACACTGCGATTAAGAAATAAAACCGATCCATATGCCCTTTGTTTAAATCTTCCGGAATCCATCCTTCCTTACCCCCTCTCGCCGTTATCATCATTACCACATTCACCATCAAACTGCTAACATAATTTCCTAACGCCATGGACGCCATGCACAATGAGCTCCCTAAGCTCTTGATCCCATCCGGTGCCTGACCATTGAAGAACTCTAATTGTCCAACGTACATAAACACTTCACTAGCACCGATCAAAACGTATTGAGGTACTTGCCAAAATATAGTTAGCTCGCTCTCCTTTTGCCCCGGAATAATGCGTTTTAGGCGTTGAATCTCAGTCAATCCTGCGGCAACCATCGCCATAATGCCAATTATGAGTCCTACACCCATTCGTTGAAGCTCTGTGGGCCTCACGACAGGAAAGATAATGTGGCGGTAGATTCCCGTGCAGATTAGGACACTGAAAATGTCGAAAACAGACATACTCGCGGCCGGGATGTGGAATTTTCCAAGGTAGGCATTCATAACATCGCCTTGTTCAACGAACAAGGAAGCCATTTGAGTAAAGATAACGGAGTAGATTATGGTGCATAGCCATATTGGGAGCATCTTCATCACACATTTTGCTTCCTCCACTTGCGTTATAGTGCATAGTCTCCACGGGTTGATCTCCGTGCCGTGCCTATTGAATTGGCCACAGAATCATGTTATATTCGTAAGGAAATTTTTCGAAAGAATGACAAAAAGAAAGAATAAAATTGGCCGAACCAAAGCTAATAAATCGACACCTAACTAAACTTTTAAAATATGATTTAACCTGAACTGGATTGAAACATATGAAGACTGTTGGTTATTAAAAAACATATGAACACTGTTAAAAGCTTATGAACCTAATACAAAAAATTTATATCTTTTTATAATATTAAGCAAGGTATTAGGACATTATCTTTTTTTTTCAGTTATAAGGCCTAACAGCTACCATACCCTTCCTCAATGTTCACACAAAATGATTTCACAAAAATAGACATATTTCCTTGAAATTATATACCGCATAACAGCAAAATAACATATATATTTAATTAATTCAGAAATAACGTTGGTTACCTGTCATTCTCTGTAACCACTGCAGCCTTATCCAAGAACACAAACTTAGAACTATGAAGAATCTTTCTACTGCCCTTAATGGCGGATTCAGGACCTTCCACTTCGTACAACTCCTCTGGGTTTGACGGACGGACAACGTTCCATTTACGTGTAGTCGCAACGAATACCTGAGCCACTCGCGGCAATGGATTGCCGTACGCTTTGACGTAACGGTACTTTTTAGTCGCTGCTAAGAATGCTGCCAACGCCAAAACAGCAGACCCGAGAGAAACCAAAAATCCTTCCGTCCACAAACCTGAATCCTCGTAATACACCAAAACCGTGTTTGAAAACAGCGATCCGACATTGAGGGCGAAGTAGAAGTAGCTGAAAAATGCGGCCTTCGAGTCCCTTTCGCTCTCTACCGAGTCATCGAATTGGTCTGAACCGAACGTTGCAAGGGTAGGTTGGTGACCGCCATAGCCAAACGCTATTAGATAGACGGACAAGTAGAAAAGAGCGATCCCAAGGGACGATGAAGGAGTGCAATTCAGTGTTCCGTCGCCGCATCCTCGAGGTTTTATGAGGAAAAACCACGAAGAGAAAGAGAGGAGGCCGATCCCCGCGACTAAGATGACTTGGAAGATTGCACAAGTCAAGTACCTTCCCCAGTAGGAGTCACTGAGAAACGCACCAATGAGAGAACACAAATAAACTGTTCCAGTCCATTTACTCACATTGTTCGCAGCTTCAGCGTTGCCTTGTCCCAGGACGCGGGTCAGGAACAGGACGAGATTAACTCCTACCCCGAAGAATGCCAATGTCGCAAGCCCTTGATTCGCTGCAATACAGAAACCGTTGGACGTGAGAGAAAGGTAACGGCAGCAAATTGTATGCCTTCACCGAAGTGCCGTCCAATCCAAATATCTAATTTTGTCGTGATGTCTATAAAATTGTATACGGCATAATCAATGACACGAGATTGACTCCTACTTTCACAAAAGGTCCAAGTAAATTTCAATCTCCCGAATTCTCATATTGTAACTTGAAAACTTAAGGTGTAACTTTTTGGTAGTCTCGGTGGAAATATATTACTGAATTTATGTTGTTTGTAAAATGAAATTAATATTGGTATTGAATAAAATTGAAGGGTAAAAATCGACGTACCTAGTAATAAAATTGCATATTTCCAACCACCCTTTTTTATCATCTTCGTATTCTTCATAAGAGAAGAGTCGTTGCTCTTGACAGACACAACACTTCTATCATCTTGAATTTCTTCATGTTCCCTAACCTCCAAATTTTCGTCTCTCCTCGGCTCCTTATTATCAATACATTAATATAAAAATTTAATTTACGCCAAATTAACAAATATAATTTTATCTGTATGAATAAGGCAAATATGTGTCTATACATACAGTTAGCGAAGCAGCATCAAGGTTGTTGCTCGGATGCATTGCGGCCATTTTAGGTATCTGCACGAAATTGAACTATAATTAGGATGGTAATAATAAAATAAAATGAAACTTAAATTTTCTGTAGGAATATTTAGAAAAAACCCCGAGAAGCCAAGAAGTGAATGGAAACCTTGTATATAGTATTTGAAATTTAATATTTGACACATAATAATGCAAAGAGGTTACGAGTCTATATAAAGATAGAAATTTTGGTGGCATTTCTCACACGTCAATTCTTTGATAGACTTCGTTTTCGTACCAACAAAATGTAAAAAGGGATTAAGTTTAATAAAATGGTGAGCGAACAGATATTAAATCCAGTAAAGCTTCCTAGCCACAAAATTAAAAAGTTTAGTGAATCAAAGAAACAAATTATTTATTTTTAGGTATTTTATATATAAAAAAGAAGAATATATTTACTGTATCATTAGATTACTGTCAGCAATAATAACGAAATTATCCACAAGAAGACATGCAAATTACTAGAAAATATGTATTTAAAATCTAAAGTAAAGAAACTTTTATGTGTTAAAAGGTAGTGACCGATATTGTTTTCAAGTTGATAGTGATCGTACATATTATTTCTATGAATTATAGAAATCATGGATCAATATTTTCGTATTATAATACGCATGAGTTCCACTAACATTAATTGCTCTTATCAAGTTGCCTCAATAACATCGACAAGTTGCTCTATGAACAATCCATTTATTTGTTATTACATTAATCATTATATATTTTTGCAACAGTTTGATGAATAAATTGTAAATAATCTGAGAGAAAACCACTTTCGATGTAAAAAAATTAGAATATTCTCAACCTTTTGCCAATTTTTATTGAAAGAGAAGCAAGCTGAGGATATATTCTTTTGAATTTTATATTTTCTCAAATTAAATAACATGTTAAAAAATTCAATCTTTTTAATTAAACCACAATATATATATATATTAGAAAAATTAATAGTGACGTTTTCTTTTGTAACACTCTTTTCCTTAAAAACTTTTCAAATTCTTAAACAAATTTAATGACAATAGTATTCTTTTTTCTCATCTTAAAATAGCTTTTATCATTTAAATTAATGTATTTAAAAGACAAAATATAGTTGAAAATGTCAAATGACGTGCAACAAAAAAAAGGAAAAATATATTTGTTTTTCGTAAATTTATAAAAAAGTATAAAAAGTAAGCGTTTGTTGGTGATATTATATGTTCTATATAGGCTTCTTTATGGATTAATGTTTCTTTGTGATTCTTTGGGGTAATTTCCTGTGCTTGTCAAGAATTTAAAACACATATTGCATATTGAGAGACATCTCCACCTCATCAATAACATTTTGCGAAAGCCATGACCAAATAAAAACTGTTAAGGCCAGAGAAAAAAAATCACAGTAACGGAAATGAAAAGTATAAAATTTAGGGAAAACAAAGAGAACGCAATAATTATAAACTTGGGCAAGTCATAATTCAGGTGTTTAACTTCAGATTATTTTTAAATATTTTTCGATTCATGCCTATACTTTAAATATATTATTGTGGATCTCAGAATTCTGAAATACAATTAAATAATAGTATTATAATTTTTATGGGAGATTTTACTTCATAAAGGTAATACTTTTCTGAGCTATATTATAAAAGGTTTTAAGTGTAATAATAGTAAATTGATCCACTAACAAACAACAATCAGATTTTCAGGTTTTCCCAGAGAAGAGAAACTAAGCCTAACTTCAACAAATAAACCAGAAGCGAGCCTAATTTATAAACATATAAATAATTAACCATCAAGCAGCACTCAAGAATTACTTGATTATACATAGAAGTAGCCATTTAAACAAAAGAAAAAAATGAAATTATTTAAAAACTTTGGAATTATTTATAGAAAAAAAGGATAAAAAATTAAAGACATTAAATGAAACAAAGAAAACGTAATATCATGTTTATTGTATTGATTGACTATAACTTTTCAAAAAGTATATTTGATTCTTGGAAGTAAGATTACAAAAAATTTCACAATTATTCAAATTATTCTATTTTTTGTGATTCAGATTTATTGTAAATATATATTTTTTTTATATTTGGAAGTATGATTACAAAACTTTCACAATTATTCAATTTATTTGATTTTTTTGTGATTCAGATTTAATGTAAATAATTTATATATATATAACGTACGTGTTTGTGTATTGTGTTAAAAGGTAGTGAGGAACATCGTTTTCAGATTGATAGTGCCAGTGTACCCTATTTCAATGAACTATACCAATCATCAATGAATATTTTGGTATTATAATACTCGTGAGTTTCACTTACATTAACTGCTCTTATCGAGTTGATCCAGTAACATCACCAAATCATTAGATCTTAAAATCCTAAATAAGAAAACACAAAAAAAAAATTGAAAATTCTTCTAGTAAAAGTTTGATCAATTCTGAAAGACCAAATTATCACTTTTGCTCTGTAACACGAATTATATTTTCTTTGAAACTAAATACATACTGTGATGAGTAATCAAAAGCAACAAAATCATGTAAAAGTACCTTTTCTTGAGGACTTCTGATAATTTCTGAAAGACTTCAGGTGATGAAAAAGAACGTGTATCGATGAATAAAATGTACAGAATTCGTCGAAAAATCACTTCAATTGTGATAAATTCAAAATGATTGAGGCCTTTTGTCATTTATGGTTGAAAATAAATAAATTGAAGATTTCTTTTCACCAATGAATCAATTTGATTAGTTTTGGATCAAGAAAACAATTTAGAAATAATTTTAGAAATAATTGAGAATAAAACCTCTCTTTCTTTAGGAAGAGATCTGAAATTTAATGTTTGAGTAAAATAGTAAGAATAATACCTTTTATTTCGTAACAAACTTTTTCTTTAAAAAGAAAAAACAGAGCTAATTTTTAAAACAAATGATTTAAAAAGTATTAACTATATATTTTTATCAATAAAAAAGGTTCTACTATTTAGATAAGTGTATTTAAAAGACAAAAAAGAAATAATTATATATGAAATTGTCAAACGAAACGCAAGAAAAATGGGTAAAAGACGTGATATTGTGAGATTTCGTCTGCAGAAAAAAAGGTAAAGGATTGTTAGTGATATTATTTGTTCACGGGCATTTACTCATTCAAACACAACCACGGTTCAAACTGTAATTGCTTTCATTTATGAGTCAAAGTTCTTTTGGATGGGTATCAATTCCCGTACTTGCCAAGAATTTGAACACGTATGGCATATTGAGACATCTCCATCTCAACAATAACACTTAAAAAAACATGACCAAACAAAACTGATAAGACCTCGGAAGAAAATTCACTATTAGAAATGAAAATAATGTAAAATTTAGAAAAATTAAGTCAATAATATCCCTAAATTCAATACCATTATAGTTCTCACAGAAATTACAATAATTATAAAGTTGGGCAAGTCATGATTAAAATAATTTAGTTCATATATTAATAACATAGTTTTCGAGTTTGTGCCAACATTCTACATAATATTATGATCTAGGAATTTTAGAATAAAAATACAATAAGGTATACATTTTGTGGGTGCTATTACTTCATAAAGTATTACATTCCAAATTAGATTAAAATGTTTAATTTAATCATCGTAAATTGAGTTATACAAAAATTTGAAGCCCATCAGAACCATGTGAAGAATAAAACAAACGATCCTTTCGTATCCTATTTAAAGAGAACTAAGCCTAACTTCAACAAATAAACCAGAAGCGAACCTAATTTATAAACAAACAAATATCATTGGCAGATATTTGTATACACTTTTAATAAAAATAAACGACACAAATAAATAAAACCGTTAGGGTATCCACTAACAAACATTTCAGTGACACTCAATTATACTTTCATTATAGTGGGAGGTGGCCAATTGATATTCCCAAGATCTAGTTTCATAGAAAGTCTCTAAATTGGTGTATCACATAAAAGTGTTTCTGTGGTTAGGAGTTATCCAAAAATATGATAAATTAGTTCATGCTAGTATATATGTGTATATGCATATGTAAATGTTTGTACATGTTTATATGTATATATATTTTTAACTGTATGTGAATGAGTATACATCAGTGCGATGCATATCTTCAAATGAATAAAATTATTTCTATCTTTTGATAAAATCACCACAAATATGATTTTTTTTTTCCAAAAAAGAAAAAAATGCACCCATTCCATTAAAGAGGTGTTATACCAATCTTCTTCAAATACCACACTAAACCAACACGGAAACAAAGATAAAACTAGCCGTTGGCTACTCATAAATCCCTTTAAACCGTATTTTGCAATTGTATAGGCACATTTATTTCTCCACGTGTATATTGTATCTTCCACCTACGAAAGGAATCTAAGAAACAGTGAATAGTTTGCGGAATAGATTTGTATCTTGGCCACCCAGTTGGATTTGAGAAGATGTTCCTTATGTCTAGGCAGTCTATCTCGAAGATCATGCATCCTCAATTACTCCCAATAGCGCTTGCAATTCCACAAGTAAGTGGGATCCTAGTTGCGGGCTAATCTCGAAGCCATAGTGTAACCCCTAACCTGTCGTTTCTGATAATCCATCCGTACCTAAACCAATCACCTTCGCTTACCCATTAGCCATGTATTTGCATTTAACATTCTCTGATTGGTCTCATTCATTTCCGAGGAGTATCTCCTTGGTGGTTGTTATCTTTTTCAGGCCCCTTTCCTCGATCCCAAATTCATCCTATTCTAAACAATCTGCTGAGGCTCTTTGATTAATTCTAAGAACATCGGAGGAGTCGCCACTGTACACCGTGTTATTCCTTGATTTACAGATTCTCCTGTAAATACATGATGGGAGGTTTACTTGTTCAAGATCCAGTTATATCTTCTCCATGCAAGTCATTAGGTATTGTATGTTGAATAAATGACTCCTCATTGTTTTCATTTTTTGTTCTTTTGCGGAATCTCAAGAGTTTCACATTGTTTGGGGAATTATTGATTATAGTATATATATAGTCATGAATACCAATGTTATCAAAATGAGTCATTGGAGGGATTTTAAGAATGTGCTTGGTTTTACTAAAATTACAACACGGACACTACCGGACCGGATCGGGCTGGGACAGGTTTTACGAACTTGCACATATTTTGTCAGATCTTAACATATGCATAGACTTTTTCAACCGAACCGATTCAACTCTTTTTGTCAAACGTGGCTATCTTCAAGGGACGGTTTCTACTAGGTCGGTTCAAGCATATATGGTATGGCATGAGGCTACCGAGAAAACACACCGAGTAGATCAGTTTCCATCTCTTTCACTTGAACCGTTTTACCCATGTGTCAACGTTCATTGCTATTCTACCGTTCCTGTGACAAGTGCACGTGAACTTGGAAAGGTCGCTGTGTTAACCTTGGGAAGCATTCGGTCCTCGGTTGCACCGCGGTCATCCTGAAATACGCTTTCGGGGCAGTGGTTCTCCATAACGAAACTTGATTTCAGATACTATCTTTCTAACATTATGAAATCGTATTTCAGATACTCTCTTGCCTGTTTGAGACCATTGAGGAATTTTTTGAGCTTACACACTTTGTTTTATTGCCTAGCTATGATGAATCCCTCTAATTGTTCCATGTAAATTTCTTCTTCCAGGTCACCATTGAGAAATGTCGTTTTCACATCTATCTGATGTATTACGAGTCCTCGAATAGCTGAAAGTGCAATCAAAGATTTAATGGTAGAGATTGTAGTTACAGGAGAATAAGTATCAAAGTAATCGATACCTTTCTTTTGAGTATACCCTACTACCACTAATCTAGCTTTAAACTTTTCACCGTTTGGTCTAGTTTTTCTCTTGAGGATCCATTTACACTTAATGAATTTACTACCCTTAATCAACCAAATCCCAAGTGTGGTTCATTATTATCGAATCTAACTCACTTTTAATTATTTCTCTCCAAAAACTAGAGCCTATAGAATTTAGAGCCTCTTTGTAGGTTTTAGGATCTCCATCAATTAAGAACGCCGATACAAATTGTTCATCAATTTTGTCTGAATTATCAACTCGAAATGTAGTGACAAAATCAAAACAAAAAATTTTCAATCATTTTTTCTTTTATTCCTTCTAGGTTCGTTCTCATGGAAATCGAAACAAACCTGTATTGCTCGGTGTACTATGGAATCCGAGTTTATCGCTCTTGAATTGGCTGGTCAAGAAGCTGAATGGTTGAAAAATCTATTAGGATATATTCCATTGTGGGGGTCTATTGTTCCTGTCTCCTTACATTGTGACTCACAAGCTGCCATTGGGGTTGCAAAGAACTATGTGTATAACGGTAAAAGAAGATACATTCGCATAAGACATGGAGCAGTTAAATATCTCTTGAAAGATGGAGTGATCTCTTTAGAATTTGTGAGATTCGAAAGGAATTTGACAGATCCTTTGGCAAAAGGATTATCAGGAAAAATTATTTAAGAATCTTTTAAAGGAATGGGACTTAAACCTCCCGCTTGAATTGTGATAAGCAAGTTCATTCCTATTTGTGGTTGTTATTCCATAACTCTAGTTGTTAAGTGGTCTTATAAAGAACTTGATGGGCGTTTGAAATTTAAGTCAGAAAGACTTTTTTCATAGCTTTAGACGTTGAGTCGTCTTTTTAAAATATTTGATTGTTGATGATATTGAAGTCTAATAGACTTAATAACTTCATAGCTCTATTCTTGAGTGGTCCTTAATAAGACAAACTTGATGAAGTTATTGTTGAAATGAGTGTGAAGGTGGGACGCCTTCTATAAAAGAAAATTGAGTTTCTTTCTAGAGGATGGAACCAAGGTAAAAAAATGCATGGCCTTTAAAAGCGTTGTAACCGTATCACGAAATAGAAAATACCAAGCAATTGATACTTGTTGTGGAGGTCTCAATTTAAGCTTTTGAAAGTTCAAGAAGCAATTCACTTCCACTAACTTAAGTTTTTGTCTCAGATCACTACACATCAATTCAATCGAAAGATATTGATGTTTAAGTAATTCAATTCCTACATTTATTCGTTTTCATGCGTAATTTTAAAAATTGGGGTAGTAATTTGTGGGGGAAAGTTGAATAAATGATTCAATTTTTGTCTTCTTTGTAACCTTGTTATTTTCAATTTTCGTCCTTTTGTGTAATCTCAAGAGTACCACATTGCTTGGGGGAATTGTTGATTATATTATATATATATATAGTCATGAATATTAATGTTATCAAAAGGAGTCATTGGAGGGATTTTGAGAATGTGATGGGTTTTACTAAAGTTACCTTACTTGTGCGACGACGACGCCGCATCCCGCCCGCTCGGATCGGGCTGGAGTGGGACAGGTTTTACGAACTCACACATATTTTTCGGATTGCCTTAACATATGCATAGACCATTTCAATCGAACCGATTCAACTCTTTTTTTCAAACGTGCATATCTTGAAGGGACGGTTTCTACTAGGTCGGTTTAGCCATATATGATACGGTATGAGGCTACCGAGTAGATCTGTTTCCATCTCTTTCACTCGAACCATTTTACCTATGTGTCTACGTTCATTGCTATTTTACAGTTCCCTTCACGAGTCCATGTGAATGGAGGAAGGTCGTTGTGTTAACCTTGGTAAGCGTTCGATCATCGGTTGCACTATGGTCGTATTGAAATACACTTTCAGGGCAGTGCTTCTCCACAACGCAACTTGGTTTGGGATACTCTTTTTCTAACAATGTATATTGCAGAAGATAAAGTCCAAATGAAATATCTCGATGGAGGTTGAGGTTGGTGAGAGGAGCAAAACCTGAAAGGCCACCGAGAAATTATATAAGACATTGCTTGACATTTCCTCCTCATGCTTGTAAATATGGCACACTGATAAACTCTTAATACCCCTTGTAAGAATGAATACTGGAAGAAGGGAAGGCACATACAAAACCAAGGGACCAAGGAACAAGGAAATGAATGAAGGGAGGAAGCAAGTGTACTTCAAATGGACACAAATATAAGTGCTATGTTTTTTGTTTTGGTTTTCTGTTTCATTCTTGGTTAACCGTTATTAGTTGTAACCTTGGTGGTTAGTCGTTATGAGTTGTTAACCTTGGTTTATATAAACCAAGAAAAAGATATAGAAAATTTAATTTCTTTGGAGATTGGTTTCCTCAATTTCACCATACTACAACACACAAATTTCTTCTTAAACTTAATTTTGTTACAAATCTTGATTGTATCAAATTGGTATGAGAGCATTCGTTCTTGATAACTCGATGAACAGAGGCTCCCAACGTAGCTCTGATGGCTCTAGAGGAGGAAGAAGACACAAAGAAGGAGATCACCATGGAAATTGGAATGATTGGTTAAATGATTTAAGAAAATGCAAACCATGGTTGAAGGACTTGAGAAATTGCATGAGCCACTAGAGGTGTTCAAGAACTGCTGAGATGAACCAAACCAGAAGGATGGAGTCGGGAAAAGTATATGTTATGGAAGAAGGACAAGGAAATGGGACAATGACACAAGAACCTACAAGAAATAAGATCACCAAAAGAATAAATCCTCTTGAAAATGCAATCAAGAAAGTAGATCTACCTATGTTATCAGGGGAATTCCTTGATGATTGGGTATTTAGGAAAAAATGTTCTTTGGATTAAACCATACTCCAGAATGGGAAATGGTGGTAATTGGTTTAGCTCACATGGAGGGCAAGGCATTGATATGGTCAAGATGGATCCATGATCGTTATGTGCTGCGTGATTGGAACGATTTCAAAAACAGTTTGTGCAAAAGATTCAGGAGCACTTATGATGGGTCTGTTCTTCCACAGATGATGAGACTAAACATACCAATTATGTGGAGGAATATCGTTAAAGGTTTGAAGGATTGGTTGTTGTGGCCTTCACTTAGTAGATGACGTACTGGAAGATGTTTTCCTTAATGGATTAAGGCAAGGAATTCAAGATCAAGTGCTTAGATATAAACCTGTAGGATTAGATGAGATCACATACATCACATTACTCATCGAGGCCCAAGATCGTAAAGATGGAAGATTTAAGGCAAATTTTAACAAGTTCTTAATCCCAAGATAAGATCCCTTTAAATGGAAAACATAGGAAACCTGTTGGATTTAAGTCTAATTTTCCACCATTTACTCTTTCTGCAAGTGAGATTGCTGCTAGGAGTAGTAGAGGATTGTGACTCAGATGTGAGGAGAAATTTCATCTTGGCCATAAGTGCAAGTTCAATGAATTCAAGGTGTTGGCAGTCATTGATGAGGCTAACACAGAAGTTCAAAAAGAAGATGGAGAACCTGAAACAAAGGAAGGACTGGAGGAGGAACCAAGAGATAAGAAATTTATTGAGTTGTCTCTTAACACTTACAACTAGGAGAACACTAAGGATGAAGGGACACATTGGATCAGAAGAGGTTACTATTTTGATAGATTCTAGAGCTTCTAATAATTTTATTTCTGAAAGGATGGTGCATATGCTTCATCTTCTAGTGACCAAGATCAAAGGGTTTGGTGTTTCAATTGATAATGGCATTGTCCGTTACAAGTTAAAAGAAGTGCAAGGAATTGAAGTTGACTATCCAAGGGGTGAAAATCATTGAAGATTACTTATTATTTGATTTGGGTACCACAGACATAGTCCTAAGATACAAATGGTTATCTTCTATTGGTGAAACCAGGGTAAATTGGAAATTGCACAGGATCAGTTTCTTTAAAGACAAAAAGATGGTGGAACTAAAGGGACATCCAAGCTTGGTAAGAAGTGGAGATTCTATGAACTCCATGAATAAATTGATACATAAAGAACAATTCTGTTTTATCTAGAACTACCATAGATATTTGAAGATAGAACGAAGACAGGAACCAACCCTTTACATCTCCGAGTTTAGTTCCTCTTGCTGAGTACCAGGAGGTGTTTGAAGTGAAGTTAACATTCAGCCAAACCATACATGCAATCATTTTTATAGAAAACGGAAGTGGAAGGGTTAGTAAAAGAGATGTTGGATGCACAAATCATACGTCCTAGCATTAGTCCTTACTCAAGTCTAGTTTCGGTGGTACATTAAAAAGATGGAGGATGGAGGTTCTATGTAGATTACATGACACTAAACAAGATTACAATACCAAATACATATCCAATACACGTCATTAATGAACTCCTAGACGAGCTCCATGGGCTTGTTGTATTTTCCAAACTGGATTTGAGATTAGGCTACCACCAGATACAAATCAAGGAGGAAGGCATTCCCAAGACATCATTCAGAACACATGAAGACCATTATGAGTTTTTGGTGATGCCTTTTGGACTGTCTAATGCACCAGCCATATTTCAGTTTGTCATGAATGAAATTTTCAGAAGGTACTTGAGGAAATTTGTGTTGGTATTTTTTGATGATATCTTGATATATAGTTAGGATATGGAGAAGCACACACAACACTTGAGAAAAGTCTTGGAGATTCTAAAACAACATAGGTTCTATTCTAACTTAAAAAAGAAAAAGTTTGGGCAAACAAAAGATCTCATACTTGGGGCATGTGATCTGTCATAAAGGTGTTGCTGCAGATTCCAAAAAACTAGATGCCATGATAAGGTGGCATGTTCTCAAAACTTTAACAGAACTAATGGGATTTTTGGACTGGATTAGTTGTTAGAGGAGGTTTGTGAGAAACTACGACAAGATTGCAAGGCCACTGACAAACTTGTTAAAGAAAGAAGGTTTTAAATGGACTGAACAGTCTACAGAAGTTTTTGAAGCTTTGAAGAAGGTCATGACCATTGTACTAGTTCCAACATTTCCAGATTTTGAACAACCTTTTGTCATTGAAGCTGATGCTTTTGGAAATGAGATTGAAGCTATTTTGTTAGACAATAGGAGGACATTGGCTTTTCTTAGTCAAAGATTCTCTACCAAAGGTAAGGCTAAATCTATATATGAGAAAGAGATACTAGCCTTAGTTATGGCTATTGAGAAATGGTGGCATTACATCACATGAAGAAGTTTTGTTATTTAAATTGATAAAAAGGGCTTATATATTTACTGGAATAGAGGTTTGTCACCATATATAAGCAGAAATAGGCTACAAGACTTCTTGGATTGGATTTTGAAATCCACTATATACCTGGAGTTGAGAACAAGGTGGAAGATGCACTCTCGCACAGGGTTGATCCGAGAGATGAGTTATTGGTACTAGAAACTTCTTTTTGGACGGTGGATATGACTGTATTGAGGAATTCGTTGAGGGAGGATAAGAATGATGCCGAGCTCATTCAAAAATTGAAGAATGGAGGGGTGAAAAACTCAGAATATGAACTGGTGGGAGAATTTTAATATAGGAATGGAAAGCTAGTTTTGCCTCAAAACTCAACTTTCATTCATGTCACCTTAAAGGCTTTTCATGCTTGTCTTATTGGTGGGCATTCAGGATTGCTTTGAACCTATAAGAGGATGGATATAAAAGTATATTGGAAGGGAATGATGCAGGTTGTCCAAGACTATATTAAAAAATGTGAAGTTTTTCAGAGGAACAAATATTCCACGTTATTACCATCCGGACTTCTTCAACCTCTATCTATACCCGAGAAAGTGTAGTCTCGTGGATATGATTATATCCTGGTTGTGTTTGATAGATTGAGTAAGTATGGGCACTTAATCCCACTGAAACACCCTTTTACTGCAACCCAAGTAGCTAATGTGTTCATCGAGGAAATTGTAAAACTACATGGATTTCCAAACAAGATCATTAGGATATTCTTAAGGGATTTTTAGAAATCACTCTTCAAGGCTCAAGGAACCATTTCGAATTACAGTTCAACCTACCACTGCCAAAGCGATGGGTAGAGTGAGGTTTTAAATAGGTGTTGGACACTTTCCTTAGGTGTATTGTAGGAGATAAACCCAAGACATGGGCCATGTGGCTTGCATGGGCGGAATATTTATACAACACTTCATTCCATTCTTCTTTACTAACTACGCCTTTCATGGTCCGTTATGGAAGGGAACCTCCTAAGTTGATCAGTTGTTTTGAAGTTCCAACCAATGATAGGAATTTCGAGAAACTACTAAGGGAATGAGAGAAAGTTCTTGTAGTCGTTAAGGCTAACCTAAACAAGGCTAAAAAAAGAATGAAGAAAGAAGCTTATAAGAAATGTAGAGAATTAGAGTTTGACGTTGGAAGTTGGGTATAGTTGAAGTTTAGGCCTTAAAGACAAAAGACTTCGGTCACTCGCCCAAATATAAAGTTGGCTGCTAGATATAATGTCCCATATGAAGTATTTAAAAGAGTGGAAAATGTGGTACACAAATTGGCTCTACCTATAGGATGTTTGATTAACCTAGTTTTCAATATTTCACAACTTAAGGAAGTTGTGGGAACTAAAGAAATATATCAGTTGTCGACAAATGTAGTTGAAGCTTTGGGAACAAATTTAGAACCTAAGGTTGGATCACGCGAAAAGGAACTTTTGGTAAGGTGGAGTGGACTGAAGGAGGATGAGGCTACATGGGAACCAATGGTAGATTTAATGGTAAGATTTCCAAATCTTCACCTTGAGGGAAAGGTAAATGTTCAAGGGGAAGGTATTGATAATCTCTTAATGCCTCTTGCAAGAATGAATACTAGAAGAAGGGGCGGACGCAGACAAAAAGGGACTAAGGAACACGGAAATGGCTGAAGGGAGGAAGCAAAAGTACTTCAGATGGACACAAATATAAGTGCTTTATTTTTTGTTTTGGTTTTTGTTTCATTCTGTGTTAATCATTATACGTTGTAACTTTGGTGCTTAATCGTTATGAGTTGTTAACATTGGCCTATGTAAACCAAGGAAAAGATAGAGAAATGCAGAAATATTAATTAAATTTCTTTGGAGATTGGTGTCCTCAAATTCAACATACTATAAACACAAAATTCTTTTTAAACCTAAATCGGCTAGAAATATTGATTGCATCACACACATGACAATCTAGGATTTTTGTCGACATCAAAGTGGCAATGGTTGCTAGACAACCATTCAGGTCTTTCCACAAGAAATTAATTCGGGGGATCTTATGTTTTCAGTCTAGGTCCTTTAGTTGGATTGTATCTAAGAAAACACATTCTTGCTTCGTCAAGAGAGTACGTCCTACAATTATAATTTCAATCTAAAAGATGGATTCTGTCCCAACGAAGCCTCCATAAAAAATGATGGAAAATATCGCCTTAGGAAGACTTTAGGACAAAAAATCATAGCAGTTCAAGAAATCTCCATAACGGCGGAATATCAGAAATACCCTTATAGGGCTAAACCACTTCAAAAATACCCTTCCCCAAAATAATTATTAAATCCGAAAAATAAAAACTGAAGAAAAGACAAATTTGCCCTTAATGTTCGAACGTGGAAAAATGGAAGTTCGGCAGTTTTTCGACGTGAAAAACTGTCGAAAACGAGAAAGCCGAACAGTTTTTCACCGTGAAACCTGTTTAAAA
Source organism: Gynandropsis gynandra (assembly GCA_036759665.1). NCBI lineage: Eukaryota > Viridiplantae > Streptophyta > Magnoliopsida > Brassicales > Cleomaceae > Gynandropsis > Gynandropsis gynandra. Next base: position 28,048,254 of record CM071870.1, on the reverse strand, counting down.
GTTGATAGCAAGAAAGAAATAAGTGATTTCGACTTGAGAGAGACGATTTGAAGTTGGCGAGAAGGAAAATGGCTAGAACCAGCAGCATCACCGGCGAAGAGAGCACGAGTCAATATTCAATGGCGTCAATAAGTGTAAGTAGTTCGATTTCTAGGGTTTTGCAAGCTTTCAAGTCACAAAATGGTTTATTGATTTGAAATGGGTGAGTGTCAGTGTCAGTGAGTCGGTTAGGTCGCAAGGGTCGCAGGAGTTGCATGAATATCTTCGACTCCGTGAGTCGGTTGAGTAGCAAGGGTCGCAGTAGTTTCATGACCATCTTGGACTCAGTTTATTGATTTGAAATGGATGAGTGTCAGTGTCAGTGAGTCGGTTAGGTCGCACTAGTCGTTTGAGGGGCTTGGGTCGGTTGAGTGTCGCGGAGTGTCTGAGGGTCGTTTGAGTCGCATGGGTCGCACACGTCGGTTGAGGGTCCCACGGGTCGGTTGCGTCGCATGGGTCGGTTGAGTCACATGGGTCGCTTA
>CM071870.1:27998759-28043159 GCA_036759665.1 Gynandropsis gynandra | reverse complement strand
TCGTTTTGCTGTCAGACTCCTGTCTTACCACCAATGTGACCCATGCGACCCATGTGACCCTTTGCAGTCCGAATCTTTTCTTCCGACCCATGTGACTTGTCCTTTTGCTGTCAGACTCCTGTCTGTCGACCCATGTGACCCTTCCGACCCATGTATATAAGTTAACGTCTACGTCTCTTCTCTTAGTATGCGTATCTAACCCATATTTCTAGGAAAAATCATTTTTACCTTTGTGACCTGCGTGGCGCAGTCACCATTGTCGGCGCAGGGCATCGTGCTGTCTATGTGTTACTCAAGGTCTTGGTAATCGGCAGACTCAGGGTCTATGCAGTCACTGACGAGTTGCGGGGGTGAGTTAGGTGACGGTGTTGGGTCACTCTTCAAATGTTCACTGGAAAAAGAAATACATGGCAGGAAAACGAAATACGTGCATCTCGAGCCTTATCCGTCCGTGACCCGATACCACTACAAAAAAACACGGAGTTTCCAACGGACGGGGCAACGGATCCGTCCGTTGGAAACTTCTATTTACCATTGACAACGGATGTGGGGAAATTGCAACGGGCAGAGATCCGTTGCATATCCGTTGTAAATTTCAACGGAGTTGTAACGGAAAAACTCCGTTAGACATGCCGTTGGAAATCCGTCACAAAATTTAACGAATGGAAACGGACAACATCCGTTGGCAACGCCCGTTGGAATCTCCGTTAGAAGGAGTTCTAACGGTCGTTGTCGTCATCTTCGAATCGCAATATATATAGATCAAGGGAGTGGATGTATAGAAGAAAAGATCCTGTAACCGAAGAGATTACGCAAGAATTCTTACACGGATTAGAGCAATTCATGAGTTTTGCATTGATGCAGCCTTTGTGTCAAGAACGGGGGACAATGTTATGTCCATGCAAAAGATGCAAAAACATGAAGTTTCGAAGTCAAGAAATTGTTTGCAAACATTTGTATAAGGTGGGTTTCGTTGAAAATTACGAAATTTGGTTTTTTCACGGATACCGTCCGTCAGTCCCGAGCCTTCTCCATCCGTGACCCAACACCGTTCGTCCGTCACGAGCCTTCTCTATCCATGACCCGACATCGTGTGTCCGTCCCGAGCCTATGTTTACAATGCCTAATTTGTTTATTCTTGTTCCGTGTCTGATTATTGGACATGCAATATGGACAAGCCAATCGACCATGTGTTGTCCAATAAGAATCAAACTTTTATAATCATTCATTCAAGTGACCAACAAAAATAAAAGCATTCACTCAAGTAACTCCACACGGACAGACGGTGTCGGGTCACAGATGGAGAAGGCTCGAGATGGAGCTATGCATGATTTTTGAATCTGTGATATTCAAGACCTATAATATGCATGATTTGTGAATCTGTGATATGCATGATTTGTGAATCTGTGATATGCATGCTTTGTGAATCTATGATATGCGTGAAGAATCGATAGTAGCGGGATCGCCATAGGTTAACGACTGTTAAATCCCTAAGACAATATCTATCAATTCTCGGTGAATCGGAATACAATGCAATATTTATCGATTCTCAGTGAATCGAGATATGTGAATGCTCGTGATCGAATAAATATTACCTAAGCCAGTTTTGACTAAGGACAAGAGGTTATATAATTATGCGCTCTTATATATGAGTTGGTTCCCTCTTACCTGGGAACTACATAGCTAACACTTAGGTCATCACTTGCATCATAAAAAATGGAATCTAATAGCAGTATGTCTCCGGATGTTAGTTCTTTTCCCAATTATGTTTATGTTTTATGAAATATGTTTGATTGCGATGAAAATACCTTGTGTGATTAAGTCAAGTTTAATGCCTACAAATGAATAAGCACTCGTCAAGACTTAAATAGATGTGTGTAGAATTTCCAAAGTGAATTGCCACATAATTGAAGATAGTCTTAAAACATCCCTAGTCGAGTATCATTGAGAATAAGGATATCAATGTTGCATTAAGACTAGTATGTGTAAATTGACATGAGATATCAATTTAATACATAGGTACATGTTAGAGAACAGTGTATTGGCATGAGATTGCTACATGGATTGTTATATGAATATCATAGCAACTCTCATAGTGATTGTGGTATATGTAATCCTATGACTTGATATCGCCAGAGATCTTAACATAAGCAATTGCATGCTTTGACACTATCAAACGTCGCGTAAATGGGTGGACAAACAAGGTAGTTGATTGGGTATGCAATTTGCTTATGTAGTAAGATATTTGTTGATCGAGATAAGGATTTGTCCAACCTATATAACAGGAGTGATGTCACGAGCTCACAGATTGAACTAGATGAGTATGATAGAACAGTATTCTTCAACAATCTTGCTCTTGTATATCCCTTTCATCAACATATAGACGTTTTTTAGTCTTTTACCTTGCCATGAAATGTTCTTTAGTAAAATTGATAAGGAAATCAAGCCAAGGACATACAAAGAAATCCAAAGGAAGGAAGAACGGGAAGAAGCTATGAATACCGATGAGCCGTCCCGAAGCCATCCCTAAGATGATATGTGGACGTCCCAGATTAGGGACCGTGACCCAGGGGCGTCTACAAATTATGGACGGGATTGGGTCCCCGTCCCTAATCCGGGATGCCATCGGCATCTGTTTCAAATCCGTCCGTGAATACGAACGATTTAGAGATTGTTTGTCCGTCCACAAATTTAGGGACATATTAGGGACCGATTTTTTTCCCGTCCCATTCCATCTGTAATCCGTTCGCAAATTTAGGGACGAACTGATTAGTCCGCAAAATTCGTTTGCAATCTTCAAATTTCTAGTAGTGACATGATCTTTCTTTGAATCATCTCCGCAATGAAAACAAATTTTCTTTTATCTAAGCTTATAACTGCCTGCAAAAAATGAGGTATCAACATATGATCATCAAGGTTGTGGTTCTTTCGTTCGTATTTTACAATGTCCTGGTTGATCAATTGCTTCCTACTTGAATTATCATGTTAGTTTCTTATTTAGTTTATACAAAAACTACCTTTTTGACAAAGACGATGATAATATATTTTTATAATATGGTTTTGATTATGCATATCATGATATTGAATGAAACCTCTATGCATATTGGTTCAAGAAGGGAAGTGGTTTTGCATGAGGTGTGAAAATTGTGATTCCGAAAATTTGTGAAGTCAGAAAATTAATTAAAAATGTACAATATGAAAAAGTAAAAAGGTGGTAAAGGGGGAAGGAATCATGAAGATTCATATTTTATTGTAATATTGATTATGTAATTGTGTACTTTTTTTCCAATTAAAAATTCAGGTGTTTTTGTCAATGGAGTAGAAGTAAGCAAAAAATCTCAAACATTTACAACTTATTCTTATTTGTTTTTTAAATGAATTGTATAATGAATCATGAAGTATCATAATCTTATTTTAATTTTGAATATGTAATTGTTTAAATATTTTTTTCTTTTTCTTTTCATATCGTTCAATACAATTTTTTACAATGAGAGAAAGATGATCCTTTCAAATAATTCATTAATATGATTATAGTCCACCTTATATTATTATTGTATATTTATATTTCAATCATGACGAGTTAAATTTTGAATATATACATTTTTAAATTTTATTTTTATTCAAAATATATTAGATTATAAATCTATAAATTACTGGATAAACAAAATTATAATTTGTTTTAGATTTATCCATAGAATTCTTATTGATTGTTCTTACATTAAAATACTTTTTATCCTCTAAGATAAAGTGATTCAATTATAAACAAAAAGTATATGATATATTATGTTGATTTACTAAATATTTACATTTTTAAAGACATAAATATTCATATTTTGATAAGAAACAAATATTTATTTTTTAAAATATTGTTACAATCAATTAAAATATTTGTATTTATATATTTGAAATTATTGGTTACATAAATCTTAAACTATTACAAGAAAATTTAAAATTTTGTTATATTGAAAATATTAAGAATATTTTTATAAATAAATTGAAATGACATGTTTTTACAAGATTTAATAAGGTTTTATATATTTATAAATAGATGTATAAATACATCTTAAAATAAATACATTAAAAAGGAATTGATTTTAGATTTAATCAATTTCCAAATTTACGTAAACTAAATTTTCAAAAATACATAGCATTGACCAATATAAATTCAAAATTTTATTTGGCCTTTAAAATTCTTTGTAGTTGTTATATCTCATTGTATTATTTAATTTGTATAATTTATAAAATTAAATGAATAATTTTAAAATAAATAATTTATTGTTATAATAAGAACATATTTATATATATATATATATCAAATTGCGCTTCGCGTGGATTATGACTTTTAGCATTATAAATATTGAAAATTTATATTTTTTATAGGGAAAAAAGCCAATTTCCTCCTCAACTATCATACTTTATTCAAATTCCCCCCTAAACTATCTTACACAGCCAATTCTTTTCTCATCTCATAAAATCCATCTGATTCCCCCCCTCAACTATATCAATTCCCTCATCCGTTATATAAACAGTATATTGGTGTTAATCGATCCGGTTTTGATCCGATTTTGACCCGATTTGACCCAAATCAAATTCCCAATTTTGACCCGTATTATAACCGATTTTTAACCCGATTCCGACAATTTTTTAACCCAATTTCACTCAGTTTTAACCCAATTTCACCCAAATTAACCCGATTTCATCAAATTTAATCCGATTTCCACCCAAATTTAACCCGATTTTATCTAATTTTAACCCAATTTCACCCAATTAACCTGATTATCGCCTAATTTAACCGATTTACTCACTTTTAACCCGATTTACTATTTTTAATTGATTTAACTCGATTTTCGATTCACCTCAATTTCATCCAAAGTAATATAATTCCAACCCGATTTCACCCAATTTCACCCAAATTTTACTAGTTTTCACCGAATTTCAATCCGATTTAACCGATTTTCACTCACTTTTAACATGATGATGATGATGATGATGATGATGATGATGATGATGATGATGATGGACTAGAATTTAATTATTCCCAAAATTTTAAAGATCATATATAGAAATTTATAATTTATATCCAATTTAATGTGAAACAAGACAATATAACATTTTTTCTTAGGGAAAAATAAATTGAATGTACAATCTTTGGGGCGAAATAAGTTGAATGTACAATCTTTGGGGAGAAATATGACATATTTATAATCTTTGGGGTAATATCTGTTAAATATGCTATATGTACAATCTTTGGATAGAAGTCATATAGTTTGGGGATATGCTAGAGCCATATAGTTCAGAGGGGAAAAGGGAATAGGCTAGAAATCATATAGTTCAGAGAGGGAAGGGAATATACTAGAAATCATATAGTTCGTTGAGAATATGCTGTTTAAAAATTAATTACAGAAAAATTAACAGATATTTAACAGAGGAAAAATATGATGAAAATGTGATAATTTAGGGGAATATGATTAGTAATGGTAGTTTAGGGGAATAAGATGAAGAAAAAATTCATGGAGGAATATGATTAAAGCGTGATAATTTAGGGGAAAAAAGACCATTATCATTTTTTTTAATTATTGAAATATTCTTTAATTATTTAATAGAAACTTACCATCAAGTATTCAATTTTACATTAAATACCATGTGTCAAATGATATAAACTTATTATCAAAATATCTGACTTTACATTAAAATCTATTTAACTTAAATTCAATAATAAAACTTACACTTAAATATTTAAATTTTCAGTAAAGCTCATATGACATTAAAGCGAGTCTCTCTCCAAATTGGGGTAGAGCAATGGATTATGAACTTAATGCTCTTTAAGCCAAACAGCACATGGATTCTCACATCTCTTCCACCGGAAAAGGAGATGATAGGTGGATTTACATGAAACCTCTATAGGGACTTGTTTGGTACTCCTCGCTAGTATGTAAATTGTGCAATCCTTATATGACTTACGTCAACATCCCCGTTGTTGGTTTTTAAAATTGATGCCCTCTTGTCTTTAGTATGAGTTTGTTCAATATCGCTATGACTACTCTCTTTTTTACCTGCATTACGGTAGCATTCAACTTTATGTCATGCTATATGTTGACGACCCATTTATTGGTGACAATGATTCTTCTTTGCTGGAGGTTTTCAAACAATATTTTTATAATTGCTTTCACATTAAGGATTTGGGGATATTGATATATTTTCTAGGTATTGGGGTGGTTCTAAGTGATGAAGGTCTTAATCTAACTTAGTTGAAGTACACACTCTATATCATTATCGAGTGTGATCTTTTTTGCTCCTAATCGTCTCTTCTCTCAATGGAATAAAATCATGTCCTCTCCATTCAAATAGTTATTTCTATAATGATCTTGCTCGATATCACATATTGGTTGGTCTTCTCATATATCTCATAATCACTCGTCTCGAGTTCAGCTTCACCGTTCACGTGTTGACACAATTCATGCAAAGTCCTCAAATGGATCTTTGAAATACAGCTCTGCTGGTGGTTTTGTTATTTGAAAGGTTCCCTGGGACAATGTATCATTTTGAGTTTTCGCAAATGTCTTCATGGTTATTGTGTTCTGACGGGGATATCTCTCGCATTTATTGTTGTTCGATTAGTGGTCATATTGTTCTTCTTGGTCAGTCTCCAATCGATTGAAAAAACAACAAAACAAGCTTCCGTCTCTCACTCGTCATGTGAAGCAAAGTATCAGCGGGCTTTAATGGTTTGTTTTGACATTGTTCATACTTTTTTGATGTATATGTTTTGTGATAACTAAATTGCTTTATACCTAGCGAAAATAAAGATTCTTACAAATGTACAAAACACATAAATCTATTTGTCATTTCATTCAAGATGAGACTTTAAATATCTTATATTCGTTCATTAACAGTTGACCGACATATTTACAAAGGTTCTTGGATTGCATTTCCATGGTCTACATACCAAGTTGGATATTCACGCCTTAACACAAACTTGAGGGACATAAAAGACATAAATACAAGGAATTATTTGTAGAGATCCCTATAAGATCCCCTTGACTTCGTGACTCAGTGGTTAAGGCATTCTTCTTCCCTTTCTCCTTCCCATTTCCGAAAGTATTAATGAAAAACACATCAGAGAAGGTTCTTATTTTGTGGCAGGTTGGGTTGGGATTGATTTATTTTTTTTTCCAGAAACACTCTATTCGTTAGTGTATGCCGAATAACATGGAGAAAGGGCATTGCTACAACAGGCTCTTACCAAATCACCAAAAATTGCTTAACCTTTTCAAGTATAATCCCCAAATGTTTCAAACTCTTCATAATAGATATAGCTACAAGAAGAGTTTCATCGCCATGCAACCCAAGGGATCATTCCTTGTTGCGGGAAGAGCGATCCTTCCTATGCCCTCCGAGGATACGAGAGATCTGCAGACCTCTACTGAAAGCTTGATTGAAGAGCATACGAGTCTGGAACTCTGACACAAATGGAAACCACGCGAGGAATGCGACTGGGGTAAAGAGCAACAGTCCCATGACGATTTCATAGCCACGGGCAAGTGTACGGACTGATCCCCAGAAACCAGCTCGATGTACCACAGGCTTGCAAGCTTGTGCAATCTGTAAAGAACAATGTTATATAAATGACAACATATGGAGACAATGAATCTTTCATGACAATTGGGACAGGTTTCGGCACAAGCGTCTGTGCAAGAACAAAGTGATAAAAATATCTCAAAGCTAAGGCCTCAGAGAGACCATGCGATCAAATTATAAAGACCAACCATAGCTTCAAGGCATAAGCAAGACAATATATATTTACCGATTGAATAAAGCCGGTTCTTTGCTTGTAAATTTCATCGCTGAATATTATGTCCGGAGTAACAAAAGTTTGTACTTGTAACCAAAAATATGAATCAATTATCGAGAAAATGATCATGGATGCACATAGAATTTAGAGCAAATGATATGCTTTCAGGAATATTTCTGTTAATAAATTTTTAAATTTTTTTATAATGTTGAAGTCATTAAAATTTGACTGTTCTCTTGATATGTCTATAACTCTTTCAAATTGATAAAAGAAAGAGAACCATGAGATAGTAAGAAATTTAGGGATAATAATAAATAACGGAGCAAAACTTACCAGGAGCATTCCCCAACCAGTGGGCATGAAGGCAAGGATACAAACAATGATGTCTTGTATCGTCATGTGAGCGAGGGTGATCAAAATGACAAGAATGGCAACAAATGTCATGAATATTAATCCTTTGATCAGTCGGAACATGAGCTGGAAACTTGCGCTGAACTTCCGCCTTCCAACAGATACAGTCTAAACAAAACACAGATTCTTTAAAGCATGATCACATGAAACAGAATAGAAATAATGAAGCATATATCAGACAACATAAAGTAATCCACCTTCATCACGAACAATATTAAGAAGATCACCAGCCATGATACTCCGTAAACCTGATGTAAGCAAAAATGCATAGAGAGATTAATTAGTTAACATCACGATTAGGGTTACAAGAAGACAGGTGAAACACCAGATGTTATCACCTACCAGAAAATTTTTGGTCCTTTCAGTAATCGTCAGATGGTAAACAAGCCCATATTGATAGATGAAGAACCGCAAGGCTAACAATATCTCAACTACTATACCACGCTTTCCGGAAAAGCGAAGATGTTCCTGCTCCTCTTCCCACCATGATTCCCAGCTTTTTTCTGCCGGGACACCAATACCACCAATGTTGTTTATCCACTTATTCCAGTCAGTCCAATCGTCGACAATTTTTTGCCACTCAAAACCAGAAGGATTGAAGAGGAAAGGGGCAAAAAGCCAAGTTCCCACCATGAACCACATAGATATGGTGATCAAGACATATGCAACTGCACTTCTGTACGCACTCCCAAAAATTTGATACACAATGAGCAACATCATCATTTCAAGTCCCTTAACGAAATGACTTCGAGAATAGAGCCTGTAGTTATCAGCAAACTTGGCATGAAAGACAACAAAACCTCTGCCCGTAGGCCTATACTTTGCACCTCCATGAAGTAAAGTCCTTCCATAATAGTGGGTTTTTGTACCAAGAGAGAACGTGAAAAACACTGGTGCCAATTGTAGCTGCATCAGCACAAAATCGCTTAAGGCAGTTCGGAAACCCCTCTCTAACCCAATTTCCATAAGCATAGGTAAAGCCATCAGAAAACCAATTTGAACAAAGGACTGTGAAGCAAGAGCCACTTGTAGGGGTTTATTGTCTCGGATTCCTTTCTGGGTACTCAATCCTTGTTCCAGTCCACTCAGAACAAGATAGAGACGTCCGTAAAGGAAGACATACACAGTTAGAACAGTAATCTGTTGAAGCAGCACAAAGAAACAGCTCAGACCATACAAGTTGCACAATATTTTCCAAAACAAAACGAAGAAATCATTTGCTTTTGAATCTTACCAAGGTGCTGAAGTAAAAGCCAACTGTGGTGAAATAACATGATAGCATCCGGAAAAAATCGAATCGGTGTCCAAGCCGGTATATATCTCGGCTCAGTGTCTGCTCTCCATTTCCATTAGCAATCTTCGCCTCGAACATAGATATCTGATTCAGACCGACATCTCTTCCTTTACCAACTTGTATATATTCATGATGGGTAACATTTCCTTCACGGAGAGTAGAATTGAAACCTGTACATAACAAAGTATTAGCAATCAACCAGCCACGAGATAACAAAGTACATGATAGAGAGTCAGCTGGTTCTCACAAAAGTAATACATACCTGCAAATATATCTTCACTGAGGTTGATTACCTTGGATGCTTTACTGACACCCCCTCTTGTGAGATGAAACAATCTATCAAAGACATCCGGATGACCATAATGGAAACGAACCCTAGATAGTAATAGGCACAAGTTTTAATGACTTTTAGCAAGGCAACAAATCACCTAGTATTTGGTGGGAGACCTTGAATCGTTATTAGCAACTGGGCCACCATAGGCATAGTTATTCTATTACAAAAACTATACTTACTTCAAAGGGTTTGCCAATAATCTCTGGCCGATTGTGACAAAACTAGTCTCTTGATTTGACATGAACCAAGCAAGGGATGAAACGCTGCAACACCAGGAGGGTTCTTAGAGAATTGAATTCCACAGGGAAATGCAAATATTTGAATCAGCTAAATAAATGGAAATGCCCCAACACTCACGATCCAGTAAATATATGTTCTCTGAGTCCCAGAATGGATGGATGCCTCACACCATCATGTTTTGTAAGAAATTCTTGAAGCAGATTCCTCATCTTCAAGGCTTCCTCCATGTAGTTGTCCTGCACAAAGCGTGACATCATGGGCAAGAACTTATTTCAGAACCAGTGTTAGAAAGATAACTAAAACACTGAATCGAAGGATAGAATTGCACATGCCTGATTCATATCTATTGTCTGTAAACCTTCTCCGCGTGTGAAAATGATAGCATGATTTTGGTTTTCTGGCTTCCCCTCTCCCAGAATGGAGGGACCTGGAAGCCTAATCCGATAAATAACCTACAAAGCAGCAGAACCTTTCAATTTAAGCATTCAGGTTAAGAGCCATTGACACTATTGGCAAACTAGAAATTGTATTTAACATAAAAAGTAGAAAGCAATATTCATTCAAGCACAGGTTAAACCACTCGCGAATCTACAATGGTAAATAAGATTTATCATTCACAACTTCAAGAAATCTAATCATAAAAACAATTTTAGTTCTTGCCGAATCTTCTATTCGATCTAACAGAAAGAGAAAAATCAATTTATGACAGAAATCACTCCTAAGCAAAAGAGCTACCACTTGTGAAAAATGTTAAATCTGTTGAGTACCTGGTCCAAATTCTGTGTAGGCTCAGAAGAATCCGTTGACTTGGGAACCTTCACCAACACAGAATAATAAACTTTCTGATTGCCTTTCTTTGACTTGTCCTTCACTGGTTCTTCAACCTCATCGATATATGCAACACGGAGCGATGGGTATCTGTCAGTTGAAAACAATCACATAAGCCCATCACATCTAGAACACTACATCAAATGGTAACTAATCTAAGATGTGCACCTTGTCATAAGCCTCAAGATATCCTGAGCACGAGGATCACCAGAGCGTTTATGAATGCCATATTGTTGGCATGAGACAACATATGTAAATTTCATGTCAGCAACAGCCTGACACTGTGCCCACAGAGATCTTTCTCCTCTTGAATGATTCTCCGCATTTAATTCTACTGCCTTGTAGCCTTCCATCAAATCTGAGCAAGTCCAATTTTCAGAATGTGTTAGCGCGAATAATGACTTTTGTGAAGTATGAATAAGTGGTTCATGCCTGTTCGACATAATATAAAGATTAAACGAAGCATACCTTCGTGCATAGCCATGTCAAGGAATGCTTGAAGCTCCAAGGCTTTCTTATAGTACATCATTCCTCTTACTGCAAGAGTTGAAAGATAAACTACTTTAACATAGAATACAAACAAAATTGGAATATTTTGTAGCATTTATTTCATATATCTTAGATTAAGTAAACAAAAATAGATACCAGTTCTAGTCAAAGTCTGCCCCTTATATGAAGCCCATAAGCGAAGTTCCTCCTGTAAATCATCAGATTCTTTAAGTTCCTCTTCACTCGTGCAATTCATCCTTTCAAGAAAATTGTTCCATTCATCTGGAGATAATTAAATCCATCAAATCAACGTCGGATTCAAGAGGAATGCAGCAAGTTAGGTATATATTTGATAAGCTATTAACAAAAAGAACCTGGAAATATCTTCTGTAGGTAGAAAAGGATGGAAACACCATCTTCATTTGGTGTTTCCAGATCACGCAAAGAGAAAAGGACCTCTTCAGTGTAATACGGGGTTAACACACTGTAATAAGAAAGTTACAACAAACAACTCTATTAGAAGGGATGTTTGAAAAAACAGAGTTGACCAGTTACAACATGGACAGTGAGACTACAGTTTACTAGGACTCAAGCAATGCGTGATAGCGCGTACCATAGTACAACAGTTCTGATCTTACTTCATTTGAAAGGAAACGATGTAAAGGGAAACTATCAATATACAATATGTCATCACTAGAATTCCAAGAGTGGTGGATATATGGAGTAAACATATGAATCAAACAAGATTAGAAAAGCTTACGAGAAAGAAAGCATATTGCGAACTTTAGGTGCGGCAGGCATGTCCATGAATAATGAATTTGAGAAGAAAGAAATCCTCCTCTTTGCTTCTAGGTTGGATGGGACATCCATGGCAGATTCTTTAGTAGTTAGCAAAAGATACAGCCGCTTGATCTGCAAATACATACATAAATTTAGCCATTTATCCCATGCAGATTGAAGTAAAACTTGACTGGTATGTTTCAGCCAATGTGACACAACCTTCTCTTTCCAAGCTTCTGTTATGGGTTCAATTGGAAATCTGATGGCACCGGATGATGCGAAAAGCTGATATTGTTGCTCAAGAGGGATCATTCCTCCATGCCAAGTGCCACCATGAGTTGAATCTACCAAACTAAAGACATGGACAAATATATAAGAATCACTATGACATTTAAAGGTAGAATAAAGCGCTATCTATAGGCAAACCTTGAAATATTGTAATCCTCCATCATAATGTCTCTTGTTACAACTTCCAGCATGTCCTGGAAGAGAATTACAACATGATCTCTGTCTTCTTCCTTGTTGTTTAGCTACAAAAGGTAAGAGACAGAAACATCAGACTAAGTCCCACATAAATAATCAATCAAAGAGAAAACAATATCAATAGGATCAGTATTACCAAATATCTGATCAACTTGACAAAATGGTCATAGAGACTAGGAAGGGCACTCATCTTGTATTCCTGAATCAGATCCCCTGATTCTATGTGTTTGTCAACCTCAGCAAATATAATCTCTATAACCCTGAGACACCAAGAGATGGAAACTGAGTAAAAGAATCCGAGGTGCACAGCTATGATTCTGATCAGAACCAAATATGTAAGAAACATAAGCAAAAACATTAATGTTATGGTTCCTACGGTATAACCCAACTTACTCTTTTTCGCGGTTTCCCTGAACCAAGAATTTTATGATATTCTTGAATGAAGCATAGCACTCCTTGACAGCACATTTCATATACGTGTCACTTTCAATCCTCTTCTTGAGCTCTCTGTCTTTTCCATTACTGTCTTTAGCCATATCCAACGCTATAGGAATCTATAAAATACATCATAATATCATAATTCCGTATTAACAATTTAAAAATCCTTCGAGAGATGGTGAGCATAGAAACCTTGCTAGCAAGTAAAAACGGAGGCCACTGTATAAGATCCAAATCGCGGTCAGCCCAATATGGTACTAACAACAGATCCATTTCCCTGGGATGAGTCCAAAAAAAGGCAAGCCATAGCTTTAATGTTGAGATCTAATGACAAAAATTGCTATGGCATCTCAAATAAATAGTAGAGACCTATTGCTTATAAGATCTTCCTCTCTAAAACTGCTAATAATTGTGTTCCACAACTGGGCAAATCTTGCAGCTTCTTTCTCTTTGTTAGCAGGTACCTAAAATAAATGTCATGTACAAGCAATAAGCAAAAAAGGCCTTTAATGTGCTTACGGTGGTGTCTTCATGAAACAATGCCCATTTTTAAACAAACTTAAACCTCCGTAAAGTTATGGGACAATGTTGCCCTTAGTCCTTTCTTTCTGTGCTGGGTGTTCCCATCCGGAATTAAGCGTGCATTAAATGCTCCAGGCAATGATTCAAAACGTGATCTAAGCATTCCCAGTGTACGGATCTATAGGAAATAAATAACAGAAAGGTTGAGAGATCATCAAAAAGAATATCATATTCAACGACTAAACAACTCAACTTCAACTAGAATTTGAAATAGACATTTACCTCTCCAAGACGGCGGAATGCCCCGTAAATACCACCAAATAATGTGGAGAATATGGCATACCAAATTTGAGTATCCATGAAATATACCTAAACCAGGAAGGGCAACTCAGGATTAGCACTAGCACAAGGCAAGAAAGAACACAGATAGAAATTTGGTATGACCATATACTTACAAGAATAATAGGAGCCCAGAGAGCAATAACAACACCAATATTGTTCCTTGCTGAAATTATTGCATAAAGATAGTGAGAGAGCAAAATAGTATGTATTCATCTATAAGTAAAGCACACAAACATGTAGTGTATCTTTAAAAGAGCAATACCGCGAGGAAAGAATTCATGCCACTGGAAATTAGTCACTCGGACACTCATTATGGCTTTTGTTGGACCTACTAACGGTTTGATCTGTTGATCATGACAAGATTGTTAGACACCAACTATCATGGCAGTAAAGTTGCAAATATTTGAATAGCATCAATCCCATAGATATCTTAGTTATGTTACAAATACCTCTATGTAGTAACTGAATGCCAACTTTGTAACTAAAAGTAATACCCAAAACATGGTATACCTGAAAGAGAAAACAAAGAGAGCATAATAACATAAGTGACAAGGAGATATGATAACTAGCTTTCTTTAGAAACTGAACTCTAACGGATTCAGATACTGCATGCCTACTTGAAAAGGGAAAATGCACTCTCATGCATTCCTCTTCCAACATAAAGTCTCGGCTGCAAGACAAAAAAAAATACAATTATCTAACAGTGCATTTCAATAAGATGGCTAACAGAACATACTGCAAAACTTGAAAAAGTAATTGCTGCTTCCACTTTTACTTTTGTGCAGGAATGAAAACTGCAAAGGATAGAGACATACCTGTGACCACCACATCATTAGCATTATAATTCTGTAATTGGACCTCTCCAAGAACCGGCGAAGCAGGGGGAAAAGGAACAGAACAGCCGCAACCATGTTTGGCGATAAGTAGATAACAACAGCCAATATAAATAGCGAAGGTGAGTGCATGGTATTGCCAAACCAACTTTTAATAGTTCTAGCAAATGCGGGGGGATCTTTCCAACTGTAGGCGTAAGTTACAGGCAGAATTATGACCCATGCTGCGGCGGAGAGCACCTTCAAGATGTATCTTAATTTAACGTGAAATGACATGGTACGATGGGCTTTAATACTCAGGATCACATCAAGAACAGCTGCAGAATAGTTTAACTAAGATTAGCTTTCCTCCTTCCAGAACAAGAAGTGCTTAGACATGCATAGAACAACCACATCACCAACCTTGCCCAAGCTTCAATATTGCAGCTGTGATAAACACACTCAGAGATTTCTTAAATACATCAGCTCTAAAGATTGTATCTGGCCCTCCCCGGCCATTCCAAGCCACAATAATCATTACCTTACAGACTAATTCATCAGCATCAAACCCGTACAATAATACAAGGAAATTAAGAAATTTTAGTTGAGAGTAATACCTGAAGGCACAGAATAAAGAAACTCCACATTCGATCGAAGCTTCTAAAGACATGCCAGAACGAACGTATCTCAACAAAATTAACCTTTCCCACCCATCTATCTTTGGCAACAGTTGGTTTGCTGTTGTCCTGAGTAAAGATTATAAGTATAGGAGAAGAAACCAGCAGTTGTGTATTAGTCATTCATACCATCTATACATAGAGATTACATGCAGCAAATAGAGAACTGAAGTAGTCCCTAACATTATCTCACGAACTCAGTTCTAGCTTAGGTTGTAAACATCCAACAAAACAGAAGAGAAAGAACATAGAAAATATGCAATAATTATCTACCCCATTTTTCTCTGAATTGAGCTGATCAACGGACAGACAAAAGAAATCAGCATCAGCTCGCATTGGCCAACCTAACCGGAAACAATCAACTGACCTGCAAAAGCGAAGAGTATATTACACTAACTAATGAAGGAAATTATCAAAACAATGGACACGGCAAAAGCAAATAGATAGATTTGTCACCAGAAATATTCATTCAGATCATCATAGTTCCTCCACTGAGAATGTTTCGACTTTCCTCTCTTGCTCCTTTCAGCCTCCTGGAAATCGTGCAAGCGTGTGAGATAAAGATAAGTTGAAAACATATTCGAGCAAAAATCATTAGCATTTGGAGAAGCTGAAAAATTGCATCATACCCTTGCAACCACTTGATAAATTGGAGTTACAACTTTCCTCAAGAATGCCTCTTCTTCACCACCATAAGCTGGCTTCACATTTTCCCCAGTCATAGGACTAACATTCCCAGCCAACATGCCATATAGTTCAAATGCCATCTGTGAGAACATAGAAAAAGTGAGATAAAATATACTCATATTCGGTAATGCACTATGGTTCGTGGTTTGTGCACTAAGTACAATACGAAAAATACAATTTAGCATCAAGTTGATGGAGATAGCCACAGAAGTGACACAATCAAAAAGATGGTCAGTAAAAAATATAAGGAAAAGGAAAAACAAGAGAATATTGTCCCCAAAATCAGCTAAGGCAAATTTCACTTGGCTTAAAGATTTGCAAATGGGAGAATTGAGTGAAAACATTTTTCATTCGTTAGATTAGAGTACACATATGCCCAATTGCTTGGTCCAGTTCCACATTGAGATTTTACACTGGTTTTTTCAAGTTTAGCCCTTTAACCAAACATTAATAAGGAGAGACAAACTTTGCATGATAGATGGCATGACAGCAGAGCCCACATTGCTGATAGAGAGAATTATGATCAAAGTAAACATATGCAAAGACACAAGAAAGGATAGCTGCAGAAGAGGAGATTGCAAATTCCAGCATACATGATGATAAATGTAGCAGAGACATTCTGGCATGAATCTCAAGTTCGCAGCTTCACCCCAGATGAGAAGATACAAAGCCATATACAATAGCTTGCGCTGTTGCATTTCTTGTTGTATAGTCGGCAACCTGTAATATAAATCACGCATTAACACAGTCCTCTTTCACTTCCATGTTACTCAGTACAAGGGTTTGCATAACTTCCTAGCTATACAATGTAGAAATAGGGTCCCGTTAGTTTAAACTCTATAAAAATTGCTAAAACTTATTATTCGATATTAAATATTGTTTAGCCATTTGAACAGGAATTCTCATTGAATGTTCATTGGTCGCTTTATTAGCTACTCCCCTATAAACTATAACCAGTCAAATAGAGAAATCAAAGATGCCCTTACCAAAGACTACTTTTTCGACCAAGGTATTTGCACCATTTCTTATAGTTCTTGAAGAGCTTCTTCATCACCTCTGTCAATGCCCGATCATCTAACTGCAGAGGGATATTAGATTATTACCATAAAACCATGGAACAAAATAAAATTAAAAAAACAAAATTGAACGGCATAGATAAAAGGAAGACATTGATTTATTCTAAAAAGGAAAAAAAAAGATCCTGAGAAAAGCTACTCATCAAATAACTAAAAATATATAATCAAAATTCTATGTTGACAGATAAATAGGAATGAAACAGAATAAACTTATAACAAATATCAAATGACAGTAAAGAAAGGAGCATACGCAACCAGCCTGCGTATCTACCGTCAAAACATAAAAGAGGAGACTAGACTGCCAATTGGGCTATACGAAAACAAGGAATAAAACCTTTGGCTGCTGATCAGGCTTTGGAAATTGCCTTATATGCACATTAGCAAGTAATAAGATCAGGTGCTCCCTTTGATTAGCCACATTGTCTCTCTGCAGAACCATAACAAGCTCATCAAATAAAGCAAGACCAACCCAGATTATTATCCTTGTAAAAATTTACATATTTACAGCATCACGAAATTATATACAACAATTACATCAAACAACTTAAATAACCTGAAAGCCAAACATCTCCTGAAGCCAGTCAAGCATATCTTCATCTTTCTTTTTCTTGTGACCTTCTGGCCATGGAAGACCTCTAGTGTTACGAAGAGCAAGAACAGCAGCTTGAATCTGCAGAAAGCTTCTATTATCCAGTGCAAATGCAAACATATAATGATCACCATAATGTGAGAAATAGAGGACACACCTCAGGATATCTCATAATTGCCTGATTTGCACTATCAGGATCAAGAGGAAGGATATTATAGGGGACATACAACTGTGTTTTCTCAGCAACCTTATCTTGAGCTTCCAGAATCTGCAGAGATTACCATTCATTTTCATTTTGTAAAAGGGGAATCAATCAATAGGTGGAAGAAATCCCCAATATATGGAGGGAGATATAAATTGAAAAACATTGCGGAATGACAGTGCGACTGAGAAATAGTTAAAAAATGACAAATAAAAAAGACAAAGGAATCAGAGTGTCACAATAACTTACCTCACGATCAACTTCAATAGACTGTGTCAGATTAACAGCCCTCAAAACTTCAAACAAAACATTGGCAGTTTGGTATGCCTTTGTCAGTTGAGCACTAGAAACAAACAAATACCAAGTATCAGTTGTTGAAATTCAGTACTCATTTAGCAACAAACACAAAAAGGGATGCTATTTAGGATCTCAGACCAAGAAAGTTGACCATATTAAACTAACCGGTCAGCCTTATCTGCTGCATTGTGCAAAGCTTGGATATACTTCTTATAGTAATGCTGATAAAAACTTTGCATTTCACGGGCATCACTTTTCTTAACCCGTCCCATTAACGTTGGATCATGTTCCTGTTCGAAATGGGTAACCATCAGAGAATGTCTTTTCAACAACTTACTAAAATCTTCAAACTCATCGCATCAAAACCTATCCAATTATCCCGAATGCAGCCATTAAGGACATTAAAAATGCTTACTCTTTCAAGACGTTGTAAAAGGGCAGTCTTAAATTGTCGAACACCTCTTCCACTAGAAGTGGGGTCCAACCTGTGTGCTTTCTCGAATGCATAAAACCGACCTACACCCAGAACACAAACATAAATTTCCAGAAGCAGATAGGAAAAAAAAAATAACAATACCAAACGAAATGATTATAAAAGATTCCGACACTTCAGCAGAACTTACATAGATAAGCAACCCTAGGGTTGCTAGACTCAACCTCGTTAGCAACACGAAGAATGGGAGCAATCTCGACAAGTGAAGAGGGAACCACTTCACTATCGAATGATTCTCCAAGATTGCCAGCAGTTTGTGTCCGCATAATTCGACGTGGTGGCTGGGATGACCCCTGATCAGGTCCCCCTCTTGAAGCAGACATTTTTGCTCTTCTGGGATTCCTATCAATACCCCTGAATCAGGAAAAACTCAGTTATCCACCAAATCAAACATGTAGCGATACTTGAATCAAATTGAATCCAACTGTGACTAGGAAGGGCATCAACAAAGTAAGACAAAAGAATACTATGTACGGCAATCAGATCCAAACATGCAAACCAACAACATTGCATCATAGAGTTAACAAGTTTATGCAATGTAATCGTGACTACGCGACACAAACACAACCCACTTAAAAAGTAAATCCACATGCGCAACAGAAGAACAGTAAATGAAAAAGGAAAATATATTTTTCTCTGCAAACTACGGAAGCATTCCGTCGAACTCAACCAACAAAAATATTCACAAACAAGCAAACGTTTCCTGGAGGAAAATGCTAAACAAGAAAAAGAAGGAAAACACAAAAAGTTTTCAAATTTCTGTAAAAGAAAACAAAATGTGAAAACTTACACTTGATGAACATATAAACATCAAACGGAACACAAATCTCAAACAACCCACCAAACCGACATAGAATAACAGCGAATATACACAATGAGCTTGGGAAACAACACGGATGCGACTTCGAAGAAGCAGAGAGGGACTTACAGAAAGAAAATCCGGAAACCCTAACAATGAGAGAGAAGAGAGAGAAAAAGAGGAGGAAAGAAAAAAAGACTGCAACCTTAAGCTACTTCGCTACTAAGAATGTGAGAGATCAATGGTGACTGTTTTTGTTATTGTTTTTTGTTTTCTTTATTTTTTTTCACTGCTTTGCCATCGACAAGGAAAAAGTTATCGTTTTTTGAAGTGTGTGTTTCAAAAGAGACTGGTTTTTCCGGAGAATTACAACAATAGCACCGAGTTTAAACTAAGTATATCTTGGAGTCACCGTCATGAGAAATCCATTTAGCCGTTGGCTATTTTTGCTTCGGTAACGTATGAAAATGAAATATATTTTTGTTAAAATAAAATTAGAAATAATAATGTAGAAATACAATATTGTATTACGTATGCAAGTTTAAATTATTTATATATCTAATGTAGATTAATAAAAATAAAAAATAAAAAGTTTGTTTTCAAATCTAACAAATATTTGTGTCTTATCAATTTCCATTTGTTATGAATGTTGAATGATATAAGATTAATAATGAATAATCACAAAAAGTATAGCTATAAAAAATCTTAACAACGAAAATAGAATGAAATTAGACACCGATTCTAGTGTGAATGAAATTATAATCCGAAAATTTTTTATGAGATTAATAAAAAAATAAAGACATTTATAACTTAAATAAATTAATATTTAAAATCAATGACAACGTTCATTCAAAAATATTCTTCAACTACTAATTTGACTTCAATCGTATCTTTTTCTAAAAAAATTCGACTTCAAATCTACCCTTAAAATATTGATAATCATATATTACCCTTGTATTGTGATTAATCGACAGTTTTTTTCTCTCTTTCAAAACACCTCAATTTATCTTTCTCATGAGAAATTAGTGCTCTCCCACACCACATCAGATTCGGCGTAAATAGCTTGAATATCGACATCAAATTCGTCGCATGTCGTTTGAATTCGGCGTCAGATTCACTGCATGTAGCTTGAATTCAACATCAGAATCGCCGCGAATAGGTTAAAATTGTTTGTTGTCAACAAAAAAGCTTGCAATTAAGCATATTCCGCATAAAAACCAAGTATGTATAGTGATTTTTTCGTGTTTCTCTTGTGTTTCTATAGTGAGTTTTTCGTGTTTCTTTTGTGAATTGGATAACCCGAGTGAGTTGTGAGTAACATGTATAGATTTGATTCTCACTTTTCCAAAATGAGTCTTATATTGATGTAGTCTAAATGAGTCATATTTATTTAACTGTTAAATGATCGCAAGGAGTGACAACCTATTCGAGTCGCACGAACATACTAGGTCACAAAGTCATATTGAAACACATGGTCGTACTGGGTCACAGAGTCATATTGAAACACATGGTCCTAGTGGGTCACAGAGTCTCATCTATTCGCACGGTCGCATTGGGTCACAGAGTCTCATCGAGTCGCACGATCGCACTAGGTCACAGAGTCTCATCGAGTCGCACAGTCGCAGTGGATCACAGAGTTTCATCGAGTTGCACGGTCGCAGTGGGTCACAGTGTCTAATCGAGTCGCACGATTTCACTGGGTCACATAGTCTGATCGAGTCACACTGTCGCACTGGGTCACAGATTCATTTTGAATTTGAAACACATGGTCATAATGGGCCATAGAATTTTATCCTCTTTTTATATTTTGTTACAAGTATAATGGATTCGATGGATGAGAAAATCACATTGATTTATTTTTTGTATGATGGTAAATGGAAAAAAAAACGCAAATAGAGATTCTAAATGGGTTGCTTGGTAGAGTTTAGGAAAACTAGAGAGTATTTTTCTATTATCCTCCGATTAGTCTGACATACCAACAACTTATTGATGAGTTATACACAGAGATGATGGTGGAAAAAAATACAATGAAGTTGAAGTTAAGTTATTTGCCCAATATTTATGAAAATAAGAAGCTGACATGTATAATGAATGACAAGCATCTTATTTGTTATTTGTTCAACCGCATAAAGGAATTCGACCACTGTTGTATGTGGAGATAGAATCGACAGGTGTGAAGTGTGGAATGGAAATTGAGAGGAAAGTTGAACCTCTAGTTTTTGCTTTTAGAAGCATTGCTAGAGAAGGTGAGGATGGAGGTGTTGTAGATTATGATGACTATGTTATTTTAGGTTCAAATAATAAAAGTAGAGTTGGAAATAATCTGACACGAACAGTAAATATTTTGGATTCAGATAATTGTGATAGTGAACATACCAGCAAATTAAGAGAAGATGGTGGGTGTGCTATGAATGTGGTAGTTGATGAAGTTGTTTGTGGCAGTAATAAAGATGATTATGATGTACCGACAGAGCATAAGGATGATGATGGTGAGAATAATTTGGAAATGGCAGTTTACGAGAAGCCAAACAGTGAAAATAATATCTTCGAGTTCGAAGATGGACTGCAACTTAAAATTGGGCTAGAGTTTGATAGCAAGAAGGATGTACATGCATTTTTAAGAAAGGGTTCGATTGAAACTTGTTTTAAATATAAAACATTGAGTTCTTATTCGAAGCTGTGGGAAGTATGATGCAAGTTTGCTTCAAGTGATTGTAAATGGAAATTACGCGTGGCAGTAATCCTGAATTCCAAACGGTGTAGCGTGAGAACACATTATCTCATTCATAACTGTTCACCTATATCTAAATCGACAGAAGTTACAAAGGATACAACACAATTGGTTAATGATTATTTGAATGAAGAATATACCGAAAAATATGAAACACCTCCAGCAAAAGAATTGATGAATCGTGTAAAAGCAAAGTACGGATCGGTATGTGTCTCCTTCAACCTACTCTAGCAGTCGTATACCGTGATGTATCGGGGTTTGAAATCCACTATCTTGGCTACCCAATGACAAGACATATATCAATTTTTGGGTGATGAAATGTTTACAATTGAGACCAAGCCATCGTATTGATCCACTAGTTTGAACTTACTTCTGAATGGATAGATGTCATCCAAATAATCATTAAGAATTTTCGGTAATTCTTCCATATCCTCATATATCCACATCGTGAGCGTCTGCATGAAAGCCATGGAACAAACATAATGATTCTGATATAGTGCTTCGAATCTGCTGACACGATCATACAGCTCGAACAATGCCTCATCCAATTGCTGCAAAAAAAAATTAATACACATGAATACATATGATCCAAAATGACCTTTGTGAACTTTGTGACTTTCGTGACTAAGGGTTTAAAAAACTTACCTAATCTTCAAACCATACGTCAACCTTTAATATAATCTCCCAAAATTCTAGTCCCCAGGGACAATCTAGGTCAGATATCCACCAACGCTTTTGGCATGGTTTTATCATAAATCTATATAGAATTAGTTAATGTTATATCACTAGCATCAATGAACGAATGCTCTCGATTTATCTTGCCCGATTCCAATCCCTTAGGCTTCCACACAAAATTCTGATTCCCTACAGGTTCTTGAACCACCTTTTCTATGGGTTCTTGAACCACATTTTCTACGGGTTCTTGAACCATCTCTTCTACGGGTTCTTGAACCATCTCGTCTGCGGGTTCTTGCCCTCTCCTTCGCCCTCTCCCCTTCCTCATGTTGCCCTTGTTATTGGTCCACCTCATGGGTTTTCTCCTCGAACTATCTTTGCTCTTTTTGCTGATGGAGGTTCGACATATGGCTTATATCTTGCCTTTCATGGTCTTAACTGTCGTTTAATTACCGTTGGACTATCAGACTCATCCGTTAAAGCTCCAACATCTGCATAAAATTACTTCATTAGACTCATCTTGTGTGACCCATGGGATATATGCGACCCATACGACCTTTAGAAATATGACATCCATAGGACATATTCGACCCTTGCGATCGATGCGACCCATAGGACATATTCGACTCGTGTGACCATGGCGATCCATGCTACCAATGGGACATATGCAACCCATGTGCCTCATGCGATCTATGCAATCTTTGTGACCTTTTGGACAAATGAGACCTTTTGTGACTCTTGCGACCAATGCGACCTTTGTGACTCAAATGACCTTTTATGACTCAATAGGTGGTACTTTGATCTCTTTGACAGGAACTTCTAGAGTTCCCTCAACACCAACATCAGCGGCAACCTCTTCGACAAGACCTATTGGAGTATCCTCGGCAGGAACCTCCTCAAGAAAATACCAACGACGGTATGATCATAAAAATTACTTCATTCTTTAGACTCATTCTTCGTGACATTGATGTGACCAATGTGACATCTGCTACATATACGACACATGGGACATATGCGACCCTTGCGATCTTTGTGATCCATGCGACCTTTTATGACCCAATATTACTTACTTGGTGGTACGTCGACCTCTCTGACAGGAACTTCTGAAGTTCCCTCAATACCAACATCAGTGGTGACCTCTTCGACAAGACCCACTAGAGTATCCTTGTCAAGAACCTCCTCAGGAACACCAACGACACTTTTGCGGCGGTCACTTTTCTACGGTCGAAATTCTTCAGCCTGAATGTATCACCCATTTTGGACTCTCATCGTCTGGGATATGATCCACAGTTCAATTTGAAAATTAGTGCATGTTCCACTATAAAGTATCGAATGGGAACACTGTTTACGACGAACCATAACTCCTTCTTGTCCCGTACAATCACGGAGTGATTTAGTAGAAGAGACACTTTAATATTCGTCAATGTGGACTCAGACTAGAAATGGAATAAATGCCTAAATTGTGACTCCTTGTTGAAATAATGCAACTCATATTCATCTAAGATTCCTCTCAATTTCTTTATTGTCTCGTGAGGATAACACTTGGTGGTGATTTTTGGCATTCTATCCATGTGCTTGAATTCAATAAAAACTTCGGCTTTTGGCGGCACCTTCAAAATGACAAATTAAGAATTCATTAGACTTATACCGATTCAATTTACCCTTGCGACTCAATTGACCCTTTCGGCTTAAGCGATCCATGCGACTCAAGCGATCCATGCGACTCAAGCGACCCAATAGACTCATGCGACTCAAGCGACCCAAGCGAATCAAATGACCCATGCGACTCAAGCGACCCTTGCGACTCAATGAGACTCAAGCAACCCTTGTGATTTAAGCGACCCATACCTCTCAAGCAACCCATGCGACTCAAGCGACCCTTGCGACTCAAGCGACCCTTGCGACTCAATGAGACTCAAGCAACCGTTCCGACTCAAACGAACCTTGCGATCCAATGAGTCGCTTGTGTCGAAAAGACTCATGAGTCTCAAGCGACTCACTAAGACTCATGAGCATCTTCGACTCAAACGACTCACTAAGACTTCAACCGACTCACTAAGACTCACACTCATTTCAAATCAACGAACAACTTTGCTTTCAATAGGCTACAACGTAAAACCCTAGAAATCGATCCACTTACAAACGCCATTAAAGATTGACTCGTGCTCTCCTCTTCACTACTGATTCTTGCCATTTCTTTCTCACTTTAAAATTCCGTTGGTCTCAACTTGAATTTTCATTCTTCCTACTTTGAACTTGATCATTGCTCTCAACCTTGAAATCTCATCTCGCTCATTGCTCTCAATTTTGAAACAGTTTTTCTGAAACATATTTTTATTTCGAAAACTGACAGAAAGTGTGTGTTTTTCACGTGCGAAAATTAAAGACAATTTTTTCTTTTATATGATATTTTTATCTATTTAATAATTATTTTACGATGATATACATGAAATCCTGAAGCCCAACAAGGATATCTATGATATTCTCCCACTCATTTATTAACCATAAAATTATTTTCTTTATCAAAATAAATAGGAAAAACAGCTTATTTCCCCCTCGAAAATCATGCTTTAGTCCTATTCTCCCCTTGATTTTGACCTTCATCCTATTCCTTCTTGATTTTCACTTCTCATCCTATTCCCCCCTCAACTATTAAAAATCTGCCTAAAATCCCCTTTGTTATTTATTCGTTAATTATCCGTTAACCGACCCGATTTTGACCCAATTTTGACCCAAAATTTGATCCGATTTTGACCCAATTTTGACCCAAAATTTGATCCGATTTTGACTCAGTTTTGACTCGATTTAACCCGAATTTATGCTTAATCTTGACTCAAACATTTACTTAATTTTAACCCGATTTGATTTGATTTAGATACAATAACAAAATTGTATTCAATTTTGATTCGAAATTAAGTAAATCGAATAAGTAACTTGACTTTTATAAAACTATCTAAAAATTAACATTTATTGTTTATGTGTATAGCACATTCACATCTAATTTACTAAAATATAACATTTTAAATAAAATCAGGTCAAAAATTAAGTAAAAGTTCTGGTTAAAATCGATTCAAAATTCGGGTCAAAATTGGATCAATTTCCGGTTAAAATCGATTCAAAATTGAGGACACAATTAGGGTTAAAATCAACTCAAAATTCAACCCGAATCCGACCCGAGTCAAAATTTGACCCGAATACCAAATTTGACCCCAATTTTTACTCAATTTTAACCCCAAACCGATCTAATTTTGACCCGGATTATGACATCAGTTTGAATCCATTTTAACCCGAATTTTTAATCAATTTTGACCCAAAATTTACTTAATCTTAACTCGATTACTTACTTTTAACCCGGATATCAACAATAAATCAAGTTAACTGTTCAATTTAGTTGATTTTGAGTCAAAGTTGAATACGATTTTGTTAATTATATCAAAATTAGATCAAATCGAGTTAATCAATTTGCCCCGATTTTAACCTGAAACCGATCCAATTTTGACCCAAATAATGACCTCAATTTTGACTCGATTTTAACCCGAATTTTTACTTAATTTTCACCCGAAATTTACTTAATTTTAACTCAAATATCAACAATAAATCAAGTTAATTATTCAATTTAGTTGATTTCGAGTCAAAGTTAAATTTGATTTTGTTAATTATTTCATAATTAGATCAAATCGAGTTAATCTGATCGTTTACTTGATTTAACTGATACAATTAATAAAACGGTATTCAATTTTGATTCGAAATTGATTAAATCGAATAAGTAACTTGATTTGGGTTAAAACTGGATCGGTTTTGGGTTAAAACTAAGTTAAAATTGGGTTCGGTTTTTAGTTAAAAATGGGTTTTAGTCAAAATTGAGGTCGTGTTTAGTCAAAATTAGGTACAAATTTGGGTTAAATTGAGTCAAAATTGAGGTCACGATTTGAGTTAAAATTGGATCGGTTTTGGGTTAAAATTAAGTCAAAATTAGGGTCAATTTTAGGTTAAATTTGGTTTCAAGTAAAAAATCGTACTTAATTTTACTCGAAATCAATTTAATCAAGTAAATCGATTAAATTAAATAATTAACTTGATTTATTGTTAGAATTCGAATTAAAATTAAGTAAACATTTCTAGTCAAAATTAAGTACAAATTCGGATTAAATCTAGTCAAATTTGAGTGAAAGTTAGTTAAAAATTGAGTCAAAATTAGGTCAAAATTGAGTCAAATTTGCGTCAAAATTAAAGTTAAAATTGAGTAAAATCGGATTGATTAATGAATAATTAACAGATAAATAACGGAGGGGATTTTAGAGAGATTTTTTATAGTTGAAGAGGGATTAGAATGAAAATTGAAGAGGAAAATCAAAATAAAAAAAATTAAAGCATAATTTTCAAAGAAATAGATTGTCAGCTATTAATGGTCAAAATGGTATGTCATTTTTTATAGTTTTTTAAACACTTCTACTTTTTATATAGTTGGCAAAATTTGAAGTTTGAAATAGTTTTTCCTTTAAAATATCATTCAATTAATATATTTTATTTTTAAAAATCAGTACTTAAAAACTTACAACGTCATTAAACTAATAAATTCCAACATTTTTGGTTTAAAAAAGATTAAACTAAAACGTAATCAAGTTTGTCTAATTGCCT
This sequence comes from Gynandropsis gynandra, assembly GCA_036759665.1. NCBI lineage: Eukaryota > Viridiplantae > Streptophyta > Magnoliopsida > Brassicales > Cleomaceae > Gynandropsis > Gynandropsis gynandra. Next base: position 28,015,530 of record CM071870.1, on the reverse strand, counting down.
TCTATCACATTTTTTCTCTATTGCATAATATGATCAATTTTACCTATGTGTATATATATATATATATTCTATTAATATGTTATTTTCAAAGAAAATAATATAATATTCATATTTTCAAAAATTGCAATTCGTTTTAATAATTTATTATACAAATGAATTAACTTTACACTATTACACTTTTATACAGTCTAATTTTTTCACTCTTAAATCTTTTATTTGTTTACTGTTTTATTTGATTAAAAAAAAGAAAGAAAGAGAGAGTGGCGGAGTAGACAATAGTCGAATCAAAAAGGGGCCCGCAAAGCATGTGCTATAGACAAAAACGAAAAAGTAGTACACCGTGGACATATATATATATATATTTGTTATAACTTCTTTACTTCTCAAAAATTATATAAAAAGACACTCATATATCTATTTTCAAATTTATTCACACTTGTTAACATCGTAAATTTTTCGTTAAATTTTGATGATTTAGATATTTGGAAACAAAATAAAGAAAGCATTGTTTGATATTAAACGTATAATAAAATACGATCAAAGAGACTATAAAATACGGTAGAATACAAATTATAATCTTGTAAAATATCATTTTCTTTAAAACAACTTAATTTCATGGCACACAATACACAGTTTTTGAAAGTTGTTGTACACTATTTATGCAAATGAAACAAATATTGTTCGATTGACTAAGTATATCTATCTTCGTAGTTTATTGTGACAATACAAGTGTAATAAATTTGTCAAAGAATCATGTACAACATTTTAGGACCAAACATATTGAGACAATGTATCACTTTTTTATAGAACAAGTAGAGAAGAAGCAATTGGAGGTAGATTATATATCTACTGAACACCAACTAGCGGACATATTCATTAAACCATTGGACATGAACAAATTATATGCTTAAAAAAATCCTTAGAGTTTCTGAACTATGAGCTCTCTACTTGTTAAAAATCTAAATGAGAATATCAATTTTATATGACAACTGAAACAAATGAAATATACTGAGTGAATTCTAATATTCAAGTGTGTTTGAATCTCCTTATAGTACAGTTGATAATTTCTAAAGTGCAGATCAAAGTGTTTAAAGTAGAAAACAAAAAAACAATCAAAAAACTGTGTGAATTTTCTTATAATACAATTGGCAATTTCTGAAGTGCAGTTCAAAGTGTTTAAAGTGGAAAAAAAGAAAAATAAAAAAATTGTGAAAAGTAAGTGGTTAGTATTCCTACACTCCATTGTTAACATAAGTGCACTACTCGGGTCTGATTGACGGGATGGTGAATCAACTTCGGCGTTCTATAGGTACATGAATCAATTTCGGCGTTCTAAATGCCTACTCTGCTATGATACACATCATATGAGTTTTTCCAATGAGGTAACCTGGGTCTAAGTGTTGGATTAACTATGAACATGAGTTAATAAAAATTTCGACGTTATTAGAAGTATGGAATACTACAATCCGAAGAAAAAAGATGATGATATTCAATGAAAGACTAAGCTAGTAAAATAAAAAGTATTGACTCACTTAAGAGAAAAACAACTGCACTATCATGAGATTGAGTTATACTTGACTATTTAGTGGAAATTTTTGAATATTTTTAGTCAAGTACATTTGAAGTGACGATCTTTATTCTTCAAAACATCATCTAATGATAGTTGAGCTGTTAGAGCAAAACTAAAATTTGATATACTTATATTGAGTAAAATGTGCCATGTGGTATGTAAGTATCTTCTATGTTGTTTTTATCTATTTGATTTCTAATTGAGTGAGGTTTAAATGATAATTTGGTAAATTTCAGGGTTTAAAGATTTACTTTTTAAAGGAAAGTGACTCAGAAAAGGGGGATATTGTTTTTTTCGTTTACCCTAACTGTTTTCCAAGAGAAGAAAATAACTTCTACTTGCTTTCGAACTTTAGGTGGACAATGACTCGGAAGAGAAAAAATGCAGGTGCATCAATAGTAGGCTCAACTAACGAAGAAAAAGGTGATTCAACCAAAGAAGAAACAGTCTGCAGAATTATCCATCGCACACCCTGAGCCAAAACAACATCGCGAACAAACAAAGGCACAGAAACCGCATGACAAACAATAACCTAAAATCCTTGGTCGAACTAGAGGAAAAACACAACAAACTGAGGTACAAGAAAAAATAAAGGAAATTCCACAAAATAAAACAAAGAAGGTGAAAGATGGGGTGAACATTTATGAACCAACAACCTTTGATCCTGTTAGCGAAGAAGTAACACCCCAACAGAAATCAGAGGTATCCCAAGACACCTCCAGATCCAGCTGAGACACATAATTCCAACGTTGTTCAAATTACTGGGCTATAGAAATGCTCAAAGTCGTGTGAGACTAACTAACAAAAAATGTAAGAAATACATTTAACACACAATTACTTTTCATTAAGAATAAAGAAATATTCAATCATATTAGGCAAAGAGATTCAACTTCGGAACGAGAACTAAATTGGTAAATCTTCGAAAAGTATATATTTTGGAAACTCTTTCAAGAAAGGGAACTTGTTGGAACCTTTACTCATATATGTGCACAAAAGTCTAGAATTGGTACATGAGTTCTATGCCAGTTTTAGTTCCAATATAGAGAAGAAAGATAGTCCTTTCTATCGCAAGGTCTACATCAGAGGACCCTGATTAGATTTTCCCCGATGATAATTAACAAGCATTTAGGAACTCCTAATTATCCCATTGTAAGAGTCAATGAAGTGAAGATAGGTGTTTATTTGGACGTACTGGATCAAGAATTTTTAGGGCAAATGAGAAATTACTCCCACTCGACTGACTTTTGAGAATTCGATCTTGAATAAGATATTAAAGACAAATTTGGTACCGAATAAAAAATCAGATCCCTTAAATCAAGATCTTACTATGCTTCTATTTTGTATCAAGAATGAGAGAATAATCAACTTTGGAAAGTTGATCTTTGATTAGATCAAGATGCAAGCTATGTCAAATTATGACCGTCATTCCTTGATATTCTTCCTATTATTAATGGAATAATCTTAAAATAGAGGAGAGTTCTTGATAGAAATGAACATTTGGAGGCCATTTCGCGTCTGATCACAATTAAAACATATATCTCAAACAAAAAAAAGCAAAAAAAAACGATTCTGACTTTCACGATAAAGATGATCGAAAACAGTCATTCTTAAAGTCAGGAAGAAGGTTGATGATATAAAGAAAGAGTTCAACAAACTGCAAGAGCATTTGAAGACCATATTAAAGCCTTGAATTGTAATGTTTTCTCTCCCTTTCTTAGTTTGAGCTATTTTATTCATACGATTCTGACTTTCACGATAAAGATGATCGAAAACAGTCATTCTTAAAGTCAGGAAGAAGGTTGATGATATAAAGAAAGAGTTCAACAAACTGCAAGAGCATTTGAAGACCCATATTAAAGCCTTGAATTGTAATGTTTTCTCTCCCTTTCTTAGTTTGAGCTATTTTATTCATTAATTTTCTAATATTTTTGAATTTATGTTCAAGAAAACAAATAGAGTAAAGGAAAAAAACAAGAGGTAGACTTGGAATGCGGTGAATGTAGTTCAACATTATGGATGAAGTGTTGACTTGTTGAACTTGTTTGTGTTATCGTTAAACTTGATTGTGCCGACTTGTCTCTATGAGACGTTTAAAGATTTTATGCTCATTTTATCTATGGATATTTTTGGCTAATTTAGTATTATGTATGTTTACTTTCAATTTTATGATAAAGAATAAAGTAAAAGAGGATGAGATTGTTAGGAAGCAAAGAAGTCATAAAACAAAAAAGATTAAACAAGAGAGTTTTCAAAGATTTGAACAATCCAACAACTTGCATCTATTTTTAGAAAATCAATAACAATCTCCAAAAGAATATCTTTCTTTAAATAAAGAACACAATAATCCAAAAGTATGGATTGTTCAAATATGTTGGTTGGAGTATACCTATAAAAGGAGGAAAGGGCAATGACGTTTTGTACCTCTTATAAGCAAGACCAAATGGGTATAAAGTATAACTCAAGAAAGTGGACTTTATTTAAGGTGTGTTTAGGTGTAATTGAATGATAAGTACTTTTAGTTGAATATATTGCAACTTAAATACAATTGTTTGCCACGGTTACATGTTAGTGTTCGTACAAAATTTCAGCATCAATGATATATATATATATATATATATATATAAAGAAAATAAAGTTGTAATAGAAAAAGTAGAGGGAACCTGGAAAGATGGATGGTGTATCCTAAAGTGGGGAAGGATAAAAAAGCAGAAACAACAGTAGAAATGGGAGTAACCATGGAGACGAGAACGACTGCCCGTTTCTTCATCGCTTACCCATTAAACTTACGCACACTCCATTCATTGTCCCTCTCTACATTCACACCACTCCATCTCCTCTTAAATAATATATATACACATATACATTGATGGTAATATTGCATTGTAATTAATGCATGTATTTGATAGAGGAAAGAGTTTACCAAAAGAGAATAGTCAATGACGGTAGGAATGGAGATGAGTGGTGTTGTGTTGTTGTTGTCATTGTGGCTTTGAACTAGTTGGAAGAGTGTTGTTTTTGCATGACTAATCCCTTCATATGGATCTCCATTGCTCAACTGTTTTGATTTTCTCCTTTAGATTTCTTCTCGTCTCACCCATTTTCCATGTAACTCGTGATACATTGTTCACTTCAAGGGCTAAATCTCATTTTATTATCTTATTTGATCCATGGGTTTGTTGGGGTTACAAGTGCACATTCAAACATGCTTCCAACGCTAAATCTCACTTGAGATGTCATTTTGGCAGAGCATGTGTCGCACCTGTTCGGCAAAATCGGGCTCAGAGACATGGTGTTGGTTTAGCCACTGAGAGACCCAAGTAAGATGGTATTCTGGGCATTCTCGGCCAACTCATTGATCGGTGATGATTCTTTCAGTGAGATGGTATGGGCATTCTGCAATTTCTCTATGTTATCATTTGAAGTAAACCGAAGAAGTTTCAGAGACTCAAATCAGATGGAAACATCTAGAGGAAGAAACAAAAGTTAAGGTTGACCTGAAGATTCTCGAGTTGTTGATGAAAGGTGAGAAACTCAAGCTAGAAATCGATAATTTGGAGACACGGAGATGCAAGCTTAATGATTAGTAGAAGGGTAAGATTATTGAGATTGATCAACTTAGGGAGGAGAATCAAAATTTTCAAATAAGAGTTGGATATCAAAACGACTAGTTGAGAAATAATAAATAGGACAAAAAAACCCATAATTGGTTGTGACAATGGCTAAAGCAAGGGCGTTTTGGTGGGATGCAATGGCGTGATATATAAAGAGCAATGTTAATTTCTGTACCATAATTCTAGTCCAGAAGATGATACACAAAGGAATGTGATGAAAATACTTAATTTTGTAATATTATAATATGTTTACCAACTTTTAATTATATGTTTTGTCATGATTGACTTTTTCGACATATATTACAAAGAAGACTAATTTTGATCGTTTTTCATTTTAATTGGTCATATACAATTTAAAAAAGTTAAATCATTCATTTCAAGAAAAATTTCTGGATGGAAAATTGTGATGGGAATCATGTTTACGGATGAATTGTAGACCAAAGCTATTCGCAATTCCATACATATTTCATAGTCCACAATCTGCCCATAATTGTGGATGGGTTTCACCGTCCGAATTTCTTTCGCAATCTCGACCAATTTAAACACGAAATCTTTGTTGAAAAGGTCTTTGGAAAAAAACGTCGAGAAATACGCCGCAAAACCCGATATTAAGACGTCAGAAAATTTCTAAATGGACTCCAAATCCATTCTTAGATTCCGATTGGAAGTCGTCGTCCAGTTTTTTACCCAATAAAAGAAAATTAAAATAATAAAAATTAAAATTAATATAAATATTAATTTTTTTAAAACAGTTTTTACATAATGAAATACATACAATTAACTATCTATATTGGATATAAAAACACCATACCACCATTTAAAGATTTGTATGTATTTTTACTCTCCATTTGAACATGTGGTTCGAAATAGTATGATGTAAATAACAATATTTTATAATTCACGTATTTCTCCACAATGAACCCTGGACAACCTTTTTGTTTGTTTTTGTCTTCACATGAAACATACATAATTCAAATGGATACATCCAACACAACTGAACTGAACATCGTAATGCAGCTTTGTGCGATTGATGAACCGTCAGATGTTCCATAACATAAAAATGATGGTAGAAAAATCTTCTCCAAATGATGTAGTATAGTGACCATGTTATCTTTCAATCTACGAACCACATCCACACTTAATTTTCTCGCACATAAATCTCGAAAAAATGTGTCAACACTTGAAAAATGAAAGTACTATAAAAAATAGGAAATTTAGTGGATTTAAATATTAAGAAATGAATTCTAAGAATCAAACATACCTCATATTGCTTGATGGAAATTTTTGCCCATCAATTTAGAAAAAGCTATGAGACACACGACTAGATATCAATTTTATAGTGGGAATGTGGGATTGCTACTAGAGTAACTCTAGATTGAACCAATGAAAAAATGCGAAAAAAGTTCTGAGGTACTTGCAAGGAACCACATAGCAATGCCTATATAAGATTTGGTGGGATGTATGATATCAGAATGTTGACTTTCATATATATGTTCCTATAAGGTGGAAAGGCAATATTAAGGGAAGTGGAAAACACTGAATCATTGTTGTTTATATTATGATGTTGAATATAGTGTGCTTTGAAGCTACAATTCACTCGTTATGGTTACAAAACTTTATTTCAAGACTTGTGGTTGTTGACTTTATAGTCAAGCCCTTAAAAACTTATTATGATACACGGTGCAAAGTAGATTGAGATCAAGTAATTAGTTTTCAAGGAAGAAATCAATAAACATACAATATCTTTCAAGCAGGTTAGAACTCATCTTATGATAGCGAATAATGATTAAGGGTTACTCATCAAAGAATTTTTAAAAGCCACGTCAAACATATGAACATTATAGGTAAGTCTTTATTGTGTATCAAATTGTTGTATATGGTGTTTTCTCATCACATTTATAACATTGGTTTTGAATTAAGTTATTGTTACATTTGTTTCCATTTATTTATTTTTTTGTTATTTTATCATCATGCTTTGAGTAATATCCTCTGTAACCTAAAAAAAATCATGTTGCAAAAAGATGTGTGCCCGCCTTACTCTAATTGATTGTGATTCCATTGATGTAAATGATGAAATTTGTATCCAATATTTGTGTGTTTCATTCCGGTTCGCTTCTTCAAGAATTTTCCAAATTTATTGGCTAACAATATCACATTTTTTCCAAGTTATTCATCCTCAAACTTTTTTCTGTTGCTTTGAGAATAATTCCTTTGTACATATCCTTGTTTGTAAAACCTTCTTCAAGTTCAAGCTCCAATTCATATGCAGCAAGAATTCCAACAATTTCCTTGAAACTCGTCGTATCAGTATTTAGAGACATATTCATTGCGGCCTTCTGAGCATAAAACTTTTTCGATTCGCATCTTTGAATTTTTTTGAACTCATTGATGTCTACATATGCAAAAATTGTTCCAAGTGCTTTAGCGTTGTAAGTTGAATTTTGTTTCTCGTTGGGCGTCCACCGATTAGATGGTTTCTCATTCGAATTTCCATATTCATCGATCACCATGGGTGGGCTCCATCCATTCTTCACAACATTGCATCCTCGTCAATTCCTCTGATATTTGCACGCATTTTCACTTTCTAATATCCATAATTGGATGCATTGAGCATAATCGACCTTCCAAAAATACATACCTCTTGGAATTTTTATGTTGTCTTTTAGGATCTCACACCAAAAAATAGATAGAATATCTAGCTTTGGTGACCAGCTATGTTAAAGACAACACATATAGCGGAAATGTAAAATAAGAAATTGTATTTCACCGAACTATTTTTTTTATTCATGTATCAATCTCCAAGTACACTTGGTTCGTCTTACAATGCACTCGAGAATATTGCAGTTAACATCCCCTGAGTTAGACCATGAATATGAAAACCTAAGTTCAAAAACACATGTTTTACCAGTGCTAATAATCGCCACCACACACTCAAGCAACTCTCCAAGGATCTTTTTTATCCTAAGAGTATATCTCACAATTTATTAAGTTCAAAAACACATGTTTTACCAGTGCTAATAATCCCCACCACACACTCAAGCAACTCTCCAAGGATCTTTTTTATCCTAAGAGTATATCTCACAATTTACTTAATGCTTGATTACCCTTCCAACCAAGCTTCCACCATCCTCCTTTTATAGAGGCCGTTTTTAACTACACTTTTCGAAATTACAGAAACTCTTATCCGAAATTTTAGCTCATCAAGTTGTTCATGACTAAGTTAAATCCAATAAACTCTTAGCAACATTTGATCAAATCCACTCCCCAAGATTCTCAAACCTTTGATCAAGTCCACTCCCCAAGACTCTTAACAACATTTGATTAAATCCATTTCCAAAGACTCTCAACATTCAAAGCAAGAAATACAGGTTAGCTTTAAATTTAAACGATTTATTATTAGCAACATTCAAAGCAAGAAATACAAGTTAGCTTTAACTACATGAACTCTTGTTTAACAACCAAAACCATCACCATGGCTTCTTCCTTTGCTAAAATCACCATCTACTCTTACTAACCTTTCTCCTTTCTCAACATCTAAATTGGTCTTTCATGATTTCTTTTTTACCCCTAATTGCTCCGAAATATCAAGTTTGACTCCTGGTATTTCTGTCTTTAGCAGATGGATTTTTTCTTGTACCTTGCACGAAGTCTCTTCCTTTTCTCCTTGTCTCATTCTTATAATGAACGAAACCATATGTGATGCAAATTTTTGTGAAGTGCCAAACACATTATTGCACTTAGGACATGTATATGGACCATATTTCTAGCAAAGTACGCTATGAGTTCGGCCACTGTAGCAATCATCTTCGGATTCACTTCATTTTCGGAGTAACTGAAGAGATACTCGACTATATCTTCAACTTTCTTTGGTTTCCGGTTTCTTTTTCTTTGGTTTCCCTGTGGTTCAAATTCATCACAACTATTTGGATTACTATGATCAGGTGCGGAAGAGACGCTAAATGATTTGGGATAAATTGGATCTTTATGAGATTTTGAGAAAGGATTGGCTAGATTGTTGTCCCTATGATGGCAGCAAGAATTTTGGTTTATAAATTGTGGGAAAATGATGCTTAAAGGTTTTGCACTCGTGATCTCAGAATATTTGGCGTAGACTGATTCTGTACTTTGTTCCCAGACTGCATTTGGAGACAACCTCAAGTGATTAGACGGGTAATGCGAGATGCTGGATACACAAGCCAAGCACATTTCACATGTTCGATATTGTCTTGGGCAGAGACCATGTTGTTGGTAGGAATAATCACAGAATATTGCTTTATGAAGGTTTCTATTATAGATACCTGAGTCATATGAGGATTATCTTCGATAGGAACGTAATTAATGAAATTCGGAACCTAAGTTCTCGGCGGCAACACGAGGATGATGCGTCCTCTCATCTTTTGGGCCATCCTTTCGCCTAATTCAAATTGATTGTTGGACTCAAAATGAGGAAATGCTCTTGAGTTTTGAGAACACATGAATTGAGAAGAAGAATATGAGGAAGAAAAACAAGAAGAAAGAACCATTTCGGGCGCTTGTTTCACATAAGTCGACATGCCATACTTCACATGATAATGTGAAATTAAAGTTCATATGGTTCTTAAAAATCAACCGAGAATTAATCAAAATTTGGATATTATGGGGAATGATTCTTGAAAATGTGGTTCATAGGGTTGTCTGATTGGGTCTTAGGTTGATGGTTTATTTGTTTTGCAAGTCTCTGGGTCAAATGGTCTCCAAGGACACCAATTTTCAAAGCTTCATTACCACAAGCATCGAGAAACATGTCAACGGAAGAGAGAACATGAAGAGATTCTTTTACCTCGGAGCCTTTTTATATTGAGAACAAACAAGTCACTTTTGGAAAGGAAAATATGGTAAACCCAATAGGAAAGAAAATCTATACATAGTTAAATGCATTGATTCTTAATTATTAAATTTATGAAGACTTTAGATATAATGATGATATTTTACAATTCAAGTCAAACTAATACTTTCTGTACATGTGGTTGTGGAGCTTTCTAGAGTATAAATACATTTAGAAAATTTTATATGTTATTATTATTAGTATTATTTTTAATGTGGTTTATAAGATCTCACTATATGGTTGAGAGATACGCCAATGAAAAAGGGAAAAAAGTTTTGGAGAAAAAGGATTATTGAATTTTACAACTTATAAAATGTTAGTATATAAACACATGTAAATCGTATAATATAAATCAATATAATTGTTATAAATAAGTTTCATGATAAACATCTAAATATTAATAAAAGAGAAGACTACATGAATAATACTTTTAATAACGTAGCAGCTGTGTAATTTAGGATTTTAAAATGTCTTTATTTGGTAATTTATTGACAATTAGATTATAGAATTTTTTTCTTGCTTTTTCTACTCATTCAGAATCGTCGATGTTCTTTTTTTCTCTTCAAAGTCTATTTTCTTTCCACCTAATGAACATCTTTTTTACGACTTTCTCTCACCCTTACTCTAATAAAACCATCCTCGCTCATCTGTTACTCATTCTTTCTAATACAACCATGGATACCATTTTTACAATTTCTCCCTTCGATCCTTACAACCGTCTGGTAAGTGTGAGAGCAAAAGACGATATATTGAAAAAAGAAAGAAACACGGTAAGAATGGGCTGCAACACGATTGGGGAAGGGATGACATACGAGAAGAATAAGATGAGATGCAGTTTAGGAAAGAAGGCGGTGAAATACAAGGAGGAACAAATGGAATAAAGGGTTGAGGCACATGCGAAAGAAGAAAAATAAAAGGAGTGGAGGTGCGAAGAAGAAGGTGAAAAAAATGAAAACGAAGAAGCTGAAGGGTAGCGGCGGATGGATGGAAAGAAGGAAAAAAGAGAATAGGGTATAGGACGGTATATTAGGAATTTGGGAATATAGCATAAAAATATCAAACTATTTATTTTAGTCTATAAAACATGAATTATCATCTTCAACCTAAAAAACCTAAATTTATTTTTTTTTACCGACACTAACTTTAGAAATATAGTGTAAAAATACCAAACTTTTTAATTTTCCCTATAAAACACAAATCATTACTTTTAACCTAAAAATTTTGAATTTTTAAATTTTGTCTAATAAACACAAACTTATCAAATGAATCATACTAATACACAAACACTAACTCTTGGTAAATCCAATTTCAACCCGATTTCAATCCGAATCCAAATTAAAATAAATCTAAATTTGAACAAATTTCAAGTCGAAATCTGAATTCGACTCAATCTCAAATCGATTGCAACTGAAAATCCAAATTTCACCAAATTTGAACAAGAATTTCAACCCAATTTCAACTCAAAATCCAATTTCAACCGAATATTCGAATTCCATCAAATTTTAGTAAGCATTTAAAAAAAAGCCAACTTCGAATCAATTTCAACTCGAAATTTGAATTAATCTAATTTCAAACCGATTTCAACCGAAAATCTGATTGAATTTGGATTTCGGGTTGAAATTTGTTCAAATTTAGATTTTTTTTAATTCGGATTCGGATTGAAATCGGGTTGAAATTGGGTTTACCAAGAGTTAGTGTTTGTGTATGGATATGATTCATTTGATAAGTTTGTGTTTATTAGACAAAATTTAAAAATTCAAAATGTTTAGGTTAAAAGTAATGATTTGTGTTTTATAGAAAAATTAAAAAGTTTGGTATTTTTACATTATATTTCTAAAGTTAGTGTTTTTGAGGTAAAAAAAAAATTAGGTTTTTTAGGTTGAAGATAATAATTCATGTTTTATAGACTAAAATAAAATAGTTTGATATTTTTTATGCTATATTCCTTTAATTATATCTTCCACTATCCCATTATTTTTCTTTCTCACTATCTCATTGCGTCATGTCATCAATTTTTTTATTTTTTTTATCAAATTTATTCTTTTTTTCTTTTTGAAAAGAAAATATTCGAAAATCAATATGCATTAATATCGATGAATTAAAAAAGATTTATATAATAAATTAAAAGATTTAAAAATTCTCAAAGTATATTTAATCATTAAAATAGTTATACTCTTAAATTAAATTTGTTAAAAAATAATTATTAATATTAAGAAGTTGTTAGTTTTTTATTCTATTGTCATAATATATAATTTTCTTATACAATTAAAAATTTTATACATAATTTTATTAATTAAGATAAACAAAATAAATTTAATTTTACAAAGGAAAATAAGTTTAACCTCTTAAGAAAAAAAAGATGATTTAGATTAATATGGATCATGTGTTTTATGTGCACTATATTACAATTAGTGTTGTAGATTTTTTCGAGGATATTTATTTATTTTCTATAAAAATAAATTGAAATTTAAAAAAATAAAAATATAAACTTTTAAACACCATGTAAATATAATTCATGTATGTTATATCATTATTTCAAAAATACATTATAAAATTTGTCATTAATCAGTGGTTAAATAACTAATTTACTCATTAATATTAAGTAATAGGTAAAACTTTTAGAATACAATCTGAAATTTTTTTACACTTTAAAAGTGATCATAGTTTTTTTAAACATTATATATTCATGTTGTTAATTTTTTAATCTAAAGATTTTATGTGATGTTAGTATGATAATTTAAAGGGTAATGGTCAAGCTTTTGAAATCAATTAGATAGAAAAAATTGGAAAAAATTTGTTGAAAAGTTATTCGTCGATGCTTCTAAGTAATCTTGGTTTAGGATATTGATTTCATAAATTTACAATGCTTCTAAGTAAAAAAAATTGTTGAAAAGTTACATTGATTTCATAAATTTACAATGCTTCTAAGTAATCTTGGTTTTATAAAAAATCGCACTTTTACAATTTTATCAAAAAATAATAAACCAAAATAATAGGGTGTAAAATGAGTTATTGACTTGCGAACCAAGTCTAGCTCAGATCATTTTTGAATGAATCGAATTGGGTATTTTCCAGCTCGTTAGTACAAAAATACATAATTTTTTTTATTTTTACCTATTATACATATTCTTTGCATTTATTAAATACTATTAAAAAAATAATATATTTTTACATATAATAATATTATTATTTTTCTATTTATACCAAATTAATATAATTTTATTAACAAATAAAGAAATATAATATTTTAATAACTATTATAAAAAATATATTTACATATTCGATATTTTATTTAATTTTCGATAATTTTATTTTTCAATTAATATTTTTGATATCTAATAACTGTGTATTCAAAGTAATGTTTTTATATTTATATATTTTATTTAGTTTGTTAGAGAAAAACATATAATATTAATATATTACAACTCTTTTAAATTAAATAGTCTAACTCACGAACCAACTCGTTTTTGGACGAGCTAAAAACAAGTTGAATTGAGCTGGGATTTTTTGCTCATTTTGAAAACGAGTCGAGTTGAACCAGATCATTTTTTGACGAACTGATGGTAAGTTGAGTCGAGCCAACTCATTTACATCCTACAATATAAAAATATAAAAATCCAATGAAAATAATGGATTTTAATTTTGAAAATAATTAAAACTAATTATTATTTGAAATGTTATTGTTTGTATCTCATTTTATTTTATGTATCACAAGTTTTTTAATCTTGCTCACACGTTATCAAACAGTGTTAAATTTCTAACATGCCTTTTTCCAATATATTATCTTTATCGTCTTGTAAATTGCACTACTTTAATTCCCAAGTTTATTTCAAATTCATTGAATATTTTGTCATGTTTTCTGCATTATATTATCCATTTGGTTGTAAGATAATCGTAACTTTTGATTGAGCGATAAATCTAGAATAAAATAATAAACATTGGTTAATGCGACAGAATTTTCCGATAAATTGTGTTTGTCGGTATACTAATGCAAATGCATTATTAGTCACTGTTCATCACAAACCTAAGACTGTTTTTTTTTTGTGTTCTAAGTAGTCGCAATTTGCAATAGTTGTTGTGATGCTGCCATGTGCTACCGATTTTCTATTTCTATTAGTTGCAATTTGCAAAGGAAGTTTAGTTGCACTATTTTCAGAAAATGTAAAAAAAAACATAGTTGTAGTTGGTTGAATATTATGAAGTTAATATCAATCCATAAAGTCGCAAATTGCTACAAGTTGTCATATGCAAAACAAAACCGATCTTTTTTTCAATGTCGATCACAATTTTGTTTTATACCTTTCCATCGCACGGCTGTACATTGTGCTATGGAAAATTAGTGAAGTGTAACTTGATTTTAAATATTGATAATAATTGCAATCGAAATTGTACATTGTATCATAAACAAAGTAATTACAAATAATCAATGATATAAAAAATGTTATCAAAATCTAGATGAGTTAACTTTAGTGATGAGTAAAGGATATAGAGTGTTTCTCTTACAAAAGATTCAAATTCTCATCATATAGAGCACATTTACATTAGTCGAAATTACGAATAGAGGGAGATATAATGAGTTGTAAGGTTTATATTTTTTCATTGACATTATTAAAAAAAGTCGTTTGGGAGGTTGGCAGAGGCGATGACGTGGTATGCTGAAATGGCTACCACACATGAAGTGCATATGGACACTAGCGATCAATAACCTTGGGTGTCAATCCTCTTGTGCTATTCTAGCAGGTTTGATAGAAGAATCGATTTCTTACTCTGTTGGATCAAATCAAGCATTTAGATCCCATTAGGCCTCCTTCTCACGTAACCTAAAGGAGACACAACCTTCTCACACAATCAAAATTCAATTAAATATTCATTCTTAAAAATAACTAGATTTGAAATTTTGTATGGAACTCAATTAGACAACAATATTAACCTACGATGATCTTCCATCATCACACAAAACAAACCATTTTATTCAAGTTATGCACATTCAGCTACAAGTACTTTTCACCTAGATACACCTGAATTCACTTGAAACACAAATCAGTTCAATACACCACTAGTGCACGAACCTTACAAGTGAGTATTTACGCACACACACACGCACGCACGCACGCACACACGCACACACACACGCACATACGCACGCACGCACGCACACACACCCACACAAAATGATTGTAGTTAGGTTCTTTTCATGTTATGTGTGACTTTGTTGAGCATAAATTTAGATTACATTTGTCAATTCACTCAAAAACTACCATAATCTTAACTAAAAAAAGATGCATTTAATGATTTACAGTCTTAATTACGTTTCTTTCATACGTGTATGATAGTTCTTCCACCTTGTTCTTTATCACGATAGATTTCTTCTTTGGTCGTTGTCCTTTTTTATACTCCCACTTTTGTGTTCATGTCATCTTCAAAGAATTTTATAGAGAATACAAATTTTTCGCTTCTCTTTGAGCATAACTAGGGTTCACAGTAAAAATCAGAATGCCCATATTTCTTGAAATAGTGACCACAAATCATAAAAATTCTCAAACTGCCATACAACGCTACTTACTTACATAGAAATCTACTAGAAATGAACTAAGTTGAAGAGAATTACACAAATGTTTTTGCATTTCCTCTAGTTGATATTTGAATAATACCACTTTTTCATTTTGTTGTTACAGTTGTACTTTATTCTGTTTAAATCATTCTTCCAGCAGTATATTGTCTTTGACCAGTTCGATATTTTGCTTGCTTATCTTAATCCAAGATTCATACATCGACTCAAGTATATGATCATAATCACTATCGGTATTAGACATTGTTTTTTCTCCAAAAATGCCATAAGATTTGTCATGCATTCTTCGTCTTCTTCATCGGTATCAGGTTAACTCCAAGTTATAAATGAATTTTCCTTTCTTCTTCAGAATTTCTCCACATTCAGCTTTTATGTGTTCATAACCTTTGTATTCAAAGCTATGAGTTTCTTTTAAGTTTTCCAACATTGCTCCCTCTTTAAGGTGTTTGGACATTCGAATTTGAAGTGATTGAAACCTTTACATTCATGACATTAAGTGGAAGCTTTTCCTTCCTTTGAATTTGGTCAAAATTTTGAATTTTCATCATTCTTGTTCTTTTTGAAAATTTTCAAATTCCTTCATCATATATGTCATGCTCTCTTCCAAGATATTGAGCCGACTTGTTTCGTCTATTACCTGGAATGAAATCATTTCATTTTTCGATCTGCTATCATGTTCCAAGCTCATCTCATATGCTGAAAGAATTCCAACAACTTCTTCAAACTAGTAGTGTTAGTGTTCATAGTTATTTCCATTGTAGCTTTCTTGGTCTCAAACTTCTTTGGTAGACAACGAATGAGTTTCTTCACTATCTTCTTCTCTTTGTACATTTTTCTCTGATTATGCACCTGTTATTGTTAATGCAGTAAAAATAGGATCGAGTTTTATGTATATTGTTTCAGGTGGTTGAGAACATTGAGGGAGTTTGAATTTAAATTGAAGAAGGCTGGAACAAGTCAACTAGAAGATCAAGGAGAAGAATAAGGAACGAATTGAATCGACCGGATTCAAAGCTGAAGATTTTCAGCATAACGACGCAGTTGAAGACCCGGAGGTGGTTGCTGAGCTGTGAGAAAGGCAGATAAATTGATCTGAAATCAAGAATGAAGATCAACGAGTCTGTGAAGTATCTGGGGAGTGCACGAAACAGAGAACA
>CM071870.1:27970442-27993743 GCA_036759665.1 Gynandropsis gynandra | reverse complement strand
AAAATGAAGGATCTGGTGTTTACTCGCAATCCCCCGCGAGTAAATGATCACCGATACAAGGTCATGGCGACGAAGTTTTTTGCTAAAAACAAACGACAGAATATGCGAGCGGGCGCCTCTCCATTAGTTCACCTTCGTACACATTCTGACAGTGACATCAGAGTGCCGCTTGATCCAGTTATGCAGACAAATCCACCAATTCTAATGGGTGAACCTAGGGCTGAGACTACATCAGAACGGTCTCCAAGCCCTACTACTGTCCCAGTCCAGTCTAGTCCTGTTCATATTCCCTCTTCCAGTCTAGAGTCAACAAACCCTACAAAATCTCCGGAATCAGAAAGGAACATTCCGGTCTCTGAAACACCGCAGTCACCTCCAGCTGCACGCAGAGATACTCCTATGTCGATAACAACTAAGCTGACAAGAGATAATGATGGTGAAGATGTTGAGGTTAAGTTATACAGAAGTATGATTGGCAGCTTACTGTATCTTATTGCAAGTAGACCTGATTTATGTTTAAGTGTAGGGATTTGTGCCAGGTACCAAGCCAAATCCAAGAAATCCCATCTACTTGCTGTTAAGCGGATCATTAAATATGTCAAAGGCACTGCAGAATATGGAATTTTGTATTCCAAAGATACTAACTGTGAACTTGCAGGATTTAGCGATGCAGATTGGGGAGAAAACACGGATGATCGGAAAAGTACTTCTGGGGGCTGTTTCTTTCTAGGAAACAACTTGGTCTCATGGCACAGCAAAAAGTAAAACTCGACGTCACTTTCTACTGCTGAAGCTGAATACATTGCTCTGGGAAGCTGCTGTACTCAACTGTTATGGATGAATCAAATGCTTATGGACTACGGTATGAAATCCAGAACTTTTACTGCATGGTGTGATAATACTAGTGCAATAGATATCTCTAAAAATCATGTTCAACATTCTAGAACGAAACACATAGAGATAAGGCATCATTTTCTGAGAGAAAAAGTTGAGCAAAAGCAAATGAACGTTGAATATGTCCCTACGGAACGTCAGCTCGCAGATATTTTCACAAAACCTTTGGACTTAAATCGGTTTATTTCATTGAGAAAATCTCTTGGTGTATGTGAGCTTTGATCATATCTTGCATAGTACATTGATGAATTTGTGCTTTTGGAGCAGTTAATGATTTCATGAAGAAGGAGAAAATTACTGTCATGTCTGCATGTTTAAAGTACACTTAAAAGATTTTTGTTCCATGTTTGAGCACTATCTCGTTCTCTGAATAGTTCAGTTTTTTTTAAGTGCACTTAAAACCACACTTACTCCTCTGACAAATCTTACACGTATTTTTACACAAAAAATTAAATTGTGTTTGTCATGAGTATATGCTCGGGTCTAAGTTGGGAAGATATTCAGTTTCAGCTATAACGTCCTATGACACAAAGCCACAAATTGCGCTTAAATACTCCTCTATGTATACATAAGAGTATACCTAAATAAAGGTAGTCAAGGAGCTTGTTATATGAACAATAGAATATCTAAACAACGTCCTAGAAGTTGTGATGGAGTGCTGAATAATAATAATAAAAAAAATATATTATGAAGAGTAACAGATTGTCTTAAATGGAGAACATATTTCTTTAAGTGTACTTAAATATTCAGCCGTTCACAGTTCTTAGCTAACTCTTCATGTTTTGTTTCTGTTTCAGAAATCATCCATCATGTTTTATGTCAATTTTTTTTTTAAAAATTACGATCTGACAAGCAAAAAATACACACTTGAGTGTTTTTTAACCGACGGTTGTTTTAATGAGATGAGATGTTTGTGGGCTGATGTGAGTAGGCATTAAATTTGAAATTTTCAAAAATAACCCTTAACTTAAATAGATACTGGGTTGAAAGGGAAACAGTTGTGAGTTGTATTTACACGTCTAACTCAGGGGGAGTTATCCTGAGAAATCTTTAGTACATTGTAGAAAACAACAAGTGTACTTAAAGGTTGACAAGTAAATAAACATATACTGTTTGATATTTTCTAGTCCGATTGATTATTTGCTTATTAGTCATCTTCTACAAGATTTCAGTTGTTCTCATCTTCATTCATCCTCGTGTTTTTGAATTGTGAGGCGAAAATGTCTAGACGAGTTTTTGTTATACTGGATGTCCCTTCATATTGTATTTGAAGTTTTTCCCAAGCCTCTTTTTTCCATTCACAAGATGAATGACTAATGTCAACTGATGTGAATATAGTTGATAGTGCCTTTGCATTGTATGTTGAAAGACCTCTTCCCACATCCATAGTGACTTTGGTTTACGAACTAGATTTCTTTTTTTGCTCGGTTGTATTGGGATTCCATCTTGATTCTACTGCAATTCATACATCGTCATCTATGCATCTAACCATAGCCTTCATCTTGAATTTCGAGTAGGCATAGTTTGTTGAATCCAACATATGTGCTTTTGGGATTGAAATAAGTCCTTGGTGTGAGTCCATACTTGTTACCTAGATCACAATGAATTAATGTCTTCTTTTTCGTGATATGCTTAGATACCAGAGTATATTTTGTATGGATCTCAATCACACACCAGATTAAACCATAATGATCTTCCACCACCGAACAAAGCAAACTTATATATTTACGTTTTACACATTAAAATACAAGTACTTATTATCCGAGTAGACCTAGACTCGTTAAAAAACTGTATTCAAATTTAACTCGAAATCAACTAATTTTAATAATTACTTGATTTATTGTTGATATTTGGGTTAAATTAGGTAAAATTCGAGTCATAATTAAGTAAAAAATCGGGTTCAAATCGAGTCAAAATTGAGGTCACAATTTGGGTCAAAATGGGATCGGATTTGTTCAAAATCGGGGCAAATTGATTAACTCGATTTGATCCAATTTTGATAATAGTAACAAAACCGTATTCAACCTTAACTCAAAATCATCTAATTTTAATAATTAACTTGATTTATTGTTGATATTTGGGTTAAAATTAAGTAAAATTCGAGTCATAATTAAGTAAAAAATCGGGTTCAAATCGAATCAAAATTTATGTCACAATTTGGGTCAAAATTGGATCGGATTTGGTCAAAATCGAGGCAAATTGATTAACTCAATTTGATCCAATTTTGATAATATTAACAAATTCGTATGAACTTTAAATCGAAATCAACTAAATTTAATAGTTAATTTCATTTATTGTTGATATTCGAGTTAATATTAAATAAAATTCGAGTCGTAATTAGGTAAAAAATCGGGTTCAAATCGGGTCAAAATTGAGGCCACAATTTGGCTCAAAATTGGATCGGTTTTGGGTTAAAATCGAGTCAAAATTGGGGTCAAATTTGGGTAAAAAATGATTTCAAGAAAAAAAACCGTACTCAATTTTACTCGAAATCAATTAAGTCAAGTAAATCGATTAAATTGAATAATTAACTTGATTTATTGTTAAAATTCAGATTAAAATTAAATAAAAATTTGGGTCAAATTTAAGTTAAAATTCGGGTTAAATCGAGTCAAAATTAGGTCAAATTTGGGTCAAAATTTGGTCTAGTTCGGGTCAAAATGGGGCGATTAATGAATAATTAACAAATAAATAACAGAGGGGGTTTTAGACAGATTTTTGATAATTGAGGGGTGAATAGGATGTGGTCAAAATGGGGGAATATGATTAAAACAGTATTTTCGAGGGGGGAATATGATGAAAACTAAAAATCGAGGGGGGAATAGGATGTGAGTCAAAATCGAGGGGGAATAGGACTAAAGCAGTAGTATTTTCTGGGGAATAGACTGTTTTCCCTTTATAATAACCAAAATTTAAAAAATACGTCACTATTTAAAAAATATGTTACGTTTATATTAACCAAAATTTTGAATATCATTTGTGGACATCATATCATATTTTTTATCGTTTAGTAATGGTGAACTTATTGTGTAGTTGGACATCATGTTATATTTTTTATCGTTTTGTAATTTTTAGAATTCTGTGTGTTCATTCATGTTGAAGATATTTTAGTATAATTTAAAGTATTTTTTTAATATTTTTTTATCAATCATTATAATGTAATTATAATAACGAAAATTTTAAAATACGTTACTATTAAAGAAAATATGTTACGTTTATTATAACCAAAATTTCATAATACGTTACTATTAAAGAAAATGTGTTACTTTGATAATAACCAAAATTTAAAAATAGATTAATATTAAAGAAAATATGTTACGTTTAATAACCATACGTTGAATGTACGAGGAAGGGGGGGGGGGTAAGGAGAATATGTTAAAAGTTATATAGTTCGGGGGGAATAAGTTAGAAGTCATATAAATCGAGGGAGAATATGTTAGAAGTCATATAGTTCTGAGGAAAATAGACTGTTTAAAAACAATTAACAGAAAAATTAATGGATATTTAACAGGGGAAATATGACGAATATTTAAAGTTTAGGGGGAATATGATTAATTATGATAATTCATAAGGGAATTGGATGAAAAAAATTCGGAGAGAATATGATTAAAGTGTAATAGTTTAGACAGAAATAAACATTTTTTCCAAAAAAAAAATAAAAAGAATACTTTTCGTCCATCAACAACGCGAGCTAAAGATCTCCCCGTAGAATGGTCTCCGAAACTTTTGTCTCTCTCTCAAGAAATGATGTATGATTGTTGTATACCTAACTCACGTTGTTAAGAAATACATTTTTGCTTTGTTTTGGATGATCTGATCACGAAACATAAATTTATAGAAATAAAAGTTTAACTTTTCATATATGTATCACATGGTGATTTATTCTGTGTCAATATTATGACTAACAAGAGTAACTCAATCCAGACATTCCAAAGGATAACCTCGTATGCACTTAATTCAAGATAGATGCTTCTAAACTTATTCGTAAAAATCAGTAAAAAAATGTGTAATATAAAATAATGCATCCACAATGGATATATAATGTTTATCTTTTTATTGACATAACCTCTTTTGTCCTTCTATTATTTGATTATAGAACATATTAATTTGATTAGATTATAGAACACATTAATTTGACTTTCCCAGAAATCTTTCAAGCTGATTCATGTATATCCTAGTAGAATAAATAACGCATGACTTGACCTTATCTTTTCAATAAATCATGCAGTTATCTACACAGACTTTGATTTTATAACACGACGTTCCAAATGTTTTATTGTTTCATAATAAAAGTCAATTTACCTGTTTCACAATAACTTTTCCTTGAGGATTTAACTCATAGAATCCAAACACAATTTTGAAAGATTGGGATACATCTACATAGTCATCATACATAATGAAAGTGGCATTAGAAAATCTTTCCATGCAATCTTCAATTAGAAAAGTATTCTTCATTTACAGCATATCACGGAATCCTTTTGTTTCTGTGCTGGGCTCCTTCACGAATGGTGAATGTGGGTACAATATTGAGGAACGCATATATAACCGATTATGTGAACGAAGTTATGTATCCTTCTAACTGGTTTTTATACAGTAATCTAAAGTTTCATCTAAATAATCCTATAATGTTTCATATGATTCTACATGCTCAAGCCAAACATAATAACCCGAAGTAAATCATTTTATGTAAATATAGTTTCATGAGTCATACGTCGTAATTCACTACTATTGCACTTAATACATGGAAAAGGTGAAAGTGCTCCCATTCGGAATAATTATTGTGATCTTGCAAACGCCATAAAGATTTATAAACTGTACTCAATGTAGGGTTGCATTTTGGACGAAGAAAGCGTTTTATTACAATCTAATAGAAGATCTAGTTTGTTTTGGTGATCTCGGTTTAAGGGTTTACACTAAAAAAACATGCGATTTCCAATGGACATATTCGTTGCAATGAGCGATTCTCAACGGACGATAACGGATCGAGAGCCGTTGGGAATCGCCAAATTTCCGTTGCAATGAGCGATTCCCATCGGATGATAACGGATCGAGAGCCGTTGGGAATCGCTCGTTGCAAATCAAGATCCGCTGCGATTCCCAACGAGGTTACAACATATATTATCCGTTGAAATATTCCAACATACGGGTAACGGAAAACTCCGTAGGTAGATTGTAACGGATGACCATTACAATGTTTGCAACGGATGTCCGTTACAAAATCGCAACGGATAGCCGTCACAATCCGTGCAACAGATGACCGTTACAAAACTGCAACGGATGGCCGTTACCAATTTGTAATGGATATTCGTTGCCCATCCGTCGGTATGAAAAATGCGCGGGAATTGAAAGGTTGCAACGGATGCCCGTTGGCCGGATGGCGAAAAATGGCAACGAAAGTCCGTTGCCAAATGGCGGGAATTTTGGATTCCAACGGATGTCCGTTACAATTTTTTAAAACTGTCAACAAGCATTGGTTGGGATTTTTACGATAAAAATAAAAAATAAACAAAAATTTAAAATAAATTTAAAAAAACCTTAATTAATAAAAAGAGTTCTTACAAAAAATAAAAACATAATTTCTATTACATATCATCTAAGTTTGTGGCGTCCAATTCATCCCCGTGGTCGCCAGCACCTCGTGAAGAAGGCGTTGCATTCGAATTGATAACCGGGTCTTGACGCGACATTGTTTTCCCCGTCTGATGTTACAATTGATATGTCCGGCTGGTTAGCAATTCTTTGACGCTCTCCATGTGCCGCATTTGTGCTCGAGTTTCTCGAAGTTGTGTTTCGAGATGCTCGATACGCCGTTCTTGCATATAACTCTCTTGTACCACGGGGGTACTGTCGTGGCGTCCTCGACGATATCCTTTAGAAGCAAACCGAGATCGTATAGACGCATCTTATACTGTCTAACCGACTAAAAAATAAAAAAAGTTAGAGTTAGAATCGTTAGAAAACTTTTATTTACTAATCAAATTACAAACAATATTTTTTCTTTATTTCCAAATAAATTTTGTCCTTTTGTAAAAGAGTGAGCTCGTCAGGAGTTGAACTGCAAATTTGCGATTGATGTGTGATCTTATATGTCATACCTTCACGGTCTGTTTTGCTCGAGGATCGACGAATTCAGGTTCATCGCTTTCTTCTCTCACGACCAGTTTTTTCTTAGCGCGGGTTTCTACAACCAGTTCAAGAAGAGTCGGTTCTTTTCTTATTCTTTGCATCTCTTATATAACATAAATATAATTATATAAATATTTTAAAAAAAGTTGAAATACATAAATATATTATATAAATATTTTAAAAAAAGTTGAAATAATAATTAAAATAAATTTACCAATTTTTTCTTTCTCTTCAGGAATGATTTTGATCCCGAAGTATGGCGATACAGACCATCTCCGGGAACCTTCTCGTCGTACCGACATTTTTTGACCTTCTCGCTCTTGGCCTTGAAGTCCTCAGACTCCCAATGTTAGAAGAGTTGATTGAATACCTCATCCGTTGCCCATGTTGGTTTGGCATTCTTCTTGTCGTAGTTGCGCTTGGCGTTGTTCATCATCAAGCGCATTCGGGCTTGCATATCGTGTATCCAAGCTGTGTAGATGCGCGGCGTATCCTTCTTCCGCCATCTGTATGCGTGAAGAAAAATCAATTATAATAAATTAGTTGAGAATAAATGTAATTAATCATTTTAAATAAATTTTTGTTTAGTATTTTAACTTACATGAAATTACACCACCACCGGCGGTGTATAGCTTCTGTCGTCATCTTCGAGGAATAAAAGAGGTGATCCTGTAGCGATCCCTGGATGATGTTATTGTTCATATGTTTTAGAACATCATCAATATCAAACCTGCACATGAAAATGAAATATTTAGAAAATATTTATATAAAACAATATAACTTAATTATTTGAATTCCTACCATAACGTCCCGTCATGGCAATAAGGATCGATAATCGGAAGGGTGGGACGCCCTTCGCAATTATCAATCAAGGCATCTATATCCACCATATCATCCTCTTCATCAAATATCGATGGGGCTCCCGCTGAACCCGCCAATATACCACTACATCCTATAAATTATCTAACTCTTATTTTGTGTTTTGTGTTTAGAAATTTTTGTGTGTGATAGATTTGTAAGATTTAAAGGATTTTGATTTAGATTTATGTTGAAAATGAAACTGTTCAAGGTTTAATGTACATAATTTTCCAATGGACATCCGTTGGCATTTCTATCGGATGACCGTTGAAAAAAAAACGTCCACTCAACGGACACAGCTAATTGACACGACGTTTTGTGTTTCCAACGGATGCCCATTAGAAATGCGTACTCCCGAGACAATGGATGCCAAAACAACCATATGTCTCCTCGGGCAACGGGCATCCGTTACAATTTGCAACGGATGCCTGTTGGAAACAATCGTAGTGTAAGATAGCCATGATGACACTTCACAACGGACAATCGTTACAAATTGTAACGGATGCCCATTAGCGCTGCCCAAGTGTCAACGTTGTCTGTTGAGCTCCTTCGCAATGGACATTTGTTACAAAATTACAAACGGATGTCCGTTGACATTATTAAAACCTTGAAATTTTTCATCATACTTTCATTCATCTTCTCTAGAAGCCAAAGAAGGAAACCCTCCGAGAATGAGCATCTTGGGGACAACTTTTCTTATCTTCTCGATCACCAGATCGATATGCGTTTTCTTAAGCCTCATCTAACAGTCGTATTCCGTGATGTATCGGGTTTTGAAATCCGCTTTGATGACTACCCGGTGACATCCTACCCATCAATTTTTCTCCGATGGAATGTTTAGAACCGAGACAAAACCTTCATAATCACTAATTGGTGTCTTCGTTCTTCTGAATGGATACTTGGCATTCAAAAAATCACTAAGCATTTCCGGCAAAGTTTCCATATCCTCGTACATCCACAGCGAGAGCATCTGCATGAAAGAAACATGACAAACGTAATAATTCTGATTCGTGCTAGGATTCAATGCCGAGCGAGAAGACAACACCATCAATGCCTCATCCAATTGCTGCAAAAAAAATTAATACACATGAATACATATGACACAAAACTCTGTGAGACTAAGGGTTTAAAAACACTTACATCATCTTCAAGCCATACGTTGGCCTTTAATATAGTCTCCCAAAACTTTGGCCCCTGGGAATATCTAGCTTAGATTTCCACCACTGCTCATGTCGAGGTGTCTTCAGGAACAAATATAGATCAGTTAACTTTTCACCGCTAGCGTCAATGAAGGAAGGAAATCGGGTTATCAAGCCCTTTACTAATCCCTTAGGAATCCACACAAACTCTTCTTCCCCTTCAGGTTCTTGAACCACCGGGTTTTTGGGTTCTTGAACAACCTTCTTTGCGGTTCTTGGACACAAACATCTTTCCCTCGTCCTCTCCCTCGCACTGTTCTTGCTCTTTTCGCCGGTGGAGGTTCAACATATGGCGCAGACTCCTTTGATAAAGGTCCAACACCTGTATAAAATTTACTTCATTAAATATATGGCGACCAATGCGACCTATGCGATCCATGCGACCAATGCGACCCATGCGACCATGCGACCTATGCGACCTCAAATGACCATACTTACTTGGTGGTACTTCGACAATAGCGGCGACCTCTTGGACATGACCCACTGCTGGAGTATTCTTGGCAGGAACCTCGTCGGTGACATCATCAACATGACCCACTAAAGTATCTTTAGTGTGCACCTCTTCGACGGGATCCACTGGAGCATCTGCATAAAATTACTTCATTCATTAGACTCATCGTTCGTTACATTGATTTTCTTTTGCCCTATTTCCTGTTTGCGTTTATCTCTCGTGTTGTACCCCTTTTCCGCTTTTTGTTTTTGTTTTCACGCGATTAGATGACTAAAACAATGAATTGTACGACGGGCTTTGAAATAACATAACTTTGCGTACGAAGCTTCGAATTACATGATTTTTTTTCAATGCGACCCTACGGCTTATATGTCCCTGCGGCTGATCCGACTCTTGTGAACCATACCGACTCTCGATGGAAATTGACACTCAAATGACCTTTTCACTAAATATTACTTACTTTGTGGAACTCCATCAGGAGCAATGTTTACCAAATCCTCTTCTGAGCCATCTCCAGAGTCAACCGGCTCTTCGCTTGGCTCTTTTCTTGACACTGGATTTGGACATCGAAGGAATTCAAAACAAAAATCACTAACAATGTCGGAAGATTGGTTTTCGGTGATCGCAACTTTCTCGGTAACCTTTGATTTTGGATTAGGCATATGAATCCCAACATCCCTTAGAAGGTCTCTTACGTCGTTGATGATTCTTTTCTCCGACTTCTTTATTTCCCTTATTAATTTCTGCTCCAGTGTCAGAGGGACTACAACATCAGCATCAACATCATCTTGGACCTCTATTATTTTTTCACTCACGCTCTCCTTCCTCTTAGTCCCTTTTTCCTTCCCCTTTTTTGATCACCAAGAGCTGCTTTTCGTGTCAGCAGTTCTTGCTTACGGATATCCTCCCAACAAATACCCTTCGGATTTGTACGATGATGTTCCATCCATATCTGAACATCGGGATCGTCACATCCTTCGTAAACCTCCAGATCAGAAAGTGAAGCTTCCTCTTCGTGTTCAGCACGATACTTAGAATATCCTGAAAAACAAAAAATAACCATTATTACCCTCTGTGACCCTTGTTTCCCTTCTGACCCTTGTGTAATTGTTACCTTAGAATCTCCAATCTGCCTTATCACATCTACATACTTCGGGTTAAAATTGGATTTAACCATCTTCTTGCACATTCTTGGGCATGATCAATGTGCATCCACAACCTCAACATACCATCCCTTTCCGCTCAAACTATGGATGGTTTCGAATGGAAGTAACTGAAACATTAAAACAAAATGATAAGAATGCAAAAAATACGAAAACATTCAAGTTATTCGAATAATATATACAATTTACCATTAGTGGGATCATAAAACCACCACAATACCATTTTGGTTTCGGTGATTCCCTGCTAACGTGCTTGCAGCAAGTATCCACAATCTTCTCGAATGTGTAACGACCCCATGGAAAGCTTTCACAAAATTCCTAAGTCACCAACCATATCAATGAGGTCATGGCTAATAGAGTTTTCTGCTGAAGGCTTGTGAGCCATAACTTGCGCCAACAACATCAAAGTTGTAACCTCTTCCGGTCGTCGGAATTCTTCGCCTTCATAAGCTTTCAACTGACTTGTTCGGGGGTCACCTTTCCACGGTCGAAATTCTTCAGCCTGAATGTGACACCCCTTATGGACTCCCATCCTTTGAGATATGGTCTGTATTTTAATCCGAAAATTAGTGGTGCTCCACTATAGAGTACCGGATGAGAATACCGTTTATGATGAACCAAAACTCCGTCTTGTCCCGTATAATCACAGAGTGATTTAGTAGGATAGACATTTGAACCTTTGTCAATGTGGAGTCACATTATAAATGGAATAAATGCCTAAATTGTGACTCCTTCTCGAAGTAATGCAACTCGTGTTCATCTAAGATTCCTCTCAGCGTCGTTATTGTCTCGTGAGGATAACACTCGATGGTGATCTTTGGCATTCTGTCCATGTGCTTGAATTCGTACACAAACTTCGACTTTGACGCCACCTGCAAATGACCAATTACGAATACATTATACTTCTACCGACTTAAGCGACCCATGTGACTCAACCGACCCAATGCGATCCATACGACTCAACTGACTAGTGCGACCCATGTGATTCAAACGACCTTCAGACACTCTGTGACACTCAACCGACTCACTGAGACTCAACCGACCCACAAGGCATAATATCAAGCGACCCACTGATACGTTCTCAAAGTTCAATAAAATAATCTAAACTACCCGCAAGTGCACGACACGTGTGTAGTATTTTAGGTGTCGATCCCACAGAGACTACGCAACACAATCTAAACTCGAACTATGAATCATACTTGCTAACGAAAGAATATGGATGAAGAATGAAATACTGAAAGTAAATAAATGAGTTGGTTCTTAACGATAGGACAAACGTTCTAGGAATCCAGTTTCACCACAAGACTTCCGAAACCGACAATCAATCTATCTATCATGCAATCCCAGTTTAAGCTATCTAAGGCAGACGATCCTAATATGATATCTACCCTCTCTCAAGGCATAGACACGTGACCTGACAAGTTGCCCCCTACTTTCGTGGCTGACACCTTGAACTAAACCCATAAGAACTGTGATTCATCCGTTTTACCCTCAACCGTTGCTACCCTACTTTCGTGGCCTAACCTCGGTTGTTCTAAACCTGATCTTCTAGGTCTAGAATTCTCCTTTCGGTCCTTCTCCTAATACCTAACACATGCATCTACGAGGCCTTTGTAAAAACAAGTCAATTAAGCGCTCAGATAGAGAATAGATAAACGAAAACGGAAGATGCATTCAAAGATAAATAGAAAGTGGTTCGGGGATAGCCAAGGGCTAATCCCTTCTCCTAGAACAAACAAACTACTCGCTCATGCGTCTGTAAACAAACATAAACGAAATAGAAAGTCTAAGGAACATGAAAACCAAGCGAAACCGAAGTGTCGAGTTGATCTCCAATGCTCCTTGCTTGCCTCCTCGCAAGAGTTTCTTCTCCAATCACGAACTGAATGAATTCCCCTTCTAATGTCGTCCTCTGGCCTCTTTTATGCCTCCTAAGTCGGTCTAAGTGTTGCCTTAATTCCCCCCACGAGTTCCCTTTTATTTTAAGTTAATTTTACTTAACTTAGCTGGTTACTCGGGCCGCGACCCGCTCGGGCGCTGAATGTGCCCGCTCGGGTGCGGCTAGGTTATGTCGCGTGGGTCATGGGTCGCAAGGGATGCCCGATCGGGCATGATGAGCGCCCGCTCGGGTATAAGGCATCTGGTCGGCATTTCCTTGCCCGAGTCGTGCGTGAATGCGCACCAAAATTCGCCGTAGCCTTTGCCCGATCGTGTATGAGTTGTGCCAGATCGGGTGGAGGCTTTTTATGCTAGATCTCGTCCCGTTTGTCCCGTGATGATCCTCGAAGTTGCTCCTTAGCTCCGTGCATGTCCTTTAGCTCCAAAATGAACCAAATATGCGTAAAAACCTGTAAGAACATGAAAACACGAAAACAAGTAAAACGGAAACGGAATCATACGTAAAGCAAACCATATATATCGAAAACGTCTCTTAAATCGTGCAAGAAATACGTATGAAAACGAGATGATCACCCACGCCCCTCAAACGACCATCGCGACCCATCCCACTCATTGAGACAACCGACTCACTGAGTCGAAGATGGTCATGCAACTCCTGCGACCCTTGCGACTCAACCGACTCACTGAGTCGAAGATGGTCATGCAACTCCTGCGACCCTTACTACTCATCCGACTCACTGATACTCACCCATTTCAAATAAATAAACTATTTTGTGACTCGAAAGCTTGCAAAACCCTAGAAATCGATACTAACACTTATTGACGCCATTGAAGATTGACTTGTGCTCTCTTTTTCACTACTGCTGATTCTAGCCATTTTCCTTCTTGCCAACTTCAAATCGGTCCCTCTCAAGTTCAACATCACTTATTCTTTCTTGCTATAAACTTTTAAACAAGTTTCACGTCGAAAAACTGTTCGACTTTCTCGCTTTTGACAGTTTTTCATGTCGAAAAACTGCAGAACGTGGGTTTTTTCATGTTCGAACATTAAAGACAAATTTGTCTTTTCTTCAGTTTTTTTTCCGATTTAATAATTATTTTAGGGAAGGGTATTTTTGAAGTGGTTTAGCCTTGTAAAGATATTTCTGATATTTCGCCTTTAAAATTTATAGATTTAATGTTTATATTTCATTAAATACAAAAAAGAACTTGTAGATTTTTTTCTTGATGAGTGTATTTTCTCATTGATATATTTGAATTACATTTTATATTTTCCATATACACAATGTATATATTAAAATAAAACGTAACATAAAAATATTTTTTTATATAACAATAGTATATTTGTATATATTTAAAAAATTAATATTTATAAAAATTCGTGAATCACACGAATTTGTTACCTTATTTATTTATGAAAATTTTCATACATATGTATTTTATATTTATCGTCAACATCGTTATCCTATTTAAATTTGTTCTGTCAATCATTGTTAAGCGAACTATTTAATTAGATGACACGTGTCATTATCAATTTTTTCCTTTTAAAGTCTTTAATTTGTTTTAAGTCTTGCATTTGTTTTAAGTTTTTTGTTTTTCTTGTCCTTGTTCTATTTCTTTTTAGATTTGTTTTCAAATAAACTACCATCAATTGGGTGCTATGATGGTAGAAACATAAAATCTTTCGTATTTTATTTTAATTTACATAATTTCTTTTCAATATTTTTTAGGCATATTAGTGATTATAGAATACCTCTTGGATATGTTAAATATTGAATGGACAAATCATGTGATTTGTATTATAAAAAACATCTCAGGATTTAAATAGAGCAGATTTTTAACAAAAAATTAGATATTTTTCTCATGAATAAAAATTTTTGTGACGATCCTTCACATGATTGTGATGAATGGTTCTCCATTGTCGAAACACCGCCGGGAAAAGAATTTATACTTCCGAACCTATCGAACACCCTTTTTTATTCTCTCGATGAAATCACATCTCCAACTTTTTTACCGCAAAAACAAAATCAACTCCTACTTCCTCTTCCAATTTTCGTAGAGATGAAACCTCTGTCCATTACAAATCCATCCACAATGAATACTTCTGTGCCGAAAAGGTACGTGTCCCAATTTATATATATGTGTATATATGTATGTGTATGTATAGTATAATTTTATTTCTGTTTATCGTCAATCTTTTGGAAAAGTAAAACACAAATCTTGTACCAAGAATCATTTCTTGAGATTGCTATATTTCAATTCGAGTTATACGAATAATTTGGGCATTACAATCATATATATACTTAATTGTTTTCACCTTACATTATATTAACTCTTTTACAACTTTGGAAAAATACAAATCGAAAGATTTTTATGCATTTGGTTTCTGACAGTTTATAGATTCATTAAAATAATATTTTATATATCAATTTAATTTATGAAATAAGAAAATTTTCAGATGTGATAATTATTTCTTGGAAACTAAAACAAATAAAAAATTTCGATATGTAAAAAACTATGTATATAAAAGAATAAAACAATTATATAAAACCAACCTTTGCTTTTCACAGGTGCCGTGTCTGTGGCGACTCGTTCCCAACCGTCAGTGCGGTAGGTTGTCCTGTGAGCTCTCTCTCTAGGGACACGAAAAAAGAGTGTTTCCCCTCCAAGATACATGAAGATTATGATGACGTCATTGACTCAAACAAAAAGCAAAAGTCTTAAAAAACTTATTTCGGTAATCTTTAGTAGATTTGGTTGAGATGTTTTTTTTTCGATTGTTGTTTTTAATTATATTTGTTTCGAATGTTTCATGACTTCATTTGTCTTGTCTTGTTGAAAGTCATTTCGAATTTAGGACATTTTTTTAATATCTTTTTCCCATTTTGTTTGGATACTTTTCCTAAAAAATCAAAAGAAATGATGTGACATGTCGAAGTATTTAGAAATAATTATATAAATGGAATGTCGTTGCTAATCTAAATTCCTTTATTGATAAAAAATATAGATTCTTTGCTAAATCTTCTTGGTCAATTATGTAAAACAAGTCAAAATCTTTACCAGGTTAGATACCTATATTTGAATAAGGATTTATGGTTCAATTTAAAACTTATTAGGTGTTATTTTTTTAATAAATGTAATTTACTTTATCTATATAAAATTTTAGTTAAAACAAGAAAAAGAATCGAAATACAAAAATTTGTATTTTTATAAACTGAATATGAAAGTATTTTTCCAATTATGTAATATTTCAATAGTTATGGGTTTAAGTCGTAATTATTAAAGAGTTAATAATTATAAATAAACACATTATGAGGTTTCGAAAACAGACTATTCTAAATCTAGAAAGCCTAGCCGTCAGAAAGGAAAAACCCGAAGAACGAAAAACAGTTTTCGTTCTTCCGATTTCCACATCAAAGCAATCCCAATCTCGGTGTGGATACGCGTAGAGGGTTTGTACCATCAAGCCTCACATCCGACGACTGCACGTTCAACGCTACAGGTACCCTGAAATTGTTTCTGTATTTGTTCGTCGTTGAAATCTGTAAAAACTAATCCGAACATGACTAGATTTAAAATTCGGGTTGATAAAACACGTTTCCGCAATTTAAATCAACCCTACAGTGGTATCAGAGCTCTAATCGTATGTTTAGGATTTGTTTTCGGATTTTTGTGTGAAAAATCGGATCGAAAAGCGGGAAATTGGCGCGCGCTGCGCGCGCGTACACGAACCTTCGCCAGTGCGCAGACGGAGATGAAAAGGCGAAGGGTCGCCGGCAAGTCCCTGACCGCCGCGGCTGCAAAGGAAGGCGGCGACACACGAGAGAGAAATCGCGTCGATCGCGCCAGAGGGAAATCGCGTCGAGCGACTGCTCGCTCGACGGATTCTTCAGGCAGGCGCGACGACGCACGGGGGGGCGAGGGCCGCGCAGGCGGAGCGGCGAATCGGCGGCGATTGGGGTTTTCGAAACCCCTTCTACGCCTCTCACTCTCGATTCGAAGGATCTTCAGCAAGGCGACACGCACGACGGCGCACGAAGCAGGCGAACGGCCGGACCAAGTCGATTTCGCCGGCGGATCCTTCAGCCGGAGCGGGCAACCGTTAGGCGGCGACAGCGGCGATAGGGTTTGAGAAACCCTAATCCCGTTCGCCTCCTACCCGAGCGGGCGACAACGTGTGCGCGCCCGCGCGCGCGTACCCGCGGACGAAAAAAAAATTAAAATTAAGTTAAAAATTAAAATTTAGAATTTTAATTTTAAAATATCAAAAATGGGTTCTAAAACGATAAATAGTTTATCGTAAGGTTTTTCCTTCATCGTAGACGTTTTTGGATATTTTCTCGTTTATATGGTACGACGTGACTACCAGGAGGCATGTAGTTCGAGAAATTGATTCGATTGTCTATGACATTAGATGTCTAGTGGGAGGGATCAATTAGTTTTTGTGAACGCCTGGACTACCCGGGGGACATAAACTTAATTGATAACCGACCATGAGCTGAAGGATAAAACTCGTCTATATCGATAGGAACAACCTGACTACCAGGTGACTATGTGATATAGAGTTATATTAAAATTAAGAATTTTGATTGATAATTGAGTCTAAAACGATAAATTGTTTATCGTTAGACTTTTCCTTCATCGTAGATGTTTTGAGTAGGTTCTTGTTTACATGGTACAGCCTGACTACCAGGAGGCATGTAGTTCAATAATTCGATTCATACATTTACGACATCAGATGTCTAGTGGGAGGGATCAATTAGTTTTTGTAAGCGACTGGACTACCCGGGGGACATAAACTTAATTGATATCCGACCATGAGATGAGGGATGAACTCAACTATATCAATAGGAACGACCTGACTACCAGGTGACTATGTGATATAGAGCCATTTAAAATCAACTTGTTGAATATGCTTAAGAAACGACCTGACTACCAGGGGGTTTATGCATGATTAGTTCAGGAAATATTACTGAAAGAAATACGATTTCTGAATACTATTGTAGTATTAGTCAGTAAAATAATCATTTAGATGAAAGTCCATATCTATTTGATTAAATAAGTGTTCTAATAAATGCTGCAATTTTTCCTTCTTGATTTCCCGAATAATGTCTTCAATTTCCTTACGTGCCATTCTCGATGTCCACAAACTTGTTTGGGAAAATTTTGATGATTGGTACCGCAACCTCAAAATCGTCCTCAAGCAGGAGAAGTTACTCGATGCGATCGAGAACCCTATCAAAGAACCTGCTGATAACGATGTGGATGGCTTGATTGCTTGGGTAGACCAAAGGGATCGCCTTGACACTGCCAAGTGTATCATCCTAGCCTCAGTGAGTTCAGAACTCTAGCGCGAGCATGAGGATATGGAGCCTGCTGCTATCATTGAGCATCATAAGAAAATGTATGGTGTGTAGAGCCGAACGACAAGATATCAGTTGTCGAAGGCTCTGTTCAAATCCAGATTGTCTGTGAACTCTCTGGTGGGGCCCCATGTTCGTAAGATGATCAGTCTTATTGAACAGCTTGTGAAGCTGGGGTGCACACTAGGCAAAGAGTTATCTCAAGATCTGATCTTGCAGTCATTGCCTGAGACGTTCTCTCCGTTCATTGTTAACTTTAACATGAACAAGATGGACATGGATCTGCATGAGATGCTGAACCAACTGATTGACTATGAGAGTCAGTCAGTGTCTGAGACGTCTAAGGGACATAGTGCCGTGATGATGGTCGGCTCTTCTTTCAAGAAGGGCAAGGGCAACAAAAAGCCCAAGAAGAAGCTCCTTGGGTCCAAGGGTGGTGTGACCATACCCAAGGCAAAAAGTGGCAAATCTGACCAAGCTGATGCTGAGTGCTTCTTCTGTAAGAAGAAGGGGCATTGGAAGAGGAACTGCAAAGAATACCTGCAGTCTCTGAAGGGCAAGAAGCCAGGTAAGATTCTCATGGAAAATGTTTTCATGATTTCCTTAACTACTATTGATTCGTCTAGATGGGTATTGGATACCGGTAGCAGTTTTAACATCTGTAATATGTTGCAGGGCTGAGGATCATTAGGAGGTTCAGGAAGGGAGAGTTCAGTCTGAAGGTTGGAAATGGCGCAAGTGTTGCTGCTCTAGCCGTAGGATCAATTTCCCTTGTAATGCATATGGGCAAGATTTTGTTGTTAGACGACTGTTATTATGTTCCTAAGTTTGTTTCGAACATAATTTCTATTTCTATGCTTGATAGACGTGGATTTCGAACAGTTTTTAGTAATAACATTTGCTCTATTTATCATGGTGATGAATTTTGTGTGAATGGTTATTTACAACAAGGGTTGTATATCTTACCTGATGTTAATGTAGAAGAAATTAACATGCATGTTTCGGACCTTAAGAGAAAAGTAGATGATCGTCAAAGACAAACGTATCTTTGGCATTATAGACTTGGTCATGTCGGTGAGAAGAGGATAAACAGGTTGCATAAAGATGGTCTTTTAGGCCATTTCGATTATGAATCTTATGCAACTTATGAGTCCTGTCTCACTGGTAGATGACCAAATCTCCGTTTAGTGGAACCGGAGAGAGAGCTACAGAACTCCTAGGACGGATACATACTGATGTATGTGGACCTATGAGAGTTCAAGCCAGGGGTGGATATTCGTACTTCATCACATTCACTGATGATATGTCGAGATATGGATTTGTGTTCTTGATGAAACACAAATCCGAATCTTTTGAAATGTTCAAGAGATTCCGCAGTGAAGTGGAGAAACAAACCTGAAAGAGTATCAAGGTGTTGAGATCTGACCGAGGCGGTGAATATCTTAGTCATAAATTTGTCGATTATCTAAGGCAAAATGGGATTTTGTCTCAGTGGACTTCTCCCGGAACACCACAACATAATGGTGTATCCGAACGGAGAAATCGAACCTTATTAGATATGGTGAGATCCATGATGGGGTTCACTGATCTTCCAATGAACTTATGGGGCTATGCTTTAGAAACAGCTGCCTATCTGCTAAACAAAGTTCCCACCAAAGCAGTCTCAAAGACATCATATGAGATATGGAAAGGACGTAAGCCAAACCTGAGGCACATCAAGGTTTGGGGGTGTCCGGCCTTCGTTAAGAGACTTCAGCCAGACAAGCTTGATGCTAGGTCTGACAGATGTAGGTTCATAGGTTATCCCAAGGAAACTATGGGATATTATTTCTACCACCCGTCTGAACACAAAGTGTTTGTGGCCAAAACGACAACCTTTCTTGAAAGGGAATTCCTTGATGAAGGAATTCATGGTGGGGAAGTAGTTCTTGACGAGATTCAAGAACCCGATGAGCCAACACAAGCTCATGGACATGAGATGTCAAATGAGCGTTCTTGGCTGAGTGATATAGTGTTAGGCTCCGGCGCTTCATCTTCAAATGTTGAAGTGACAGTGCCCGTTCAGGAACAAGTTCAGGAACCTGTTCAGGAACCTGTTCAGGAACAAGCCCAACAAGATATCCCAGCGCAGGTTGAACCTGCTACACAGGCTTCCTTGAGAAGGTCAACACGTTCTCGACGTGCACCTGACAGACTTAATCTGATGGTGCAAGAGGATGTGGTCGGTCATATAGATGACGACCCTTTGACTTTCCAAGAGGCTATACAAGGCCCTGATTCTGAGAAATAGTGGAAAGCCATGGAATCCGAGATGGAATCTATAAAGATCAACAAAGTATGGACTTTGGTTGATTCTTCACACGTTTCCAGACCGATAGGTTGTAAATGGGTTTACAAGAGGAAGATTGGAGCGGACGGGCAGGTAGAGACCTATAAGGCTTGTCTAGTTGCCAAAGGGTATAGTCAATGAGAAAGTATTGACTATGAAGAAACGTTCTGCCCTGTGGCAATGCTCAAATCTATTCGAATTCTGCTTGCGATAGCGGCATTCCATGACTATGAGATTTGGCAGATGGACGTGAAAACAGCTTTCCTTAACGGAGAGCTCCAGGAAGAAGTCTTCATGACTCAACCTGAGGGTTTCACGTCGCCAACTCAAAGTCATATGGTATGCAAGCTTCAGAGGTCCATTTATGGACTCAAGCAAGCTTCTCGAACTTGGAACATTTGCTTTAACAAGACAATTGAAGAGTTCAACTTTGTTAGATGCGAAGAAGAGCCTTGTGTGTACAAGAGGATTAGTGGGAGCGCGGTTGTCTTCCTTGTGCTTTATGTGGATGACATATTGCTTATAGGGAATGACATTCCGGCGTTGCAAGAGACGAAGTTCTTGTTATCCGAACAGTTCTCCATGAAAGATCTGGGAGAAGCAACCTATATTCTGGGAATAAAGATCTATAGAGATAGATCAAGGAGGTTGCTTGGACTATCGCAGTCCCAGTACATTGATACCATCATGAAGAGGTATAACATGGAAAAGACCAAGAGAGGCTATCTACCGATAGGCACTGGAATTACACTCTCCAAAGAGGATTTTCCTCAGACACAAGAAGAGAGAGAACGCATGAGTAGGATCCCATATGCTAGCGCAGTGGGAGCCATCATGTATTCCATGACATGTACGAGGCCTGATGTAGCCTTCGCGCTAAGTGTAGCGAGTCGGTATCAGGCAGATCCCGGTGAGGAACATTGGAAATTGGTGAAAACCATTCTCAAGTACTTGAGAAGGACTAGAGACCAATTCCTCGTTTATGGAGATTCTAACTTAGAGTTAGAAGGGTTCACGGATGCCAGCTTTATATCTGATAAGGACAATAGCAGATCGACATCGGGGTATGTCTTTTGTCTCAATGGGGGTGCAGTGTGTTGAAAAAGTTCCAAGCAAGCTACTGTAGCTGATTCGGTTACTGAAGCAGAATACATAGCGGCTTGCGAAGCTGCTAAGGAAGAGGTCTGGATGAGAAAGTTCATAACTGAACTTGGTGTGGTGCCTTCGATAAAGGAACCAGTTCCTTTATTATGTGATAATACCGGGGCAATAGCCCAGGCGAAGGAACCAAGATCTCATAAAAGATCAAAGCATGTTCTGCGGAAGTACCATCTAATAAGGGAAATCATTGAGCGTGGGGACGTTCAAATCCAAAAGGTAGAAGGAAAAGAGAATGCAGCAGATCCACTCACAAAGGCGCTTGGTTCAAATGAGTTTGACAAGCACAAGTTGAAGATTTGATTGAAATACATGGCATGCTGGAATTAGTTCTAGGAATAGTGCAACTGTTGTAACTATTTAAGGACTATTTTATGTCTTGTATTTTGAACACTTATAAATAAATAAAATGGCATTGTTTTATCATTTAATGATAATTTGTAAATATATGTGTGTATATGTTTTTATAGCTAGTATGATAGAGT
Source organism: Gynandropsis gynandra (assembly GCA_036759665.1). NCBI lineage: Eukaryota > Viridiplantae > Streptophyta > Magnoliopsida > Brassicales > Cleomaceae > Gynandropsis > Gynandropsis gynandra. The sequence goes on along the minus strand of CM071870.1, from coordinate 27,971,818 downwards.
CCATGATTAAGTTTAGAAACTTGTCATCATGATAGAGATCATGATAAAGAGAGTCAAGTTTTGGTAAAACTTAATCTAAATCGTTCTTGATCATAGGATAACTAATTGGACGTTAGTAATCCGGATAGATCAACATGGATGTGATGGTTTCTATTTGATAGAAATTAGTAGATCTCCTTTACTAAATCACATGCATGGATGATGCACATAGAGATGTGATCATTGAACTAACCCTAAGGGAGAATTTCTAATGGTTACATTACCTTTGAACTGTCAATAGGAATTTCTCTGGAAGGATTGGAATATTATAATTTCCTTAGACCTGAGATCAACATGGTAACTGGCAAGTTATCTACCATTCTTTGATTCTGGACACCTTATGTCTTGGGATATAAGTTGAAAGGATATTGGGAATGATTAGATGCTTATGCAGTTAGTGATTGATCAAGATGGAATCCATCAACTCTAGGTAAAGAGTTGGAGGCAACATAATGACTGAAAAGGCCTTGGCCAGGGCATTTGAATGAGAGAAGAAGATAGTTTCTTGCGATCATTCACCAGTCAGTTATGTTAGGCATGAAACATAGTTGATAATCTATTAGGACTTGACAGTTAGACCATGTCCTAGGATTATCCGGAGCTGTAAAGACGGAGGGAAATAATAATATTATCCTTCTACCATGGTTCTACAGAGTAAGGATGTTACTTCACACTATCTGGTCGTTGAGGAGTGTTGCTAGACGCCAACCTCGATTAGTTAATTAGTGAGACTAATTGACTACCAGCTTAGTGATGAACCTACGAGGTCACACGCATACGAGTGTCTCGGTATCTGCTTATGATTGTTAGACAATCAATGTGGGATACAATTATATTCATCCGCTAGCACCGAAGAATATAATTGTATTTGTTTTTCTTTTGGTTAGTACATAAGATGTACAGGCAAATATGTGTATGGAGATACATGTATTTCGACTATTTGAGATATTACGTAAAGGCAAGTGGGAGATTGAAAGTATTTTGTCAATTATGTAATATTTCAATAATTATGGGTTTAAGTCGTAATTATTAAAGAGTTAATAATTATAAATAAACGTATTACGAGGTTTCGAAAACAGACTATTCTAAACCTAGAAACCCTAGCCGTCAGAAAGGAAAAACCCGAAGAACGAAAAACAGTTTTCGTTCTTCCGATTTCCACATCAAAGCAATCCCGATCTCGGTGTGGATATATTAAAGAATAAAAAATATATTAACTCTTCTAAATATATAGTTGAGACAAAATTATTTAAAATAAAACTATTGATGGGATAAAGTGGCGGAATATCAGATATACCCTCGTAGGGCTAAAACGCTTCAAAAATACCCTTCCCTAA
>CM071870.1:27950975-27962230 GCA_036759665.1 Gynandropsis gynandra | reverse complement strand
GATTAGGAGAAGGACCGAAAGGAGAATTCTAATCCTAGAAGATCAGGTTTAGAACAATCGAGGTTAGGCCACGAAAGTAGGGTAGCAACGGTTGAGGGTGAAACGGGCGAATCACAGAGCTTATGGGTTTAGTTCAAGGTGTCAGCCATGAAAGTAGGGGGCAAATTGTCTAGATCACGTGTCTATGCCTTGAGAGAGGGTAGATATCATGTTAGGATCGTCTGTCTTAGATAGCTTTAACTGGGATTGCATGATAGATAGGTTGATCGTTGGTTTCGGTAGTCTTGTGGTGAAACCGGATTCCTAGGACGTTTGTCTTATCGTTAGAACCCAAGTAGTTTATTTACTTTCAGTATTTCATTCTTCACCCATATTCTTTCGTTAGCAAGTTTGATTCGTAGTTCGAGTTTAGGTAGTGTTGCGTGGTCTCTGTGGGATCGACACCTAAAATACTACACACGTGCCGTGCACTTGCGGGTAGTTTAGGTTATTTTATTTAACTCTGATAACGCATCATCTATCACAATGGGTGGACTCCATCGATTCTTTACAATTCTCCATGCATCCTCAACAATGCCTCTGATATTTGCACATATTTTAACTTTCCAATATCCAGAATTGGATGCATCAAGCATAATTGTCTTTCCAAAAGACAATTGTGCATCAAGCATAATTGTCTTGGACCTTCCATGTTGTCTGTAGGATCTCATAGCAAACAATAGCTAAAATATCTAGCTTTGGTGACCATCTCTAATATTAATTGAAAATGTTAAAGACAACACCTATAGCGAAAATAATGAATTAAAAAATTATATTTCACCAAACTATTGTTTTCTTATTCAAGCATCCATCTCCAATTCTACTTGCACTACTAGAAATTTTGAAATTCCAAACGAAATTTCAAAAAGAACTAATCCGTCTGGAAATTTGCAGATGAATTGCGGACGGAATACCGACGACAAGATAATTCCATCCGTAATCCGTCCATAAATTTCCGAATGGAAGAGCACTACACAAGTTGTTCGTATTTACGGATGGATTGGAGATGGAAACTAGGGTCGTTGCGGATTAGACACGACACCAAGGTCTACCCGCAAATTTTTGATGGCAACAAGGCCCTCCGTAAATTGCAGACAACAACAAGGTCCGTCCGCAAATTTGCAGATGGCAGCAGGGTCCGTCCGCAGATTTGCAGACGATAGAGTTGACCATCCAAAAATTTTCGTTTGGATTTAGGGACATTTTTGTGATGGTTCGTCGGAAAATATTAGTCCTAGTCCGTAATCCATCTTCAATCAGTCCAAAAATTATCTATTTAACCCCATGCTACATTCATTCGTTTCTCACACACAATTCTCAATATATTTTACTACATACCTTCTTATTATTTCTTATTATAATGGCATCATCGTCGAGATCAAATATTTTTGTTTCTAGACAATGGATGTACAGAAGAATTGATGCAGAAACTCAAGGTTTATCGAAGGAATTTTTAGAAGACGTTACACAGTTTATGACGATGGCAACAAATCAACAAATTTATAAAGAAATCGGTAAGTTGGTTTGTCCATTCGTCAAATGAAAAAATAAAAAATTTGTTAATGAGAGAACCGTTTAGAATCATATTTATTTAAGAGGTTTTACCATTAATTATTTCATGTGGTTATCTCATGGAGAAAATTTTGCACCACGACCTAGTAATGTTATGGAAGATTTTTGTAGGGGTATTGTACATTATGAAGTTTTTGAGACTTCTCAAGATATACAAATGAAGCCTTATGTGGAAATGGTGCAAAATATATTCGGCGAAAGAAACGAAGAAAATATTGAAGAAGATCGGAATGAAGAAGAGAAAAGGTATTTAAAATATTAGAAAGTGTTAGGCATCCATTTTATGATGGTTGTAGAATGGGTTTTTCACAGTTGTCTCTATCTGTACTTTTGAGGAATTTGAAGATTGAAAATAATCTTTCTAAAAATTGCATGGATTCTATATCGCAAGTAGTAAAAGATTATTTACCTGAAGATAATAATGCAGTTGAGTCATATTATGAGACAAATAAGATGATGAGATTATTGGATTTATTGCCTTATCAAAAGATTGATATTTGTCAAGATAATTGATTGATTTTTAGAAAGAGACATCATATTTGTGTAATTGTTCATTTCATGGAAAAGATCAGTTTTATTTGACAAGGAAGGAAAATCAGTTTCGTATCGTCGTATGTGGTATTTACCAATTACAAATAGAATCAGAAGATTGTATCACTCAAGAAAGACCGCAAGAGACATGAGATGACATGCTGAACATTCAAGTCATGAAGGAGAAATGTATCATCCCTTATATGGTAAAGCGTGGGAACACTTTAACAAGGTATATATTGATTTTGCAACTGAGAGTCAAAATGTTTATTTAGACCTTTTCATGGATGTTTTTAATTCATTTCGGATTTCTAGGAAAAAATATTCGTTGTGGCTAGTTATTATGACACAGTACAATTTACCACCTGATATGTGCATGGAAAGAGAGTTTTTGTTCTTAACAATACTAATTCTTGGGCCTAATCGTGCGAAAAGAAGTTTGGATATATTTCTTCAACCACTGATTGAAGAATTGACAGAATTGTAGAAGGGAGTTCCAACGTACGACGTCTCGAGGCGACAAAATTTTATTTTACGAGGTGCTTTTATGTGGACAATAAGTGATTTTCTAGCTTATGTTATGTTACCTGGATGGAATACGCATCGTCGATTGGCTTGTCCATATTGAATTATCGAAATAAATGCTTTTCAGTTGAGATACGAGATCTACCGTATGGTGCAACAAGAGAAAGTTTAAAAGAATATAGTTGTGCGAAAATCTCCTCCTCCATTTTTTACCAGCGAAGAGATTTTGTATGAACGAATTCTTACTTGGGTATTTCTAGGAGTATAGATTGAGGAGGGAACAATATTCTGAGAATTGGTGGTTATGGAATTACTCATAATTGGTACAAGAAGAACATATTTTGGGATCTACCGTATTGGAAAAATCTAAAGCTTCGACACAATCTTGATGTCTTGCTTGTAAATAAATTGTTTTTTCAATAATATCATCAACACGGTACTGAATGTCACAGGAAAAATGAAAGATAAAATTAAATCACACAAGAATCTAGAAGAGTATTGCTCACAGAAGGAGTTACATATAAGTGATGACAGTAAAGCTCTAGTTCTGATATTCAGATTGTCGAATGATGAGAAATATAAATTGTTGAAATGGTTTAAGGAAGACGCGATATTTCCTGATGGTTATGCATCTCACATCGGAAGGTGCATCAATATTCATGGAGGAATGTTATTCGGGATAAAAGTCATCATTGTCATGTATTCATGCAAAGACTACTTCCCATATATTCTTCTGAATTGATGGAAAAACATTCATAAGAATAAATTGGAGGTATAATTGATTTTGTTAATAGTATAATGATTAATAATTTAAAAATATCAATTGTTAAATAGATTTATGTACGAGAAATGTTTTCGAGATTTATGTGCGAGAAATTTGAGTGTAGATGTGGTTCGTAGACTAGAAAGTAACATAGTTACTATACTATGTAACTTGGAGAATAGTTTTCCATCATCATTCTTCGATGGTATCGAGCATCTGACAATTCATCTACCGCACGAAGCTGATTAGGAGGTCCACTTAAATTTTGTTTGAGGACTACTATTTTCCATTCTAATTTGTCCCCAAACATGTTTAGGGATGGATTAGGGCGTCCCTAAAAAATTATTTTCTAGTAGTATTGTATCATATTACAATGTACTAAAAAAATACCACAGTTAACTCCTCTTAGTTAGACCATGAATACAAAAAACTAAACTTAAAACATACATGTTGTACTAGTGCTAGCTATTCATGCCAACTCTCCAAGGATATATTTCTGTAGAGTATATCTCACAATTTACTTCATGCTTGGTTACACTTCAAAGGTTCCATCCACGACTTTTCTTTTATGTTGATCGTCTTCAAATGCACTTGCCGATAATCTAGGAACAACCTGTCCGGGATTTCAACCCACCAAGTAAATCCCAATAGGCTTTGAGCAATCTTTGATCAAGTTCATTCCCAAGATTCTCAACAACCTAAATGAAACACAAAGCAACCTTCCTAATTAAATGATAATGCAAACGTTAACAAATTTCATACGAGGGAATAAGGAAACTTTTGGGAGACCTTCCAAACACTTGTCCTGCTTTGTTCCTTTTAATGATAAGTGTATGTGGATTATAGAAGACTCATTATGTACGAGATCACATGCACTATATAGGTAACCTTTTTGGGTCATATGATTAAGTTTCAACTGGATAGAATCATGGTAATGATTTATGGCATGAGATATATTCCCTTCCGCAACATGACATTACTTGCAAAGGGTGGGATACGATCATAGACCAAGTATGCTAAATCATTCAGATTGGATAAATGATTATTAAACAGTGAAGAAGTAAGCGAGATTGTTCAAAAAGGGATGGGAACGAGATTCATGCTTTGACTTCATGAAGGTTTTTTTATAGAATCAGATTATGTCGCAAGGACTAAACAACTTGGAATCACTGCTTCTTAAATATCAGAAACAAATAAATGGATCGATTGAAAGAAGAGATGAAAGATGTCAATAGGAATGAAGAATGATGAGATTTTTTAAAAGCAAAAATCACAAGTCCAATGGCTACATGATGATGATCGCAACGCCAAGTACTTTACGCGATAATGAGACAACATAAGACGAAAACATATTCACTAGTCTAAGGGATATTCATGAGGTAGAATCGTTGAAGGTGAAGGACCTCAAATTATTTCTAGAACCTTTTTGTAGCTTCTATTTACATATTGATGTGAGGATCTTTGAAGTGATGCAACAAAAATAGTGACACAAGATGTGAACAATAACCTAAGCACGCTGGCCACAACAGAGAGGATAAAGTTGGCTTGCTTTGATATTGATCCAGATGGAATGACAAAAATTTTCTACCAAAATACTGTGAAGTGGTGGGGGATAGTGTAGTAACAAAAATTCAAAACAATTCTAGAACAGGGCCCCTAGAATGCAAATTGAACTAGAAAAATGTATGTTTAATCTTGAAGAAACAATGCATGAAGAACGTGAATGACGGATTTCTGATCAATTAGTATATGCTACATTTTATACAAGATAGTATTGAAATTTATTGCGGAAGACTTATTCACGGAAGACTCATTCTGGTCTACAGCATACATTTAGGCACAAAACATGCTTTCCATATTTGTAGCTATTTCAAGTTCAAATTTGTGTATATATGCTCAATGTATACTGCTAAGACAAATTCACTGAAATTAGACTAAACGTGTTATAGTATCAGAGCTAGAACACGGAACAACCACTCACCTTTAAAAATCGACCATCGAACTTCAAAACCGAACCCAACGATGTCTGCAACCACAGAATCGACAACAAATGAAGGAACTGTCGTGCACTGACGCACGATATCTCCATACGACTTTACCGCGCAGGACAATCCCGGATTGGTTCTGTCCCAATCTCTCCTCCGCAGCAAAAAATACAACGAATTGGAGATGAATATCCGAAACGCTCTCAAATCCCAGGCAAGGTTTGGTTTTGCTGACGGCAAAATTCCTCAACCTGAACCCACATCATCAGACTTCGAAGAGTGAACGAACAATTATTTGGTCATATCCTGGATTAAAAACACGATCGAACCTCGCCTCCGATCGGATGTGTCTCACCGCGAGGAGGCTTCGGACCTCTGGAATCATCTCCAGAAACGTTTCTTTTTGAAGAACGGAGCTCATATGTAGTGTTTGCACTTTGAATTGGCACATTGTACTCAATGAGGGATGAGTGTTGATACCTATTACGGAAAACTCTGTCGGATTTGGCGCAATTTGCTTAATTCGCGACCGATGCGAGTCTGGAAATGCAACGATTGCACTTGCGATCTGAAATCTCACTTGGAGAAGGACCGAAACGATGACCGAGTCCATGATTTTCTTATGTGTCTCTATGAATCTCTGTGTGGAGTTGTTCGATCGAATCTGCTCTTGCGCGACCCATTGCCAGACTTTGATACCGCGTACGACGTGGTTCTGCAGGCTGAAGTTTCGTGCGGAGCAACCCAAATTCAAGACATCCGCCCTGCAAAAATGGTGTTTGCGGTAAAACAAGGAAATTTCTCGCGCTCGTTGCCTAAGGAGAAGTCGGGGCTTGTGTGCAGCAACTGTGGGCGTTCTGGGAAAAAAATCGACTCTTGCTTTCAGATTCTGGGTTTTCTAGATTTGTGAGGAGACAGACCGAGAAATCGAATGGGAAGAGGGCGCGAAAGCTTTTCTCGTTAAGAGGCAATCGGAATGGGACCGAGAAAGCAGTTTTCTGGCCATGTCCGAGGAGCTTCGTCTGGTTTAGCAACGACTATGAATGTCGAACAGGAGGTCCCAATTTCTTAGATGTCGAACACTCTCTCTCCAGTCGAGTCTGATGTTGATAAACACGGTAATAGTGGAATAAGTGATGAGCAATGGAAAACGTTGGTTGCATTGCTGAATGCATCCAAGATCAGACCTACGGAAAATATGTCGGGTAAGTGTTCTGACCTATTATGGATATTAGACTCGGGATGTTCTCATCACATGATAGGAGATTTTTCTTGTCTATGAAATGTTTTTAATATGGAACCATGTTCTATCATTCTACCCGATGGATATAAAAGTGTGGCTTTACAACGGGGGAATGTTCATCTGAGCTCCACCCTTACAATGCAGGACATGTTCTTTGTTAAAGGTCTCAGTCACAATTTGATATCGATCTCTCAGTTGATTGGACAACAATCCTGTTTTGTTCAGTTTGTTAATAAATTCTACGTCATTCAGGATCGATATAACAGGATGCTGATTAGAGAGCGTGAGCAATGATGTGCGTTATATCAAGTAATAAATTACCTAGACTAACGCTTCCGCAAGAATACGGATCGTGTAGCAACTAGGGTCGAACACAAGGAATTGATGCAACTCTAAAGCTATTAGACTAATGAATAAGACGTGTGAAATCAAATAATGGATGGGATGCAAATGCAAAAAACTAAAGATGGGAATGACTCAGCGACAAATCACCATAGGTATCAAGAGTTGCACAACGATATAACGAAGTTCTAACGAGATAATTGGTCTTAGATACTATCACGAGTTCAGGGAATTCAAGCTCTCCTATAGGAACTGACTGGCGTAGACTTGTCCACTATCTAGCATGCGTATACCAATATATCTATTGCACATCTCACATACATAGATGCATTACGACCGCTATCCTAATCCTTAGATTCAATCGATTGACCTGACGTAGATTCTAAACCGATTAAACCCTAAATCATGGCTAGGTTCCAAAGTCTAATGCCCTGGCGTAGATTTATTAGATTTCTAACATCATCCATTCGAGTGGCGTACAGAAATGAAAGCATTAAACGCAACCAATCAATCTGAAAACACGATCAAGTACCGAATTCATTCATATCGAGTGGCGTACAAGCATGAAAGCATTAAGATCCACCATTCATTAAGCACAAGACTTCATTACATATTGGCAATACTCTCTAACCTATGGCAATAGATCTACTTGGACATGAACTCAGAAAACGAAACATAAAAGAATACTAAATTCGACATAGAAAGAGAATAAGAATGCTCCCTATTCATCATTCGATGTCTTCAATAGATCCTCCATGCTTCGGATCCCTCGTTCCGTCCTTCTCGATCTCACCAAATCTGTTCTCTAATGTCTTTGAATCGTCCCCCTTCAATCTGGTTCGAATGCCCTTTATTTAGATCTGATTTCTCCTTATTTGGCCGTTCTAAATCTTAGGAATTAGTTGAGAAAAACGAGGGCCCGAGCGGGCACAGCTTCTACCCGCTCGTGCAGGCCTTGTGCCCGACCGTGTGCACTCATTTTAGCCCGAGCGGGCACCTATGCCCGAGCATGTTCCTCTTCAGCCCGAGTCGTGAAAACCTGGGCGCATTTTGGTGACAATTAGCCCGATCGGGCACTCCAATTCCACCCGAGTGGGCACACCTTCCTTGGTCGTGTTCCTTGAGTGCGCCGAGCATGGAGCTGAAAATCAAGCGATCTTGATTTTTCCAAGGGCTGAAGGCGGGATCTTACACGTCTATTCCATTAGTTTAATAGCTTATAAGTCGCATCAATTCCTTGTGTTCGACCCTAGTTACTACACGATCCGTATTCTTGCGGAAGCGTTAGTCTAGGTTTTATTACTTGAGCTTAACGCACATCAAGTTTTTGTGGTTGATCTTACGTGTTATCAAACTCCCCCAGACTTAACCTTTTGCTCGTCCTCGAGCAAACCTAGAGTCGAGTACTAGAAGAGCTAAACAAAAATGGATACTAGCACAAATACATAAAAGGATTAGCCATCATGCAAAACAACGCGTCACATGAACGCAAGCCTAAGCGTACCAAGTTCAGACTTCTATCAACCGAAAGTCTCGAACCATGCAATCCTACCAATGACCTAAGTCTAATCCGTACTCCTAAACAACGTCCAAGCAATCTCCATACCAACTCTCCTAAGCTTGAGATATCATTGAACCCATATTCTCGTTCTTATTCTTTTTTTAATTCTTTTTCTTTCTTTTTTTTATAGTTTCCACGCTTGGTTCCTAGGACGTCGAAGTCGAAGAGGGTGGCTTTCTACTATGACTCTAACCCTTAGGACGTAGAATAGCGCCTCAACCCACCACTTAGACCCGAACCATCGATCTCGATGTACTCATGTCAATATAAACTTGAAATAGTTAGAAAAATTATCCAAAAATTGACAGTGGAGTATAAGCGTGTGGAATCTAATGAACGGTGAAATCTATCAAACAAGCAACGATTAATCGGTATACTCGGAGATATGATACTTGGTACTGAAATCTAGGAGGTGAATGTAACTAAAGGTCATGGTTTCAAGCACAATTACTCAACTAATCGGAATCAAGAAGACTTCTAAGCAAACCTAGACTATTGTTCACGATTCGACAAAGTCGCACATAATGACTTAAACTCGAAAATTCATGCTAGGTACCCATCCGTTTATTCCTAAAAACAAAAAAAAATAACGTCTAATCCTAATCATCTAATCCTAATCATATGCATAATACTCGACGAGTACTCCTCCCAGACTTGAATGAAACACCGTCCAGGTGTTCAAAACCTAAGAGGATATCGCAAACAAAACGACGGGAAAAATAAGAGTTGGAACGTGTGCACCTTGTGTAACTTGCAATCCCGAGTTTGTGTCTCCTCCTCAAGGATGATATGGACGTTGAAAAACCTGTGAAAAAGAATCACACCATCCAAAAAGAGGAATACGATCCCAACAAGTACATCAATATGAAAAGAAAAAAAATAGGTCCGAAAAAATATGAAAAAAATGAAATGAGAAATGCAAAAGTCGGGTTGCCTCCCGATAAGTGCTTGTTTAAGGTCGCGAGCCTGACCGAATGCTACCCATTAGGTGGACGTTCTCGACGTCGTCGCGTGCGTAGCGTCTCGTGTGCATAGTGTGTTCGATAGGGCGTGGCACGTGGATCAGTGGAGTTCCTTGCACGATTCGTCATGTCTTCCCTAAGATTGATCATGATGTTCTCTAGTTTGGGGGCTAAATCGTGCTGTCCAAAAATTCTTGTCGAGCTGTCCATAAGGCATTCGTCGCTTGTTTCCTTCAGCGTCTCCAGAAACTTTTGGTGTGTAAGCCTTTGTGGTGAAGGTTTCATCTTCACCTTGGGCATCTTGTCAACGTCCCAATTGTGTGTTGGACGTTTGGTGTAGCTTCGCGGCATCTCGGGATCGTTCATGTACTGAATTGAACCGCATTTAGCTCGTATCGTGTGGAAGTCTCGGTCGGTTGATTCCTCTTTCTTTCCATATTCAAGCAGCTCGTTTGGTACCTTGTATGATTCTTCTCCAGCTGCTAAGAGATTCATATCTAGGGAATCCGTATTCTGAAATTCGTCACAAACTTCCTCGGCTAAATTCTCAAAGATGCCGTCGGGAAACACAAAATCGACAACGCATGGTTGCTCAAGTGTGTCCACCAAGCTGAACTCTACTTCCATCTCGGGTTTCGTCATATGCTTATCAATGTCCATAGCCTTATCCGCTCTCATGTCAAATTCATCTCCTTTTTCACTTATTGAGGGATTTCGCTGATCTACTTTCTTCGCGCGTTGACGCAGCGGGAATGGCAAAGGAGGAGGTCTAGGTTCTGGTTTTACATACTTTGGCTCCTCTTCTTCCTCGAGCTTCTCCTTAAGCTCATCGACATCCAATTCCGCTACTGTGATAGATGCTTCACCCCTTTCAGACATTGAAGTAGGCTGATCCACCGTCAAATAATCCCTTAGGCAAATTTCGTTGACATGCTCACGAAGATCCGTTTCTAAACTTCCCGTTAGACCCTCTTGTGGTTTAGAGGAACTTGCAGCGAGTTGTGCAGCTTGATTATCCAAGATCTCTAGGTGCAATTTTGCCACGAAATCGCCGTAGGTTTGCATTGTCGCCTCTTGTTGTGGAAGGGGATGTTCACATGGCTGGTAATTCTGGGTTTAGGATTCCGTCCATTGCTGAAAGTTCCCCAATTGATGTTGTGCACTGAGGATACTATCGGTGTTCCTATACGGGAAATTTGCGTGATCGCTCCATCCATGATTGTATGTATTCCCGAAAGGCTGATTATAACTCTCGTAGATCTCTTCTTCATACCCCCATACTTGTTGCTCCCATGATTGCTCCGAGTAATGTGGATGGTATGAGTTAGATAGCATATGATGAAGTTCGGCAATCTGATGTTTTTATTTCAGCTATTTCGGCATATATAGAGTTCATGCTATACATGTTACCGCGCAAAAGAAACAACACAAAATTCGATTAAGCTCCGAGAGGTAAAAAAAATTTTATTTTTTTTTATTTTGTGACTCAATAAGAAAACAAAAACGAAAAACAAATGAAGACTCCGGAAAGGACTATGTCTTAATTCAAAAGTATCCTAACTCTAAAGCCGTAGTCAATTCCCCGGCAACGGCGCCAAAAACTTGATGTGCGTTATATCAAGTAATAAATTACCTAGACTAACTCTTCCGCAAGAATACGGATCGTGTAGCAACTAGGGTCGAATACAAGGAATTGATGCAACTCTAAAGCTATTAGACTAATGAATAAGAC
>CM071870.1:27926887-27950928 GCA_036759665.1 Gynandropsis gynandra | reverse complement strand
GCTAAGTTCCAATGTCTAATGCCCTGGCGTAGATTTATTAGACTTCTAATATCATCATTCAAGTGGCGTACAGGAATGAAGCTTTAAGATCAACCAATCAATCTGAAAACATGATCAAATACCGAATTCATTCATATCGAGTGGCGTACAAGTATGAAAGCATTAAGATCCACCATTCATTAAGCACAAGACTTCATTACATGTTGGCAATACTCTCTAACCTATGGAAATAGATCTACTTGGACATGAACTCAGAAAACGAAACATAAAAGAATACTAAATTCAACATAGAAAGAGAATAAGAATACTCCCTATTCATCAACCGATGTCTTCAATAGATCCTCCATGCTTCGGATCCCTCGTTCCGTCCTTCTCGATCTCTCCAAATCTGTCTCTAATGTCTATGAATCGTCCCCTTATTCAATCTGGTTCGAATCCCCTTTATTTAGATCTGATTTCTCCTTATTTGGCCGTTCTAAATCTTAGGAATTAGTTGAGAAAAACAAGGGCCCGAGCGGGCACAGCTTCTACCCGCTCGTGCAGGCCTTGTGCCCGACCGTGTGCACTCATTTTAGCCCGAGCGGGCACCTATGTCCGAGCATGTTCCTCTTCAGCCTGAGTCGTGAAAACCTGCGGCGCATTTTGGTGACAATTAGCCCGATCGGGCACTCCAATTCCACCCGAGCGGGCACACCTTCCTGGTCGTGTTCCTTGAGTGCCCGAGTCGTGCAAAGTTACGGGAGTGTCTTGGCACCAATTACCCAAGCGGGCACACTTACAATGCCCGAGCGTGCATGTCTTGAGATGTTGTTTCCGCTCCCTTCGCTCGGTGTTTGAATGTTCACTTGAATCCATGGCCTTGCACAAGTTGAACCTTGTCATTCAACTACGTTTTCGGGGTTAAATTGCCATAATCTCTCGTGTTTCTCCTCATGCCTTCGTTTCCTATGCAAAACACGAAATGTAGATGAAGTCCTCGAGTAAACTCGATAAATGTATGAAATCTAAGTAATCTACTCAAAACTAAACCTAAGAATGATATAAAAACTACAACGGATTACGTGTTATCAAGCAATGAGGAGGATTATATTATTTTCGGAATGTGGAAATTGTCGCAGCTGTCAAATCTTGTGTACTGGCCTCCAAAGACACTTGGTATCGGTGGCTTGGTCATCCATCTCTGAAGATTCTAGATTCCATTTCTGATTTAAAATTTAGTAGAAGAAGTGAACCGTTCAATGAGGCGTATGATGTTTGTATCCGCGCAAAATAGAAGCGTGATGGTTTTCCTGAAAGTTTGAATAAAACATCTCCTGTTTTCAGCTTATTCATTGCCATGTCAGGGGCCCGTTGAACACCATCTTTCACAAGAGCAAAATATTTTCTGACAATTGTCGATGATTTCTCTCGTGGAGTTTGGCTATATTTGATGAAAAATAAGAATGAGGCCTCCACACATCTCCGCCAATTTCTAGCTATTGTTACCCAACAATTTGGAAAGGTTGTTCAGCGTGTTCGGTCCGACAATGGTATCGAGTTTTTGTGTCTTCGCAGTTTCTTTCTCGAGGAAGGAATCACTCACAAAACCTCGTGTGTGGGTACTCCACAACAGAATGGAAAAGTGAAACAAAAACATCAACATATCCCCAACATAGCTCGATCTCTTCTTTTCCAAGCGAATCTAGCGATCGAATTTTGGGAGGATTACGTTTTGATTTTGGCTCATTTGATTAACCGCAGGCCATCACCTCTTCTTGACGAAAAAACTCCGTTTCATGTTCTTCACAGGTCTGCTCCGGATTATGCAGATCTAAGAGTTTTTGGTTCACTTTGTTACGTCCATAATCAACACACGAACGGGGATAAGTTTGCATCTCGTGGCCATAGATGCATATTTGTTTGTTATCCAAACGGGAAAAAGGGATGGCGCGTTTTCGATCTTGAGCGCATGATTTTTCTGGTTTTGCACGGTGTTCTTTTTCGAGAAGATATTTTCCCGTTCTCTTCTTCTACAGTCTCCACCGGTCATGACACTGAATGTCCGGGTTTACCATCGATTTCGGAATGGACTTGGGACTACGATGATGATCTAGAAACTCCTCACATTTCGCCACATTCAGATCAGTCTCTTCTGCCGTCTGTTACGGATGACCAATTTGATTATGCTCCTCCGCTAACGTCTTCGCCTGATATTATAGAAGCTACGTGTATCTCTCATCCTACCGAACTTGGACGAGGATACAGGGTCAAGAAGCTCTCCACGAGACTACATGAGTTTGTGACTAACACAACTCATGTTTCGACATATACTCCATTGGCGCATGATGTTTCGACATCCATCTATCCGATTGCTCGCTACGTTTCCTCCTCGACATTTTCTCCACATCATTATGCTTTCTTGGCTGTAACAGATAAAGTCTAATGCCCTGGCGCTCTTCGGGATACTAGATGGCTTGTAGCTATGCGAAACAAGATGTGTTCTCTCGAGAGTAACAACACTTGGACACTCGAACAGCTTCCACTGGGTAAGAAGGCTATCAGTACCAAGTGGGTTTTCAAAATCAAGTATTGTTCAGATAGATCGATTGAATGCTACAAAGCCCGTTTGGTTGTGCTCGGAAACAACCAGGTAGAAGGCATTGATTATGAGGAAACGTTTGCTCCAATCGCTAAACTAGTCACTGTACATCTCTTTCTTGCGATTGCTTCGGCCAAGAAGTAGGAAGTGCATCAAATGGATGTTCATAATGGCTTTCTTCATGGCGACTTAACCGAAGAAGTCTATATGAAGCCCCCCAGGTTTTCCTCTTACAAATTACACTCTAGTATGTCGTCTTCGAAAATTTCTATATGGTTTGAAACAAGCTCCACGTTGTTGGTTTGCTAAGCTCGGGCAATCATTGAAACATTACGGTTTCCGGTCCTCACCTTCCATTCACTCTCTTTTCACTTTCTCCGTCAGCGGGATCCGACTACATGTTTTAGTATATGTCGATGATTTAATCATCAGTAACTCTTCTTTTGCTATCCATGCGTTTAAACAATACTTGTGCTCATGTTTCCATATGAAGGATCTCGGCCACCTTAAATATTTCTCAGGCATTGAGGTAGCTCGGAATCCCACGGGAATATATTTATGCCTGAGGAAATATGCATTAGACATCATCTCGGAGACTGGGTTGCTCGGAGCGCAACTGACCAATTTTCCTATGGAACAGAATCATCGACTCTCCTTGACCGCAGGTGAACTCTTTGATGATTCGCATGCCTATCGACGACTAGTTGGTCGTCTTCTTTACTTGGCCGTGACTCGTCCGTAGTTGTCATATTCTGTTTAGACCTTATCACAGTTTATGAGTGCACCACGTCGAGAACACTGGGATGCAGCTTTACGAGTCGTCCGATATCTCAAGAAGAATCCTGGACAAGGTTTATTGCTTTGTTCCGATTCCGATTTGCAGATCCATGCCTGGTGTGATTCAGATTGGGTCGGGAGTCCTTTGAGTCATCGTTTCTTAACAAGATGGTTTATTCATTTTGGCTCCTCTCCAATCTCTTGGAAGACAAAGAAACACAACATCGTTTCTCGATCTTTCGATGAAGCCAAGTACCGTGCCATGGCGATGACAACATGCGAGCTTATTTGGCTCAAGGCATTACTTCGTGACATGGGTATATCTCATTCTCAGCCGATGGAGCTTCACTGTGATAGTCTTGCGGTCATTCATATCACCGCCAATCCTATCGTCCATGAGCGTACTAAACATATCGAGGTAGACTGCCATTTCGTCCGTGATGCGGTACTAGATGGAACTATTGTTACACGACACGTCACCACTCACGAACAACTTGTTGACATCTTCACCAAGGTCCTCGGGAAGAAGAAATTCGATGGTTTTCTATGCAAGTTGGGCGTTATGGATTTACACGCTGCAACTTGAGGAGTATTGCGGAAGATTTATTCACGGGAGACTCATTCTGGTCTACAACATACATTTAGGCACAGAACACCCTTTTCATATTTGTAGCTATTTCAAGTTCATATTTGTGTATATATGCTCAATGTATGCGGCTGATGAATACAAGACAAATTCACCAAAATTAGACTAAACGTGTTAAAATTCCTCTAAATGAGATTACGACAGATCTCCTCTTCACTAATTTGTGAGAATCAATCTGCTTTCGTATCAGGGAGGAATATTGTAGACAACATTATGACAGCACATGAGGTATCCAACACTCTTCGTGTAAGGGCTATCTACAAGAACATATTGATGGCAATCAAGGTGGATATGAGATAGGCATACAATAGAGGGGAATGGAGCTTGCTCTAGAAAACGATGGAAGTGATGGGATTTGATGACAAATGCATTGATTGGATACAGCATTGTGTTACGATAAGCTCGTATGATGTTTTGATCAATGGGAACCCAATTGGAACGCTTATACCACATAGAAAACTAAGATAAGGTTACCTCTATCTCTGTATATGTTTATTAAGTGGTTGATTAAAGGGACTAAGCTGGAACGTTTTTTGCCTCATATTTCTCATCTGTTCTTTGCGTATGATAGTATTATTTTTTATAGAGTAGGTTCCCGGACGTAACTGAGATAACAATGATTCTGACGCTATATGGTAAGAATGTCCACGTTGTTGGTCTGGAGTTAAGGTTCGAAGAAGGGATCGGTGGAGGAGAAGGCGATCTAGGATTCTTGAATAGAGATGAGAATCCACATTACAAATATTATGGAGATGGGCTTACAAAGGCCAGACAAAAATGAAGACTACAAAGAAGTAAATGTAACCCAAACCCAATTCCAGACAAAAATGAAGACAACGGATAAAGCCCAACAACAAGTAAACGTAACCCAAACCCAATTCCAAGACAACAACACTGGCGACAAAGAAGCCCATTCTGCTCTGTAATCTTATGTAGAAGAGGGTAAACACATCAGAATGGCTACAACTCACAAATGGAGGAAGAAACATCATTGACATGTCAAACAAGAATTAACATCATATATTTAGTAATCTATGGAATTTTGTCTAAAGTATGATAGAGACATGCAAGAACAATGTTTGTAATGTTTACATATATATGAACATTAGAAGGAGGTGAGAAGTATCACCTTCAGCAAAAACTACAACTCTCTCTAAACCTAAAAATTTATACACATTCAAACACAAACCATCTGAAAACACCACTCAAGTTAGGGATTTCTTTTACTTTCAATTTGCACAAAAAAGGAGACAAGGAGATGTTCATAAGCTTATGAGAATATTAGAGCTCATGAGTCATTAAACTAATAAATTGTATTAGAGCTTCCATGGTTCGAGGAAGGTGAAGAGACTATTGGGAACTAAGCACAAAGAACCAACAAGCACAAGGAGCAACGCAAAGCATAAGGAGACAGAACACACATCCATAGACATAACAAAGGTAACTCCACAAAACCCTAAATTTTTTTTTGAAGTTAAAGACAAAATGAAGACTGCACCACCTATCCCTTTATTTGATCAGAAAAGGTTCAACTTGTGGGTGATTAGAATGAATTCTATGTTAAGTTCTAAACCACTATGGCAGGTTATGGCAGAGGTGCTTCTTGAAATGGCTATTATGAGGGCTGCAACTACACTAGAAAACTATTATCTTATGAAAGGAAATAGAAGCTAAGGATCAAACATCCTTACAACTACGTTACAGTTTTGTAACTGAAGAAATTTTTAGGGTACATTTGTGTATCTGTGAGAAATCTATGGATGCTTGGGATCTATTGAAAAAAAGATTTCAAGGTGATCCTACGACTGCTATGATAAAACGACAAAGGTTAAGAACAAATTATTACACATTGAGGCAATGGGAAAAATAAAGTATCAAGGACTTTGCAAATAAAGTCACTGAACTTGGAAATGAGATGAAGACTTATGCAGATGATATTAGAGAAGTTACTCTGGTTTCTAAAATCCTATGCTCACTTCAGGAAAAGTTTCATCTTTATGTTAGGTTATAGAGCCAACTAAAGATTTCACAAATTTGATAGTGGGAGAATTAGTCATCTCTCTACAGTCTCAAGAATCAAAGTTGGATGATGGACATAGAAGCATTGTAGATGAGCATTCTTTGCTAAATTTACAGGATTAAAACTGAACATCAAGGCAGATTCAAGGAGAAAACCCTATCCTAAGATTGACAACAAACAAAATGGCAATAAATAATGTGGGATTTGAAAAAAGGATAATCATTTTGAGACATAGTGTTGTTTCAAAAACAAACAGGAAAGAGCAGAATCTCTTAAGCAACATAAGACTAGAAAAGAGTGTTACACATATGGGAAACCGAAACATTTTGCAAGAGATTGTAGAGTTCAAAGATTTAACTCAAATCAAGCTCATGTCAATAGAGTAGAGGAGGAAGATAAGTCATTATTTATAGTAGCACATTTGGTTACGGAAGGGTTTGATCAAGAAATTTGGCTAGTTGATTGTGGGGCTACAAACCACATGACAAAAGTGGAGTAGTTCTTCACCACATTAGATAGGAACTTTAAAGTTCCTATTAAAGCTGGAAATGGTGAAGTTCTCAATACTACTTGAAAGAGAGATGTTGAAGTACAGACTAAGAAGGGAAGGAAGTGATTATGGATATGTTTTTGGTTCCTAGATTGGATAAAAATCTATTGAGTGTATCTCAGATGGTTAGGAATGGCTATCAAGTAATTTTTACTAAAATAAGTTGCAAAATCAAGGATAAAAGGGATGCTCTAGTGGTGGAGGTTCCTATGGTGAAAAAGGCCTATCTTGTAAGGTGGAAAGCCATCAAAGAACATGCAAAAAAGATGAGATAAACAAGAAATTTATATGTTTTTTGCACCCAAGGTTTGGGCACTTTAAACTTCACAACTTAAACAAATGCAAAGTAAACAAATGGTTAGAGGAAAACCTAAAATTAAGGTTGAATAAGAACTATGTGAAGCATGTGTTAAAGGAAAAAGGTCAAGAGAAGAGTTTCCTAAAGTTTCACATTATAAAGCAAAGGGAATATTGGACCTAATTCACAGGGGAGATATACAAGGATACCCTTGTAGGACTTCCTTGTTTCACGTATTTTTCGAAATGAAAATCTGCTTCAATGTTTATAGCAAGGACCGAGATGGAATTTTGAAGTTGAGAGCATGGATCGAGTTCAAAGCAAGTAAGAAAGAAATTTGAAGTTGAGACCAATAAAATTTTGAAGAGAGAAAGAAATGGCAAGGATCAGTAGTGAAGAAGAGAGCATGAGTCAATATACAATGGTGTTTCTAAGTTGATTGATTTCTAAGGTTTTACGTTGCAGATGAAATACATTAAGATCAGGTTGTTGAAAGTGAACTTGTTTGTTGATTTGAAATGGGTGTGAGTCTCAATGAGCCGGGTGAGACTCATGACCCTCTTTGACTCAAGCGACTCATTGGGTCTCTTGAGTTACAAGGATTGCTTGAGTCCCATTGAGTCGCTTGAGTCCAAGAGGTCAAAAGTCGCAGTTAGTTGCTTGAGACTCATGACCCTCTTTGTCTCAAGAGACTCATTGTGTCGCAAGGGTCACTTGAGTCGCTAGGGTCGAGTCGCTTAAGTCGCATGGGTCGTTTAAGTCGCAAGGGTCGCTTAAGTCGCAAGGGTCGCTTGAGTTGGTAGGGTCGCTTTTGTCGGTATAATTCTAATGTATTCTTAATTTGTAATTTTGCAGGTGCCATCAAAGCCGAAGTTTCTTTATGAGTTCAAGCACATGGACATAATGCCAAACATCACCACCAAGTGTTATCCTCACGAGGCAATAAATAAGTTGATAGAAATCTTAGATGAATATGAGTTACATTACTATAACAAAAGAGTCACAATTTAGGCATTTATTCCATTTTCAATGTGACTCCATATTGACGAAGGTTCAAATGTATTTCCTATTAAATCACTCAGTGATTGTACGAGACAAGAAGGAATTGTGGTTCGTAGTAAACAATATTCCCATCCGGTACCCTATAGTAGAGCATGCAATAATTACCGGATTGAACTGCGGATCCTATCCAATAGGATGGAGTCCAAAAGGGGTGATACATTCAGGCGGAAAAATTTTGACCGTGGACAGGTGACTGTCGCACAAGTGAGTAGAAAGATTGTCAAGGCGAAGAATTCCGCCGACCGGCCGAGGTTGGCAACTTTGATGTTGTTGTGGCATGTTTTGGATCACAAGCCTTCATCTGACAATGTTATTAGTCATTATCTCATTGATATGGTTGATGACTTGGAATTTTGTGAAAGCTTTCCATGTGGGCTTTACACATTCGAGAAGCTTGTGGATACTTGCCACAAGCACGTAAGCGGGGAATCACCGAAACCAAAATGGTATTGTAGCCGTTTCATGATCCCGCTAATGGTAGGTTGTTTATATTATTCGAATAACATGAATGTTTTCGTACTTTTTGCATTCTTATCATTCTGTTTTAATGTTTCAGTTACTTCCATTCGAAATCATCCTTAGTTTAGGCGGAAATGGATGGTATGTCGATGGTATGGATGTCGATCCATCATGCCCAAGGATGTGCAAGAACAGGTTTAAATCTAATTTTAACCTGAAGTATGTAGACGTGATGAGGCCGACCAGAGATTCTAAGGTAACAATTACACAAGGTTCACAATGGTCACAAAGGTCACAAAGGGTCATAATGGCTATTTATTGTTTTTGCAGGATATTCGAAGTATCCTTCGTGCTGAACATGACGAGGAAGCTTTCTTTTTTTTAATCTGAAGGATTACGAGGGGTGCAATGACCCCGATGTTCAGATGTAGATGGAACATCAACATAGAAATCTAAAGGGTATTTGTTGGGAGGACATCCGTAAACAAGAAATGCTGATGCGAAAAGCAGCTCTTGGTGATAAACAGAAAGAAAAAGGAAAGGGGACTAAGAGGACGAATAGCATGGGTAAAAAAGCAATAGAGGTTGTAGATGTTACACCCATATCTAAAGATAATGAAGAGGAATGACATGTAGGTGATGATGAAGCTGATGAAGAAAGAGAAGATGTATTGAAAGAGAAGGTGATGATGAAGCTGAAGCTGAAAGAGAAGAAGCTGCATTCCCTCTAACACTGGAGCAAAAATTAATAAAAGAAAAACAGAAGTTGGAGAAAAGAATCATTAACACCGTAAGAGACTTTCTAAGGGATGTTGGGTTTCATTTGACTAATCCAAAATCAAAGACGACAAATCCCAAAGGTGCTGACAAGGAAAAATCAAAGTCAGCTGAGAGAGATACGAGCATCGACACCAATCTTCTGGCACTCTAAGAGATGAAGATTTTGAATTCTTTCAATGTCCATATCTAGTGTCAAGAGAAGAGCCAAGAAAAGAGTCGTTGGAGTCAGAGACTGAAAATGACGCTCGAGATGGCTTAGAAGAGGATGTGGGAAACATTTCAAGATTAATTAAAATATTTCATTTCCCGCCAACATTCCTCTAATTAAATACGTTTCTGAAGAGGTTCCTTCAGTGGTTATTCCTGTCGAAATTCCACCAAAGGTCATTTGAGTCAAAGGGTCGCATAGGTCGTATGGGTCACAAAAGGTCGCATGAGTCGCATGGGTCACAAATGTCGCATGGATCGCAAGGGTCGCAAGGGTTGCATATGTCGCAAGGGTTGCATATGTCTCAAGGGTCACATATGCAGCAGATGTCGCATGGGTTGCATCAATATCATGAAGGATGAGTCTAATCAATGAAGTATGTTTTATGCAGATCCTGTCATTTTGTATTTCTTAGGAGGTTCTTGACGAGGATGCTCCAGTTGGTCCTGTCGAAGTGGTCGCCGCTGATGTTTGTGCTGTGAGAAATCCAGAAGTTCGAGTCAAAGAGGTCAAAGTTCCACCAAGTAAGTAATACTGAGTCACAAAGGTCATTTGCGTCACAAATTCAAATGGGTCGCATGAGTTACAAAAGGTTGCATGGATCACATGGGTCACAACGGCCGCATGAATCACATGAATCGTATGGGTCACCTGGGTCGCAAAGGCCACATATGTCGCAAAGGTCGCATATGCCCATGTGTTGCATATGTATCAAATGTCACCTGGGTCGCATCAATGTCACAAAGGATAACTCTAATAGATGAAGTAATTTTTATGCACATGCTGCCGTTGACGTTCCTTACGAAGTTCCTGTCAGGGCTAGTGTAGTGGTTCCTGCCGAAGAGGATGCCGCTGATGTTGGTGCTGAGGGAAGTCTAGAAGTTCCAGTCAAAGAGGTCAAAGTACCACCAAGTAAGTAATATTGAGTTACAAAGGTCATTTGACTCACACGTCGCATGGGTCACAAAAGGTCTAATGAGTCGCATGGATAATTTGAGTCATTAAGGTCGCATGGGTCACAAAAGGTTGCATGAGTCGCATGGGTCACAAAGGTCGCAATGGTCGCATGGGTCATATATGTCCCATGGGTGGCATATTAGGATTGTATGGGTCGCATATGTCCCATGGGTCACGAAGGATGAGTCTAATGAATCAAGTAAATTTTATGCAGATGTTGGAGCTGAAAGTTTCATGCCATTTATGTAATATTTAAATAGTTATTGGTCCAACTTGTAATTATTAAAAGGTTAATAATTATAAATATACGGAAAACGAGTTTTCGAAAACACTATTCTAAAAAACGTAAAACCCTAGCCGTCAGAAAAGAAAAGAACGAAGAACGAAAAAATAGTTTTTCGTTCTTCCGATTTCCACATCAAAGCAATCCCGATCTCGGCGTGGATACGCGTAGAGGGCTTGAATCATCAAGCCTCGCATCCGACAGTAGCACGTTCAACGACAGGTATTACGACATTGTTTCTATAAATTGTTGATCGTTGATAATCGAAAAACTTCTCATTAAACATGACTAGATCTTTATTCGGGTTGATAAAAACACGTTTCCGCAATTGAAATCAACCCTACAGTGGTATCAGAGCGTCTGGATGCCGAAACCCTAGCCGACCGCACGAGAGTCGACGGTCGACGGCGAAGGGTCAGCGCTTCCTGGGCCGACCAGCGTGGCACAGGTGAGGCGATTCGCGGCGGTCTTCGTGCGTCGGAGGCGAACGATTCGATCGCTGAAGCCACGCACGAGAGGGAAAACGCAGAGGAATCGTCGGAGCGGGCGATGGAAGAGAAAGCGGCGTCGCACGGCGCTGCAAGGGCCGGACGACATGTCCACGACCGGCGTAGCACAGCCGCAAAGCGGCACTGAGACGCCGACTGTGCAGGCGAAAGGCTCTGCCCGATAGTTTTCGGATGTGAGGAAGAGCAGTGGAAAAGGGGTTTCAGAAACCCTAACCGTCCCTTCCTTCAGTCGGCGGTGCGCACGCGACTCGAACAGGCGACCCCTCATGCCCGGAGAGGGCGACCGGTGAAGGGGCGGCCACGGTGGCGGCGGTAGGGTTTCTGAAACCCTAACCGCGTTTGTTTCTCTGCCCGAGCGGGCGTTTCGGCTCTGCCCACACGGGTGCATCGCGTGAGCCCAAGCAGCTCACGTTGCCCGCGCGTGCAAAACCCTAAAAAATTGAATTAAAATTAAAATTAAAGAATTTTAGTTTTAAAATGTCAATAATTGAGTTATTAGACAATAAATAGTTTATCGTTAATTTTTCCTTCATCGTTGACGTTTTTAATAGATTCTCGTTTACATGGTACGGCCTGACTACCAAGAGGCATGTAGTTCGAGAATTCGATTCATGCGTCTATGACATCAGATGTCTAGTGGGAGGGATCAATTAGTTTTTGTAAACGTCTGGACAACCCGGGGGTCATAAACGTAATTGATATCCGACCATGAGCTGAAGGATGAACTCGATTATATCGAAGGAACGACCTGACTACCAGGTGACTATGTGATATAGTCATATTAAAATTAATAATTTTAATTAATAATTGAGTTCTTAAACGATAAATTATTTATCGTTAGGCTTTTCCCCTTATCGTAGATGTTTTGAATAGGTTCTCGTTTACATGGTACGGCCTGACTACCAGGAGGCATGTAGTTCAAGAATTCGATTCATTCATCTATGACATCGGATGTCTAGTGGGAGGGATCAATTAGTTTTTGTAAACGCTTGGACTACCCGGGGGACATAAACTTAATTGATATCCGACCATGAGCTGAAGGATGAACTCAACTATATCAATAGGAACGACCTGACAACCAGGTGACTATGTGATATAGGGCCATATTAAAATCAACCTGTTTAATATGCTTAAGAAACAACCTGACAACCAGGGGGCTTATGCATGATTAGTTCAGGAAATATTACTGAAAGAAATACAATTTCTGAATACTATTGTAGTATTAATCAGTAAAATAATCATTTAGATGAAAGTCCATATCTATTTGATTAAATAAGTGTTCTAATAAATGCTGTAATTTTCCTTCCAGGTTTCCCGAAATATGTCTTCAATTTCCCTACGTGCCATTCTCGATGTCCACAAGCTTGTTGGGAAAAATTTCGATGATTGGTACCGCAACCTTAAGATCGTCCTCACGCAGGAAAAGATACTGGATTCGATCGAGAACCCTATCAAGGAACCTGCTGATGACGATGAGGATGGCTTGATTGCTTAGATAAAGCAAAAGGATGACCTTGACACTGCCAAGTGTATCATCCTAGCCTCAATGAGTTCAGAACTCCAGCGCGAGCATGAGGATATGGATCCTGCTGCTATCATTGAGCATCTTAAGAAGATGTACGGTGCACAGAGTAGAACGGCAAGATATCAGTTGTCGAAGGCTCTAATCAAGTCCAGATTGTCTGTGAACTCTTTGGTGCGTCCCCATGTTCGTAAGATGATCAGTCTTATTGAACAGCTTGTGAAGTAGAGGTGCACACTGGGCAAAGAGTTATCTCAAGATCTGATCTTGCAGTCATTGCCTGAGACATTCTCTTCGTTCATTGTTAACTTTAACATGAACAAGATGGACATGGATCTGCATGAGATTCTGAACCAACTGATTGACTATGAGAGTCAGTCAGTGTCTGAGACATCTAAGGGACATAGTGCCGTGATGATGGTCGGCTCTTCTTCCAAGAAGGGCAAGGGCAACAAAAGGCCCAAGAAGAAGCTCCATGGGCCCAAGGGTGGTGTTCAAGAGATTCCGCAATGAAGTGGAGAAACAAACCGGAAAGAGTATCAAGGTGTTGAGATCTGACCGGGGCGGTGAATATCTTAGTCATGAATTTGTCGATTATCTAAGGCAAAATGGGATTTTGTCCCAGTGTACTTCTCCCGAAACACCACAACATAATGGTGTATCCGAATGGAGAAATCGAACCTTATTAGATATGGTGAGATCCATGATGGGGTTCATTGATCTTCCAATGAATTTATGGGGCTATGCTTAAGAAACAGCTGCCTATCTGCTAAACAAAGTTCCCACCAAAGCAGTCTCGAAGACACCATTGAGATATGGAAAGGACGTAAGCCAAACCTGAGACATATCAAGGTTTGGGGGTGTCCGACCTTCGTTAAGAGACTTCAGCCAGACAAGCTTGATGCTAGGTCTGACAGATGTAGGTTCATAGGTTATCCTAAGGAAACTATGTGATATTATTTCTACCACCTGTCAGAACACAAAGTGTTTGTGGCCAGAACAGCTTCTTGAAAGGGAATTCCTTGATGAAGGAATTCATGGTGGGAAGTAGTTCTTGACGAGATTCAAGAACCCGATGAGCCAACACAAGCTCATGGACATGAGATGTCAAATGAGCGTTCTTGGCTGAGTGATACAGTGTTAGGCTCCAGCCTTCATCTTCCAAATGTTGAAGTGACAGTGCCCGTTCAGGAACAAGTTCAGGAACCTGTTCAGGAGCCTATTCAGGAACAAGCCCAACAAGATATCCCAGCGCAGGTTGAACCTGCTACACAGGCTTCCTTGAGAAGGTCAACACGTTCTCGACGTGCACCTGACAGACTTAATCTGATGGTGCAAGAGGATGTGGTCGGTCATATAGATGACGACCCTTTGACTTTCCAAGAGGCTATACAAGGCCCTGATTCTGAGAAATGGTGGAAAGCCATGGAATCCGAGATGGAATCTATGAAGATCAACAAAGTATGGACTTTGGTTGATTCTTCACAGGCTTCCCGACCGATAGGTTGTAAATGGGTTTACAAAAGGAAGATTGGAGCGGACGGGCAGGTAGAGACCTATAAAGTTCGTCTAGTTGCCAAGGGGTATAGTCAACGAGAAGGGATTGACTATGAAGAAACGTTCTCCCCTGTGGCAATGCTCAAATCTATTCGGATTCTGCTTGCGATAGCGGCATTCCATGACTATGAGATTTGGCAGATGGACGTGAAAACAGCTTTCCTTAACGGAGAGCTCCAGGAAGAAGTCTTCATGACTCAACCTGAGGGTTTCACGTCGCCAACTCAAAGTCATATGGTATGCAAGCTTCAGAGGTCCATTTATGGACTCAAGCAAGCTTCTCGAACCTGGAACATTCGCTTTAACAAGGCAGTTGAAGAGTTCAACTTTGTTAGATGCGAAGAAGAGCCTTGTGTGTACAAGAAGTTTAGTGGGGGCGCGGTTGTCTTCCTTGTGCTTTATGTGGATGACATATTGCTCATGGGGAATGACATTCCGGCGTTGCAAGAGACAAAGTTCTGGTTGTCCGAACAATTCTCCATGAAAGATCTGGGAGAAGCAACCTATATTCTGGGAATAGAGATTTATAGAGATAGATCAAGGAGGTTGCTTGGACTATCATAGTCCCAGTACATTGATACCATCATGAAGAGGTATAACATGGAAAATTCCAAGAGAGGCTATCTATCAATAGGCACTGGAATTACTCTCTCCAAAGAGGATTGTCCTCAGACACAAGAAGAGAGAGAACGCATGAGTAGGATCCCATATGCTAGCGCAGTGGGAGTCATCATGTATTCCATGACATGTACGAGGCCTGATGTAGCCTTCGCGCTAAGTGTAGCGAGTCGGTATCAGGCAGATCCCGGTGAGGAACATTGGAAATTGGTGAAAACCATTCTCAAGTACTTGAGAAGGACTAGAGACCAATTCCTCGTTTATGGAGATTCTCACTTAGAGTTAGAAGGGTTCACAGATGCCAGCTTTATGTCCGATAAGGACGATAGCAGATCGACATCAGGGTATGTCTTTTGTCTCAATGGGGGTGCAGTGTGTTGGAAAAGTTCCAAACAAGCTACAATAGCTGATTCGGTTACTGAAGCAGAATACATAGCGGCTTGCGAAGCTGCTAAGGAAGTGGTATGGATGAGAAAGTTCATAACTGAACTTGGTGTGGTACCTTCGATAAAGGAACCAATTCCTTTATTATGTGATAATGCCGGGGCAATAGCCCAGGCGAAGGAACCAAGATCTCATAAAAGATCAAAGCATGTTCTGCGGAAGTACCATATGATAAGGGAAATCGTTGAGCGTGGGACGTTCAAATCCAGAAGGTAGAAGAAAAAGAGAATGCAGCAGATCAACTCACAAAGGCGCTTGGTTCAAATGAGTTTGACAAGCCCAAGTTGAAGATTGGATTGAAAGACATGGCATGCGGGAATTAGTTCTAGGAATAGTACAACTGTTGTAACTATTTAAGAGCTATTTTATGTCTTTTATTTTGAACACTTATAAATAAATAAAATGGCATTATTTTATCATTTTAATGATATTTGTAAATATATATGTGTATATATTTTCATAGCTAGTATGATAGAGTCCATGATTAAGTTTAGAAACTTGTCATCATGATAGAGATCATGATAAAGAGAGTCAAGTTTTGGTAAAAACTTAATCTAAATCGTTCTTGATCATAGGATAACTAATTGGACGTTAGTAATCCGGATAGATCAACATGGATGTGATGGTTTCTATTTGATAGAAATTAGTAGATATCTTTTACTAAATCACATGTATGGATGATGCACATAGAGATGTGATCATTGAACAGACCCAAAGGGAGAATTCCTAATGGTTACATTACCATTGAACTGTCAATAGGAATTTCTCTAGAAGGATTGGAATATTATAATTTCCTTAGACCTGAGATCAACATAGTAACTGACAAGTTATCTACCATTCTTTGATTCTGGACACCTTATGCCTTGGGATGTAAGTTGAAAGGATATTGGGAATGATTAGATGCTTGTGCAGTTAGTGATTGATCAAGATGGAATCCGTCAACTCTAGGTAAAGAGTTTGAGCTCTATGTTGTCAGCAACATAATGACTGAAAAGACCTTGGCCAGGGCATTTGAATGAGAGAAGAAAGGAGTTTCTTGCGATCATTCACCAGTCAGTTATGTTAGGCATGAAACATAGTTGATAATCTATTAGGACTTGACAGTCAGACCATGTCCTAGGATTATCCGGAGCTGTAAAGACGGAGGGAAATAATAATATTATCCTTCTACCATGGTTCTACAGAGTAAGGATGTTACTTCACACTATCTGGTCGTTGAGGAGTGTTGCTAGACGCCAACCTCGATTAGTTAATTAGTGAGACTAATTGACTACCAGCTTAGTGATGAACCTACGAGGTCACACGCATACGAGTGTCTCGGTATCTGCTTATGATTGTTAGACAATCAGTGTGGGATACAATTATATTCATCCGCTAGCACCGAAGAATATAATTGTATTTGATTTTTTTTTGGGTTAGTACATAAGATGTACATCCAATATGTGTATGGAGATACATGTATTTCGACTATTTGAGATATTACGTAAAGGCAAGTGGGAGATTGAAAGTTTCATGCCATTTATGTAATATTTGAATAGTTATGGGTCCAACTTGTAATTATTAAAAGGTTAATAATTATAAATATACGGAAAACGAGTTTTCGAAAACACTATTCTAAAAAACCTAAAACCCTAGCCGTGAGAAAAGAAAAGAACGAAGAATGAAAAAAATAGTTTTTCATTCTTCCGATTTCCACATCAAAGCAATCCCGATCTCGGCGTGGATACGCGTAGAGGGCTTGCATCATCAAGCCTTGCATCCGACAGTAGCACGTTCAACGACATGTATTACAAAATTGTTTCTGTAAATTGTTGATCGTTGATAATCGAAAAACTTCTCGTTAAACATGACTAGATCTTTATTCGGGTTGATACAAATACGTTTCCGCAATTGAAATCAACCCTACAGGAGCTTCATCAAATGAGTGTGATAGCCCAACAATTATTAAACGAAAGTTAAGACCAACGAAGGCAAGACAGGAGCCATATATCAAACCTCCGCCGACTGAGCCACCGACGAAAAGAGCAAAAACAGTTGGGGAACAAAACCCACGAGGTGGACCAACAACAAGTCAGGGAGAAGAAGGGCAGAGGGCGAGGGTGAGGGAAAGTTTTTTATGTAGAGGAACCCACAAGAAAAGGTGGTTCAAGAACCCACAGAAGAGGTGGTTCAAGAACTCACAAAAGAAATGGTTCAAGAACCCCTAGAAGAGGTGGTCCAAGAACCCGTAGAGAAGGTGGTTCAAGAACCCGCAGAAAAGGTTGTTTAAGAACCTGTAGGGAATCGACATTTTGGGTGGAAGCCAAAGGGATTGGAAGAGGGAAAGATAACCCGAGAGCCTTCATCCATTGACACAAATGGACCACGGTTGACTCATCTATATAAATTTATGATGAAACCTTACCAAAAGCGTTGGTGGAAATCTAAAATATATTTTCCCCGGGGCCTAGAGTTTTGGAGATCATATTAAAAGATGACGTATGGCTTAAAGATGATGTAATTTTTTTAACCCTTAGTCTTAAAAGTCATAAAGGTCATAGAGGTCATTTCGGGTCATGTGTATTCATGTATGTTAATTTTTTACAGTAATTGGATGAGACGTTGTTCAAGCTGTATAATTGCATCGGAAGATTCCCAGAAGGATATCAGAATTATTACCTTTGTGATATTTTTTTCACGCGGACGCTCACGATGTAAGTGTACGAGGACATGGAAGAATTTCCGGACACTCTCATTGATTATTTGGAAGGCATTTATACATCAGAGATGGTTCGAAAATAGTGGAGGAGTACGATGGCTTGCTCTCGATTGTTTTCTATCACTCGAAAATTGATATATGACTTGTCATTGGGTAGCCATGAAAGTGGATTGAAAACCCGATGCATCACGGTATATGATTGCAAGAGAAGGTTGAAGGAGTCACATATCGATCCAGTGATGGAGATTACAAGAACAGTTTGCCAAAGATGTTTTGACTCAGAGAGTTTCATTCCTTGTCTTCTGGAGAAGATAAATGGCAGTACAAGTATTATAAAGGTCTGTCACAGAACGAAACCTCGAATGACTGTGGTGTTTTCGCCTTCAAATATTTAAAAGCCCTTACATATAAGTACAGAGAGAAGTTCCTCAAAATTTGCGACGAGAAGGTTGCTTCTATGCGTGAAAAGATTGCTGCTAATGTATTTACGAATGGAAGAATTATCGATGTATCCCGAGACAAATGGCATCTCGTCATCTCATCCTTGAACTTCATTCATATTATTTGTAAATAATTTGATAATTTTTTTTTAAAATTGATTAAAATATATTTTTTTTAACTTGATTCATATTTGTTTGAACTTGTTTCGCATGGGTCGCAGGGATCGCAAGGGTCAAATAGGTCACATATGTTGGGTTAAATATGTCGAAAGGGTGACAAGGGTCGCAGGGGTCAGATGGGTCGCAAGGGTCAAATGGGTCGTAAGGGGTAAAATGGGTCGTAGGGGTTGCATGGATCGCGTATGTTAACATATGTTGGGTCGTATGGTCTCAATGGTCGCATATGCTAGCGTTTATGTTGAAAGGGTCGCAGGGGTCACAAGGGGTCACATATGTTCAAAAGGGTGGCAAGTGTTACAAACGAATGAAATACCGATAATAACAATAATAGTTAATCTTAAATACTAGTAAATCCAAAATCAAAATACAAACATCAAGTTGAAGTGCAAGGGAATGAATCCAATAATTATTGAAATCTGTTGTTGTTCCTGTTGGGGGACATACCGAAGCACAGGTCTTGCTCCATTGGAGACCAGTTCGAATGTGAGGGAACATCCCTCATTTTTGTCCATTTTCATGACAACTTTCTCTAACCCCCTCTGATGCTAGCGTCACCAAGACTGATGGGCCTCAAATCTACCGACCACCCCCTTCTTTGATCGTTCATCAGCATAATCTTACATCGTCCACCGATAAGACCGTTCGATTTTGGAAATGGTATTGGAAGGGTCTGCAACATCACCCAAGTTACATCAGTAGAAATGATTAAAAATTGAATAAATAACTAAAAGGATATATGATGAATTGGTATGAGGTCACTGACCAATGCGTCTACGACTAGATTTGAATGCGTGGGAGTTGTCGTGAAAAATGTCAAAGCAGAAGAATATGACCCTGCTTTTGTGTTTGATGATGATGATGATGCATATTGCAGATTACACATGTCATCTTCGAACCCGGTGATGTGAAAAACCATGTCACCTTTGTGACGGAAAACTACGAAATCCCTAATACAAAAATCATGGTCCTTGGAAAAATCTTTCCATCCATCAAGGAATCTGGAGCAATCCAACTTGACTTTCCATGTTTTGTAAGACACATCCGATCTAAGAATTTTTTTCATATTGTTGTTCCTTGTTTTCCCTTCAATATGCTCATCGAAGAACTTCCTCGGAATGTCTTGTAACAAAAAGGAAAAAAAACAAAATCATATCTCTACATTCTCTTCGTGTAATATACAAACTAAGATAGATGAAGGAGATTACAAGGTAAAGCTTCAGATTGCTCGGAAGAATGAGTTTGACGAAATGAGGGAAATTTAGCATTTTCAATAAATATTTTTTCAAGATATTTTTCAACCGTAGACGAAGCCGGGAGATTATGAATGTCGGAGAGAAGGATAGGAAGATGGGTAGAAGATGATGAGAGTTAGAGAGACTGTGTTGTTATTTGAAAAAGGGAAAGGCTAAAAGACCTTGACATCGAATCGATGGAAGAGAAAGGTTGTGACACACTTTCATCACACTGTTATGTTTTTGAAATTCTGGTTAAAATTTCGGTGAGAAATTGACGAACTTATGGATTTATAAGGTTGAAAGGACAAAAACCAATCAAAATAATACATTTACAGTGTCAAACTAATTTATGTCAATTAAGGGTCGCATGGGTCACTTGTCACATATATCGATCAATAGTTGTGAACTCGACAATTTAATGGATTTATAAGGATGAAAGGACAAAAATCAATCAAAATAATATATTTACAGCGTTAAACTAATTTATGCCAATTGAGGATTGCATGTGTCACATGGTCGCATATATGGATCAATAGATGCGAACTCGACGAATTTCTAGATTTATAAGGATGAAAGGACACAATCTAATCAAAATAATACTTTTACAACATCAAACTAATCTATGCCAATTGAGATTCGCATGGGTCGCATGCTAGCATAAATGGATCAGTATATGCGAACTCGATGAATTTATGGATTTATAAGGATGGAATGTCGCGTATTCAAAATAATACATTTACAGCGTCAAACTAATTTATGCTGGTTGAGGGTCGCATGGGTCACATGGTCGCATATATGGATCAATAGATGCAAACTTGATGAATTTATGGATTTATAAGGATGAAAGGTTGCATAATCAAAATAATACATTTACAGTGTCAAACTAATTTATGCCAATTGAGGGTCGCATGGGTCGCATGGTCTCATATATGGATCAATTGATGCAAACCCGACGAATTTATGGATTTATAAGGACTAAAGGACAAAAACCAATCAAAATAATACATTTACAACGTCAAATAATAGTTAAAACGGATTTTGACCCATGTGTCTCAAGAAGTGTAGAACAAATGCATGTGTTTCAAAAGTGATAGTAGTGTTTTAAGAACCCGTCAGATGAGTTTGAGAAAATTTCAAAAAAATACATTTACATTTGTTTAAATGTCGATATATCGATATTATTTTCTACATTGATTCTTAATTTGACATCTACAACTAAAATATTTGATAATGGCATTTAAAAAAAAGAAACACATGGTCGCATGAGTCGTCTGGTCATATATATGGATCAATAGATGCGAACTCGACCAATTTATGAATTTATAAGGATGAAAGGACAAAAACAAATCAAAATAATAAATTTACAATGTCAAACTATGGTTAAAACAGATTTTGACCCATATGTCCTAATAAGTGTAAAACAAATGCATGTGTTTGACAAAGCTGACAAAGTCACATAGACTACAAAAAGGAAAAAAATGTCTTAAAATGTCAGAAAGGTCACAAAGGTGAAAAAGGTCACATTTCAAGATTGATTCAACATCATCGCCTAGGTCACCCTGTAACTTGTGAGTGACTACATAGAGACTGCGTCTGCTGATTACTAAGACCTTGAATAACATAGAGAGTGTGTCATAGATACACGAAAAAAAAAGTATAGCTGGTCAAATGGGTCACATGGGTCGGATGACAAGACTCTGACATCGAAACGACCAATCACATGGGTCGAAAGGGTCACATGGGTCGAAAGATAGGAGTCTGACATCGCAACGACGAGTCACAAGAGTCACATACGTCAGAAGGATCACATGGGTCGCATTAGCCATATGGCATGAGTCGTTCTAATTTATTCCAATCGAGGGTCGCACAAGGGTCATATTGGGTCGCATGAGTGAGATGGGTTCTCTGTTTATGTATCATTCTAATTTATACCCTTTTAAATTTGGTTCATTCTTCTTGATACCAATTGAGGATCGACGAATTTATGGATTTCATGTAATTTAAACGTTTAAATATGGATTTATTTATAATGACCGACAAAGGTCACAAAGGTCATAAAAAAGGAAATAAAAAGAAGGTTATAAAATGTCAAAAAGGTCACATTTGCAGATTTAGAGACACCTCCAAGTTCACCTACAACCGTGGTCTTAAGTAGCGCGGATACAACATGATGTTTAAATCTGCCGATTACCAAGACCTTAAGTAATGTAGATACAACACAATGTCCTCCATCCATATTGTAAGGACTTCTATGTGACATCATAGAGATTGAGTCCACCGATTACCAAGCCGTTGAGTAACACAGAGACAACACGATGCCATGCGTCCACCATATGACCTTCGTGAAGAAGGTCACAAAGGTCACAAATATTTTCCAAAGAATTTAGGGTTAGAGACGTAAACAAAGAGAGGAGAGAGATAGGATTCTCTCGATTCATTCTCATCTCAAATGTGTGAGATGGTGAGACTTAGAGAACTTGATGAACCTTTTAATATAGCGTAACATAGATGGATAGACAAAGTGTGTCGTAGATACACATATAAAAAAAGCACAATTGGCATTCAAAAAATGACATAGCTAGCATTAAAAAAGACATGAGTTTGACATCAAAATGACGAGTCGTAAGGGTCACATCAGTCCCATGAGTCAGAAGGGACACATGGCTTGCAAGGGTTGGGTCGGAAGAGTCTCAAGGGTTTCAAAGGTCGTAGAGGTCGCATGGGTCGCTTGAGTCACAAAAGTCACAATAGTGCTTAAACGTCAATAAGGAAAGATAGATGAAAACTTGAAGAATTTATTGAAATATAATGATGAAAGTCACCAAGGTTTAGTCCAAATAATAAAAATAATATAATATTGCAAACTAATAATACAAATAATATAATATTACCAACTAACATAACTTTCTTTTTTTAAGTTGGCGTTGTTTGGGTTGTTACGTTCCAAACACTGTCAATGATGCTGGCATTTGAACCTGTTTGTCTCGACGAAGATGGGGTTTTTCTCCGAGCATCATCGAGTATAGGATAACTATTCTATTTAGGCCTTTCACTTTGTCTTTTCTTAGCCAACATAGGAGGAAGAACCGTAACTTCGGAATATTAAGGAGGAATGTTCCAATCACTACAATCAGGAATCAGATACACGGTTTCTCAGTAAGCCAAACGACATGTCTCTCAGAGGTAGTATCTTGTGACTTTTAGCAACCTTATGTGCAGCTGCAATTGCGTGACTGCATGGATACTTATCCACATCAAACATTTTGCAGTCGCACATTGTTTTTTGAAGACTCACTACAAATCTTCTACCCACCTCATTTCTCACCTTATACTCATCACTCAGCCTATTCAAATCAACAACCTCGTACTTAGATGCCTATCCAAACCGTTCATGTAACATTTTCTAAACCAATAGTTTTCTCCAACCTATACCTATTGACCCATTCCAATGTATTTCCCAAACAAATATCTAAAAGCGCTAGGATAAAAAAAACTTTTTAGACGTCTTCAATGTTGAATTTATTGACTAGGGCCCATTAGTGGTTAATAAGTTGTATCTTTCACCCTTAAATTTGCATCTTGCCCACTTAACGAGATCAAGTTCCCCTTTCTCCAAATACGTTGCAGCATTAGGATACCTGCGCAAAGGACACAAAGGTCACAAAGGTCAAAATGGTCAGAATAGTCACAAAAGTCACAAATATCATATTTGTATATCGCCTTCAAATCATTAAATAGCACTTCAAATTCGTTCACTATGTATGTTGATGCACATTTGAAGAACATTTCCGCCACAGTATCACCTTTTGAACTCTTTCTACCTTGACGTAGCTCTTTATGTTTTGCGATATATGACACACATAAAAACCATGATCAGCTTGTTTATACACTTGTTTGACTGCTTTTATCGAGGTTTTATGGCTATTAGATATCACAACGACATCACGTCCATCCAGTATCATTTCTTTCAACCTTGGCATAAATCATGTCCATGATTCGTCCTTCACTCTGTCGACTATTCCCTAAGCAAGAGGATATTGGTGATGTTCAACATCTCTATGCATAACTGATGAGGGCATTACAACGACCTACGACCCTAAAGAAGGAGAGGAGCACGACAAGGAAAAGCCGAGCATGGATCACGACGAGGATGAGCCTAGTATAGGCGAGACAAGCATGGGAGCGGATGGAGAGCTAGGAGAAGATGGATCACACATTGC
>CM071870.1:27880577-27902642 GCA_036759665.1 Gynandropsis gynandra | reverse complement strand
TATGTTCTCTTCTCACTGAACTTGGCCAATCATTACAAACTCAGCCGGTTATCTATTGTGACAACGTTGGAGCCACGTACTTGTGTGCAAATCCCGTCTTTCATTCTCGAATGAAGCACATTGCGTTGTCTTATCACTTTGTTCGCCAACACATTGAAGCTGGTCTACTTCGAGTTTGTCATGTTCACTCCTCGGATCAGTTGGCCGACGCTCTGCCGAAGCCGTTATCCCGGTTTCGACTCCGCGATTTATGTTCCAAGATTGGAGTCACGTCCCATGCTCCATCTTGCCGGGGCGTATAAGGCAATATAAAGAAATCATGTACACAAATGTAATTTCATTATTAGCATAACCCTAATCTAAAGTGTGTATATATAGCCGCCTTGTACATCTCAATTACAATATAAGAAAACTTCTTCTATACCAGCCCTCGAGCTTAGCGATAGGGCAACCAAACCGGGACCAAAAAAGCAACACGACACGACCATTAGTAGGTGCCATCTTTCGCAGTTCCGCCCTCAAACACTCATAATCGGGATTGCTCTCGCTGCCTCTTTTCTACAACAACCGATCGATCTCTTTCACCGCTCCCGATTCGACACATTCATCCGTATGTATCTGCAAATCGAACTCCATCACATTCTTCAACCCCTTGCACTTAGGGTTCTGGCATCTCCTCGATCTGGGTCCGCAACATAGATCAAGGAACGCAATCGACGCCGCGAAGAACACGGCGAACGCGAAGAAGTACGACGCCTGGGGATTCCTGTGGGAGCTCTGTCGTTGTCATGATCAGAGAAGAATAGAGGGATGAAGGAGGAGAGCGAGAGGGAAAGGGAAGGGAAATGAGAAGAGAGGAGAGAGAAGGAGTGGAAGAGGTAGGAGAACTAAGATGAGAGGAGGAAAGCATCGGAGAAGAGGACGAGGATTAGGATGAGGAGGTCGAGGGTGGCGGAGGGAGAGTGCTTGCAGAGTAGAAGGGAGGAGGAGCTATGGTGGTGATGGTGATTGTAGTGGTTCGCGACGGATCTCGAGGCATATGAAGATGCGGCCATGCTGGTTACGTCGGCGGTGGAGGAGAATAGGAGATGGAGCATGTTAGGAGGAGGAGAACGTTGTATGCCTCCATTACATATATGCTTGTCTATATGTATAGGCTTGGTAACCGACAAAAATTAGGAATAGAAAACCAACCAAAATTTTATAAAACCGGACCGGTTAATAATTGGGTAAAACGGATTTAATTCAATTTTAATTTGAGTCGGATCGGGTCAAAATTGGGTATGAAATCGGGTCAAAGTTGATGGTTTTTAGGAATTGAGGTAAAAAACGGGTTATTTAACAGAAATTTAAACAGTGTGGATAAATAAACTGAATTATAAAACTTGAGGGGGAATAAAAACAGAAACAATACATAAGGGAAAATAGGATGAGTTTGATAGATGATAGGAATATAGACAAAAAAGTTAAAATTAGGATGAGAATAAGAATTTAACCCTACAAATTTTTATTTATGTTTTTAAAATAACTAATTTTACAAATATGGAAAAAAGCATAATGTTGCAATTGTATAGACTGCCTTCCACTTTTGACTGCTAAGTTTCGAACATCACAGGTCAGAAATATAGTCAAATAAGATTAGTTTTATTTTTCTACTATTTTGGAAGGGAATTTTTATTATGATAAAAATATCTTCTACTAAAAACATTATAGGTTTAATAAAAAATAATGTGAATTCGGAAAATTTACGGAGTTCGACTAGAACTTTTACTTCACTATTCTACCTAAATAAATCTCCATAAGTCTGATTTTTCTGTATTAGACCACAATTAAAAGATATTTCCGAAATTTTCAGGGTACTTTATATTTGAAAAAAATCATGAAATATACGGATAAGATCACCACGTTATCTACCAAAACAAGAGAAAAGAACATACCACTACACCTAGTTCAACATTTTTCCACACAATATATGTGTGTGTATATATATTTATAAATCACACAAGTCTTTCATCTGTTCAACACCATAGTGTGAGTTGTATAAAACATCACAATAGTGTGGGTAGTGAAAGACACATAGCATCACCAAGATTGTTTAGTGTGTCTCATCTTCTTTCTCTCTTGAAGTTGTTATTGTAATTTTGTTCATGGAGATTGGACAAGCAAACTTGTCTTCGTCCTCTTCGATGACCCAAGGAGTGAATTTCACGGCCCCAAGGAGTTTCGGTGCGAAACTTAGATCGAAATGTAAGGAAACATTTTATCCGGACGATCCATTCAAACCTATATTAGAAGAGTCTAATGGATTGACTAAAGCGAAAAAGGCATTGGAGTATTTCGTCCCAATCTTCAAATGGCTTCCAAAATACCATCTTCAAAACCTTAGATATGATATCCTCGCGGGTATTACCATAACGAGTCTCGCAGTCCCTCAGGGTATCAGCTACGCGAAACTTGCGAACATCCCTCCCGTAATCGGTCTTTGTAAGATCTCTCTCTCTCTCTCACACATTCTAGATCGATGTGATATGGAAACGCTATTCCAATGAGTTCATTATTCTCGGCGTACACCAAAAATGATTTAATTGGAAAATTGATCTTTTCCTAATCCACTCATCGCTTCATGTTTTAAAATATAGTTTGGTATTTTTTTGTATATTTTCCTGGTTTGGATTGATTCTTTTCCTTATTTTTCATGTTTAATTAGACTCGTATCTAGCATAAAAAAAGCAAAAAAGAAAACAACCCCTTTTAATAGTTTCCATTTAATTTCTCTCAATATATATCTATCTTCATATGCATACATTTACTTAGATACAAAAGATTTATGTTCCTAAAATTCTGTGTTTCCGTTTGTAGAATTTGCGTCAAATCGTTCTTATTTTGTTCATTTTTTCTCTAGTTTTATTTCATGTCTTTTTTTATACAATGTAAGTTGAATATGAACATATTAAATTGAAAGAACACTTTTGTTTCCAGTTTTTTTAAATGTAAATTTTATAAATAAATGGAAACGAGTTACATCAATATGACAAACGTCAAATTAGATGTTTAAATCTAAGATTTGATTTCCGGAATATGTCTACCTGATTTGCTTTTCTTTTCTTTTTCACTTTTCCCCCCTACAGTTTTTTTCTTCCAAAGGAAGTGATTAAATAAATCATGATTGTTGTGCATTTTAGTTTCTATCTTTCCGTCTTCAAAACTTTTAAAATCTTTTGAAAATGCTAGTTCTATGCCCAATAATAAACTAAGATATCAGGTTCAGTTGATTTATACCTTTAATATGGTTTTCTCTTCAACACCCTTTACTAATTGAACCAAACCTATATTAATGTATGGTTTTCTTTTGTGCTGCTAATATGGAAAAAAAACTTTTTTATTTTTATTTTTATTCAGATTCAAGTTTTATACCACCTTTAGTTTATGCGGTGTTTGGAAGTTCTAACAATCTGGCGGTGGGAACAGTGGCCGCATGCTCGCTTCTGATATCAGAAACAATCGGAGAAGTGGTTAAACATAAAGATAACCCTGAATTGTACCTTCATCTAGTTTTCACGGCTACATTCATCACCGGAATCTTCCAATTCGCCATAGGGATTCTCAGGTCTGCAGATATAAAAACCTTTAGCTATAACCAAGCAAGTATTAAACAATACATTAATTTATGTAGTATGTTTTGTAATTGACAGTGACATAGCGTTGTGTTTTGATGAAAAAAAATTAATTATAAATCAGGTTGGGAATTTTGGTGGATTTTTTGTCACACTCAACTATAACAGGATTCATGGGAGGCACATCAATTATAATTTTGCTTCAACAGCTAAAAGGCATGCTTGGTTTGGATCACTTCACTCATTCTACCGACGTTGTTCATGTTCTTCAGGCTGTCTTCGCCAACCGTGACGAGGTATTTATTTTTATATTTCCATTTTTCATCTTTTAGGTTGAAAATTGAATCCAAACATTTTTAGGATGTCTAGAGACCTTTCAATGGATTTATTTAACTCTTTTCTTCTGACCAGATTGACAAAATATATTGCAATTAAAATCAATTCCAACAATCGAAGTATAAAAGGTTTAAATTGAATTAAAATTTTCATTTGAATCCATAATAACCGGTTTTAATTGACTTTAATTTTAATTTTCTAATTTGAAGGTTAGGAAAACGACATTTAGGTTAGTGGAGAATTCAAAGAATTAAACCATCATTACCATAAAATAAATCACTTTTTATATAAAAAATGAATTCCTTCTGTCAAAATCTATAAGAGTATTTTAATTTTAATTTTCTAATTTGAAGGTTAGGAAAACGACATTTAGGTTAGTGGAGAATTCAAAAAATTAAACCATCATTACCATAAAATAAATCACTTTTTATATAAAAAATGAATTCCTTCTGTCAAAATCTATAAGAGTATTTTTTTTGTTAGTGAAATTACTCGTCTACCGATTTCCTTTAATGCTTTAATCTTCTGTACTGCTATTTCATTTTATAGTTACTCTCTTGACGTAAAATTTGTTTTATACCGAATAACTATTTTAAATTTGTCATCTTTATAAAATTATTTTCCTTTTTTCATCTTAAAATTAAATTTAGATTTTATCCTTTTTTTGTTGTTATCTTGGGAACAAAATATGCGACACAAAATAATATTAGAAACTAAGAAGTTGAGAATTCTTTGGCCTTCTGCTAATAAATTTGGACTCTTCTTTTGGGGTTTTTGTTTTGTGCAGTGGAAGTGGCAAAGTGCCGTCGCTGGAATATGCTTTCTCGTTTTTCTTCAGGCAACAAAATACATCGTAATCTCTCTCTCTCTCTGCTCTTTTTTAAAAATACGAAAAAATAAAATAATGATAAACAACATACTAAAAATATGTTGTAGCTAGTTTATTATACTATAATATTCCTCAAATATATATATATACACATATATATGTAGAATTTAAGGAACAAATGATGAATGATGAACGAGAGATGCGAAGAGAGTCAGAGAGCGGAAGAGAGAGAGCGGAAGAGAGATTAAAAGAGAAAAATATTAACAATTCTAATAGATTGAGTGCACTTGTTCGTACAAAAGATACATATTTATTGTAGAGAGAGAAGTCTATTTTAGTTGAGATAATAAATGAGTTAGTGGTTGGAGCAATAAATGAGGTAGTTGTTTGCTCCATTGATTTAGTAGGTGGTTGGTTGCTCCATTGATTTATTGAGAACATTGTTATCTCTAACATTCTCCCTCAAGATTGGACCATCATAAACCACATAAGAGGAGCCTCATTAAAACCTTTTTCTGGAAGAACCCAAATGGGACAAAAATTCGAGAAAGGAAAAAAAGTACACCCTTTTATGAGCTCATAGAAAGATCGACAAAGCTTGACTTTGAAATCTTGGGGCAAAAGATATCAACAACCGATACGTTCATGAAGATCTTTGCAGACCTTTTCGGCTGTTGCTTTGGTGAAGACATCGGCCAGCTGATGAAAGCTTCTGGTGTAAGTGAATTCAATGACTCAATCTTCGACCTTTTCCCAAACAAAATGACAATCAACTTCGATATATTTCGTTCTTTCATGAAAGACGAATTGGTGGCAATATGAATGGCGTCCTGATTGTCACAATGGAGGACCATGGTCCGCGAAGGTTCGAGGCCAAGATCTTTGAGAAGAGCACGAATCCAAATCAACTCACAAGGTGTATTTACCATAGCCCGGTATTCGGCTTCAGCACTACACCGAGAAACCACTGATTGCTTTTTGCTTCTCCATGTGAATAGGTTCCCTCCAACAAAGGTACAAAACCTCGTATTAGATTTTCTATCTTTGCGGTCTCTAGCCCAATCTGCATCACAATACCCTATTAGATTTGTATCATCATTTCTACTCTTACCTTTCACTGGTGCATTCTTGATATATTTAAGGATTCGTTCCACCATAGTCCAATGTTGTTCCTTTGGAGCATGTATATGCTGACTGACATGGTTCACAACATAACACAAGTCAGGTCTAGTAATTGTGAGATAAATTAGCTTACTGACAAGGCGTTTATATCCTTTGATGTTATGAACGGGTTCCCCCTCACGCTGATCTTTAAATTTCTCCTCAATGGGCGTCTTGGCTGGTTTAGAACCGAGTTTCCATGTTTCACTTAAAAGATCGAAAGCATACTTTCGTCGAGAAAGGAATATATTATATCTAGTTCTTGTTACTTCTATTCCAAGAAAGTATTTAAGCTCACCGAGATCTTTTATATCAAATGTGTCTTTAAGAAAAAGTTTAGCATGATCTATACCATTAATATCATCACCAGTTATTATGATATCATAAACATAAACTAATAAAACAATAGTACCCGATTTGTTTCTTATGATGAACATATAACGATCGACTTCACTTCGTTCTAGTCCATAGCTTCGAAGAGCATCATAGAGCCTTATGTACTAAGTTCGCGACGACTGTTGAAGCCCACAGAGAGCCCCATTAAGTTTGCAAACCATTCTTTTTTCAGTTTAGAGACCCAGAGGTGGTTTCATATAGATCTCTTCTTTGATTTCCCCCTGAAGGAAAGCATTCTTCACGTGCATCTGTCACATACTCCAATTGAGATTAATCGTAATAGAAAATATAATCTTTTGTATGGCGAGCCCCATGAAATAATCTTTCGTGTCCATCCAATCCGAAATAGGATACCTGAATCTAGTGCTTCTCTAAGGGACAATCTCATTTAGAATTCTTCCTTCTACCTCATCAACCTCATTATCTTCTTGTTCTTCATTTTGCTCATGATCGTGGTCCGGTTAATCGGTTTCATCATGTCCTTGATCTGGTGGCTTGATTTCGGCAATATTTTGGTGATTAGCTTCCTCCGAGACTTCTTGAATGGGTTCTTGGTTTGTTTGGCCCCCATTGTTCTCAAGAACCGAAGGTATGACCCTCGTTTCATTGTTAGTCTGAGAAATCGAGTTTTACAAGGTTCTTAAGAGACAAACCTAACTCATTTGGCTCCGAAATGTATTTTATTTCGTTTCATGTTATCTTATCATGAAAACTTTTTTCTTCGAGAAACACAACATCACGATAGATAATTATATGTTGCGTTTTCGGATAAAAACACTTGTATCCTTTTCTATTGACTCAAGAACCAATGAACATGGCTTCTGTGCTCTTTGCCTCTTATTTAGTTCACTGCGAGTCAGAACAAAACACACACAACCGAAGGTTCTTAAATACTCGAGAGCTGATTTAGTGGAATCCAATACCTCATAAGGATATTTATCTCCAAGGATCTTTGTGAGAATTATTTTGATGATATGGCAAGCGGTCATGCATCGGACCAAAATCATTTAGGAATGTCTCAGAACATTATAGTTCTAGAGAATTCCATTAAGTGTTTATTTTTCCTTTCGGTCACTCCATTCTGTTGCGGAGTGTATGGATACGAGGTTTGACGAATAATGCCTTATTCCTCAAAGTACCTGCGAAATTGATGGCTTATGTATTCACCACCATTATCAATTCTAAGACACTTTATTTTAGCATTGTATTGGGTTAGAATATGCTTATGAAACTTTACAAACACATCGATAACACAACTTTTAGATAAAAGAGTATAAAGCCATGTAAACTTGGATTTTTCATCGATGAAAATGACAAAATATTTCTTTTAGTCACGAGAAATACAAGGAGCGGTCCAAAAATCTGAATGGATCAACCTAAAACACTTTTTATAGATAGAAATTGTTTTTGGAAAGAC
The DNA here is from genome assembly GCA_036759665.1 of Gynandropsis gynandra. Lineage (NCBI taxonomy): Eukaryota > Viridiplantae > Streptophyta > Magnoliopsida > Brassicales > Cleomaceae > Gynandropsis > Gynandropsis gynandra. The sequence goes on along the minus strand of CM071870.1, from coordinate 27,894,889 downwards.
TTGTTTCACATGTTTACCTAAAATGCATGCTTCAGAAGTTTCATGATGATTTTCTTTAAAATTAGGAAAGATTAAGTTTAAAACTTTGATATGAGGGTGTCCGAGTCTAGCATGCCACAAGGAAACTTTATTATTATTTAAATTTGATAAGAAAACAGACTTAGGATCACAACAAATAGACTCAAGGACATAAAAACCATTGTGAAGCATTCCCCTCCCGATCACTTGCTTGGTTTCATATCCGGCATCCAAACTGATAAGAATCGAAACAAACATGGATAAAGTCTTTTTACAAGTTTCTGAATGGATAGAAGGTTATTAGAAAACTTATGAACAAAGAAAGCCTTTGTATTATTACCGAGAAGTCTTAGCTTCCATGTTCCCTTAATGGGAACACTCTCCCAATTAGCAATAGAAACAAAGCCATTACAAGGTTTAATATCATTAAGTAACTCATGGTTCTTAATCATATGATTTGTGGCACCGGAATAAATTATAATGTAGTTTCTAATAGCGGAGAAAACATTAATGGCTTCTTCGTCGGTTTCGGTTATTTCTTTGATAATGCGAATAAGACTTTCGAGATCTGCCTCGGTCACATACTCTGTTTCAGAGGCAACATGAGCTTTCCTTTAGCCATCACAGTTCCTATTCTTGAGGTGGGGGTGCATAATCCAACATCGATCCTCGGTATGGCCCTTCTTCTTACAGTATTCGCATGCAAATCTCTTTTTGAAAGGTTTGGGATGGCAACAGCGTCCGGAGTGTCCTTAGAAATTTTTGCTTCTTCGGACAAGCCTTTAAAGAGATGATTGCTTCCTCTTCTTTCTTAATCATCATGTATATACTTCACTGAATGAGGGAAACTCGTTTTGCCGAAGTATGTGATGAATAAGGTCATTATAATTATCATTGAGAGTGAAAAAGAGACCAAAGACCTGATTTGGTTTATTCTTAGAGCAATCTCTAAAGGATTGGCTGTTTGAGGTCTAAGAGCTTCGAGCTCGGACCACAGCTCTTTAAAATCACCCAAAGTTGTTTTAGATTATTAAGAGTCTTTTTCACTTTGTACACACGGTTAAGATTGGATTCATCGCCAAAAATTTGATTTAACTCATCCCATAGCTTCTTAGGAGTTTCTTTATGTCTATAAGCACGAAGGATTTGAGGTTCAAGAGAATTTTGAAGGACAATCAAAGTAGTGAGGTTGTTTTGTTCCCATTTTTCAGATCCGGTTTTAGAATCAACCGATTTCTCATCAGTCTCGTCACAAAATCCCAAAGGCCGCGCATACCAAGGTTTGCTTTGGCGATCTTAGTCCAAATGGAATAGTTATTTCTATTGAACATGATCGAAATGTGTTTACCAGAATCCCTGACAATAGACACAAGAAAGATAGAGGAACAAAATAAAGGAGAGAATAGATTTTTTTTTTTTTGGAAAAGAAGATCTATCGCCCTGATACCATGTAGATTTTGAGAAACAAATAATAAACGAGAGATGAACGGCGGAAGCAAAAAGAGTGAGAGAGCGGAAGAGAGATCAAAAGAGAAAGAGATAACAATTCTAATAGATTGAGTGCACTTGTTTGTACAAGAGATACATATTTATAGTAGAGAGAGGAACCTATCCTAATTGGGATAATAAATTAAATATGTGGTTGGAGCAATAAATGAGATTATTGGTTCCTCCATTAATTTTGTAGATTTTTTGTTGCTCCATTAATTTATTGAAAACATCATCGTCTCTAACAATATATATATCATTTTGAGGTTTCTATGTAATTTGGTTGCTGTCATTTTTTTAACTTTTGTGGTGGTTGCTGTTATTGTTTAGTCTAATTTGCATATATTGATACAATATACTACTACTTCCCGAAGTGAGCAAATTGGATGTAGAGATCCGTAGGGGCTTATAGTTTAATTGGTTGAAACGTACCGCTCATAACGGTATGTAAAATATTGAAGTGTTGGTCATGGATAATAGACGCTGATTAAATATCATCACCCTTACGACATGTAATTAAACATGCAGTCTTTTTGTCATTATTATTTTTAAATATTATCTGGGTTTTCCATCATTACTTTTGGTAGTATATTCTTCAGATATATGCAAGAATACGTCAACGATAAGAATATTAAATGTACATAATTTGATTACATATGTGGTGACAGAAGATTTAAAAAATCATTTTTCTTATCATCATCAAATAAGGAAGTCGTGGTTTGAAAATATTAAGTTTGAATAAATGTAATTAACTACTAACATATCATTTTATATTATTTTTTTCAGAAGAAATTAAAACCAAAGCTTTTTTGGGTATCAGCAATGGCTCCCATGGTTGTCGTTCTTGTTGGCTGCGTAGTTGCTTTCTTCGTCAACGGAGAAAAACATGGAATCCAAACAGTGAGTTATTTTCCTTTTTTGGCTTTGTAATTTAGTTATTTTCACCTTGTTTTTATAAAAATTGCATATTGTGTATTTGGATTTATATTGTATAAGAATGTTGAAGGTGTTCATGATCTATTCTGTTTCAATTTGAACATGAAATGACTGAGAAGTTAGTATTCTCTAAACTAACTCATTTTGGGTGCATATTGTGTATTTATCTTATAACTAATAATCATATGCGATAAATAATTTAATAACCTAAATTAATATCCACGATTAAACCTCACCTACCAAATAATTTCCGTCATACCATATATGGTCATTGGTGATATAATTACTATCTGTACTATAATCTTTTCATAACAAATTCGTGCTGTAACATCTTACATTACCAATTTATTAATTACAACATAAAAATCTGGATGCTAAAATCATTTTCTGGGAAACAGGTTGGACATTTGAAGAAAGGACTTAACCCTCCTTCAGTATATTTATTGAACTTCGACAGCAAGTACCTAGGAGCCGTTGTGAAAGCTGGACTTGTCAGCGGCCTCGTCGCCTTAGCGGTAAGGCAAAAATTATCTTCTTTTTTTTGTTCTCTCTTTTGTAGCTATAGAATCCACAGTTCAATCTTAGGACCAGTTCAATAATTTACAAAAAGTACAAGTCATGTATGCAAATGCATGAGGCAAATGCAAAAAGTAAAAGTAGTTGGTAAAGCTTTCGTGTATACTATATTAGGATACCTGTTATTGATATGTAAATATTCAATTAGATCATATATATTATTCTGAATATATTATCCAATATCATATTAAATACAAAAGATTGCATGAATATTATATATATTTATATTTTATTTTCGGTTTGACAATGATAAATTATATAACTACATTTTGAAAGAAGTCGAATCAATCCCCTATTGTTTTATTAATTATGAAACACTTTCTTATAAAGATATACAATGTTAAACAGAAAAGAAAATATAATAATATATAATATTTATACAATCTCATATAATATCCTTAGTGTTTAATACGATATCAGATAATATCTTAAATATCTCGAATACTATACTCATAATATTATATATGATTTCATATAATTTTTTCATATCAATAACATGTTTTGTATCCCGTAATGTTCTACTTTCTTATTTTAAATTCTGAAAGATTTCTCGGAATTTACCAGATGACTCAAACCCATGACCTGAGAATGAAATGAAGACCATCAACCTTTACCAATTATGCCATCTAGTAGTGGCTAAAAGAGTTATTATCTTTAGAGCAATTCATTTGCAATTTTACGAGTCATTTTTTGACTGAATGATTTTAGGAAGGTATCGCTATTGGAAGAAGTTTTGCGTTAATAAAGAACGAACAAACCGACGGGAACAAAGAGATTGTTGCTTTTGGTCTAATGAACATTGTTGGATCTTTCACTTCATGCTACTTGACAACCGGTAACTAACCCTTTTTATATATACACGTTTTCTTTTCATTTTAGAGACAATCTTATAAAAATATATAAATTTGTTTTAAAACTTTAAAAATAAACATAGCTGATTTTTTCTACTAAGAAGAATACTACAATTTTTTCTGATAAACGCACACGTGATAGTAGATATGCATAGTAACGTGATATACATTAAAATATTAATAAGTAAAAAATTATTATATTCATATATTATTTTTGAATAATATTACAGCCATATATAAAAATGTAAAAATAGTTGTTGTATAATTCTATCACTTTGGAACAAATTCAGATATTATTTTTCCATTTTAAATATAGAATGAGTTGAATCCGCGAATTATTATTCATTCATTCAAATGAAAGACCAAAAATATTTATCGATCCACACATTCACTCATAGTGAGTTGATGATGAGCAGGACCATTTTCGAAGACTGCGGTGAACTACAATGCAGGAACAAAGACACCGATGTCGAACATTGTGATGGGATTTTGCATGATGATTGTGCTTCTCTTTTTGGCCCCTCTCTTTAGCTACACACCTCTTGTTGCCCTCTCAGCCATCATTATGTCTGCTATGTTCGGTCTCATCGATTATGAAGAGATGTATCATCTCTTTAAAGTCGACAAATTCGATTTCCTCGTATGTATGACCGCCTTTTTTGGAGTTTCGTTCATCGGCATGGACTATGGCCTCCTCATGTCGGTACGTGCAATACTGTTGTTATTCTCCGTCTGAGTTCATCGAAAACACTAGTATAAGAAAATTCAAATGACAAACGTAATAGGATAAGGATAGAATTTTCAATTATTACATTAGGATTGTGTTTTTATGTTCTTGTGTACATTGATCATTTTAAGATACCAAATGCAATAGAATCGAGCACAACAGCAAAAAGACGACACTCAGATACCATGTTTGAAAAGAAGTTATTTTGGGAGAAATTGTTTTCGTTTGTTTGGATGTTACTTTCTTTTGTTACACAAGATTATATAAACACAATTCTAGTATAAGAATTGACAATTGGACTATTGTCATAGTAAAACCACTAATTTTGAGAAAAAACCAGTTGGACTAGTTCTTTTGGTGACACTTTTTTACCCTCTTTTCGTTTTGATTGAATAGATGGCGGTTTCAATCGTTCGATCACTCTTGTACATAGCTCGACCTGCGACATGCAAGCTGGGAAGAATACCGAACTCGGTAAAGTACAGAGACATTGAACAATACCCGGCTGCGGAAGAAAGCCTCGGCTTTTTGATCCTGCAATTGGGCTCTCCAATCTACTTCGCTAATGCAACCTACCTACGGGAAAGGCACGAGACTCTCTATATTTCCATCTTAATTGTTTTTATAAATTTAAAGAACATGTAATTGTTCATAACCAATGGAAATATATAACCTTAGACGAAATCGTTTAGAAGAAATTTAGGAGTGTTACTAGTTGCCGTATATTTGGATTAACCATAAAGTATTGGTGTTACTGACAGGATTTTGAGGTGGATTCGGGATGAAACTGAAGCTGTCGAATATCTCTTACTTGATTTGTCTGGTAAATATCATATTAAATTGGACCAAGAATATTTTTTTTGTGTTTTTGATCTTTGTTTTCATGGTTATTTGTATGAACGACTTTTGTTAATATCGTTATAGGGGTTTCGACCATCGATATGACTGGAATCGAGACATTGCTTGAAGTCCAAAGAATTCTCGGAGTACAGGGCATTCAGGTAAGCGAAATTCATCTTTCTCAGGAGTAAAGTTAGATCCTATGAAACAATTCCGAAGAGTTATATATAATGTTTACATTATTTCAATAAAATATCTCAAAATAATAAATTTCATTACATTTTTGTCGAAACTAGCAGCAAAACATATAAAATTATGTCCTAATTATAATTTGAAATTTATGTATTGCAGATGGCAGTAATAAATCCAAGACTCGAAGTTTTGGAAAAGATGACATTGTCTCATTTTATTGAGAAACTTGGCAAAGAGCACATTTACTTATCCATAGAAGACGCACTGCAAACATGCCGGTTTTCACTTGCCACCATCAAATTTGAGCCTTAGTTTTTCTTCATTCTCTTTTTTAATGTTGGGTTGTCTTGAATTAAACAAAAAAGTATATCTTTTTATATCAGAGTATATTGATTTTATTATTTCAAAGTTGAGATATTTTGATGATGTGAAGTATCTACGACCAAGATGTTATGTTGTATTCATCCACCCCGATTAAAAAATGGATATATGAATTTATATATATAAAATCTTAGAAAATGCATATTTTAAATAAGCTCATAACTTATAAAGAAATTGTTATGAAGAGGATGGAATCATTCGGTTTGTCATAGAATGTTTCAGCACGGAGATCATGTTGGTTGTTCTTTTGCTGACATTATATAAAGAGAGAATGGCCAAGAACAATACTCAGTAATTGTAGGATTTATATACATGCACAGGGAATCATATTGTTAACAATCTAATAATCTAATTGAAATCTGATCCATTTTCATATAGTTTTAATTTGTTTCTCTGAACCAAAACTAGATAGTTGGAATCTAAATACATTTGCATAAATTTTAGACGTGTAATTTTAATTTAACTGTTATGAAGCATCCACGAGTTGAAAGAAATAGATTTAACCTGATTCGGATTCCAATATCCAAAATTCTATTGTGAATTATATCAAGATTTAGGAAACTTGAGCAGAAGATCGAGATAAATACCTGGATTTATGGTATACAATATGTAGTGCAATAGATTTTCTGATTCTATGTGCAAAAATCGAAAAACTTGACACCGATGGAATGTATTAAGAATTGAGATTCTCTGAAAGTTTATGTAAACGTCTATGATAAAAATGAAGCTCCGATAGAGGGTAATGAAAGCTAAGTCATGTTTGTGGTTGTATTCTTGTTTGTTTTTTAAATGATAAATGAGCCTTAAACTAAACAACTACGAAAAATAGAAAACAAAGAGTTGAGTTGCCTCCCAGAAAGCGCTTATTTAACGTCTTTAAACTTTGACGTCTCCATTCCTCATGCGTGCTCGATGGGTGGATCGGAAAAGAAAAATGGAGTTTCCACTTTTGATCGGTTGAGCGGCTTGGTAGAGCTTTAGTCGTTTTCCATTAGCTTTGAATGTTCCACTCGAATCGCTCCGTAGTTCCACTTCTCCATGTGTGAAGACTTCTCGTACCTGAAAAGGACCAGACCAATGAGACCGTAGGTTGCCCGAGAAAAGCTTAGGACGAGAATTGAAAAGCAGAACTAAATCACCTAGTTGGAAGTCATGAGGTAGGATCTTCTTGTCGTGCCATCCCTTAGTGTTTTCGTCATTTGCTTTGCGGATCACTATCACTGCTTCTTTCTTTGGCACATCATGCACGAAATACACTCGTTCGCTACCTGAGGTTGGATTAATGATATCTGCATCAAAAACATTTATGGTGTCTTTTTTCATTGTCTCTGTCAAATGGGGGTGCATCTTCTTTTGAGTTTCGGTGGAAGGTTCGTGGCTGTCTTCCGTAGAATTTCCATGCATACGTATTGAAGAGCTGACTCTCCTATGCTTCTTTACGTGAGTGGGTTGTTTCCTCATTTCATCTACACTCAAGTTAGCATTCATAAGAGCCGATATGTTTTATCGCATTTGATAACACGTAGTGTGTATCAATTTTAGGCTAGATATTTGCATCATTTTCGCATACATTTCATAGCACGAGTTACAAAATCCGATACGAATGTTCTTTATATACGCCCTTTTTGTTGGTTTTTAAGTTTTAAGGCGACAAGGCCTAATGAGCGTTAAAATGCAAATTCATGGATTAAACCGCACATATCGGAAGATACAAATCACTCGGAGCAAAATTCAGGCCACACAACAAAATGGAACACCCGAGCATCGAGCGAAAAGAGCAAAGGCATGGAATGAAGTGAGCCCGCTCGGGCAAGGAGGCTACCCGCTCGAGCAAAAGCTACGGGGATAATTATAGAAGACTTCACATGACCCGGGCACGAAGAGAACATGATCAGGTGACATAGCCTGCTCGGGTAGTTTGAGGAGCCCGCTCGGGCCACAATTAGAACTAAAAATCCCCGAGACAGAACACGACTCGGGCTGGCAGACCACATGGTTGGTACTATTGCCCGCTCGGGCTGGACGCTCTACACGATCGGGCTGCCTGCTGCACGACCGGGGTGAAACTTGTGCCCGTGCGGGCCGCCTTTCTCACAGCAACCTGTTTTTAGAGTTTGAACGAGCAAAAGAGACAGGAAAAGGAGTTCCAAAGAGGAGAGGGCGACGGCTAGGGCAAAAAAAGGCTGGAAATTCATCAGAAAAGGCTCGGGAAAAGCTGGAGAAAGGGAGAAGCATCAATCCGGACTTCGGTAACAAGATAGGAAATCGAGGAATCATATTTCCTAGTTTTTATCATGTTTAGGGTTGTGTTATCTTGTTTGACAATAAAATCCATGAGTGAGTAGATTCCCAACTATGGTCTAGGGATATCGGATTTGTAATGGATGTGTGAATTATGCGTTAATGTTTAGATCTATCGAACTTTTCTTGATATTCGGTTTTACAATCAACATCGTAAACGTTTACACTAGTGCTGCCCGCTCAGTAACTTAGGAATTCGTGTTTTGCTGGAAGGTTAAAATATGAACTCGGAACTTTTGATTGTAGATTAAGTTTAATTAATGAGAATTTGACCGGTCGGTTAATTGACTTAGGAATTAGGATTGCGCGCGTAACGCTACCGTAGTCACGAGTTAATCGCTGTTGGAAGGTAGGATTGCACGTAATTATGGTTAGGAGGTTTAGGTTCGGCAAAATCATTCCTTATCTTAGAGCATGAATTCCTCGTTGTCAAGATAGTTCGATGGGTTTATGATCCTTCGTTGTTACATCCTTGCAATTTCCGGTATTCCGAAACCCGTAGTGTTCTTAATTGTCAAGCCTTCCGTATCTTTCCATCGCTGTCATTATTTATCTTAGAGTTTTTAGAGATTTATACCACGTCACCATCTATTTCACCCCGTCTTAGTTTAGTCATATTCCTAGAATAGGTTGCATTAGTCCCCAGAGTTCGACCCTGGTACTACACGAACCGTATACTTGCGATAGAGTGGTCTAGGAAATATTAAAGCTCTAATTTCCGATCATCAAGTTTTTGGCGCCGTTGCCGGGGATCTAATTACGGCCTAGATTAGGAATTAGCTAGATTAAGATCTAGTCCTTTCCGGAGTCTTAGTCATTTTTCCGTATTTTCTTTTCTTTTTCTATTATTGAGTCTATTTTATCTACTTCAGATCTACACTTTGGAAGTTCGTCTCTTGTCGTACAGGAAGCATTGTATGAGAAGCTCCACACAAAAGCTACTCATATACCATCCCGAGGTTGAGAGAACACTACGAAGCTTGCACAAAAAGAGGAGGATTGGACTCGCAGATTCTGAGTCCGAAGTAGATAAAGAGCGCAGTCAAGAGACATACGCTTCCGAAGAGGAAGGAACTGACAGCGCAAGCAACGGAGAAGGTCACACAAATAACCCCGAAATGGCTGCTACTGATGAAACATACGGAGCCTACACCGCTCCAAAGCACACTCAGTTGCTTTCGTGCATGGCCCTCCCCATAGAGAATGAGGTTGAGCTACAACTCGCCTTCATCCAAATGCTCAACAACTCTGCTTTCAGAGAAATGGAGAATGAAGATCCGAACTCCCATCTCACGGACTTCAAGATGCTCTGCAGCACCACCAACGTTGGCACGTGAGTCACGCGGGAGGATCTATACTTGATGGCATTCCCATTCTCGCTCAAGGATGCAGCGCAATGTTGGTTGTTCAACTTGCCTGCTGCTTCAATTACTTCGTGGAATGACCTGGAGCAGCGATTCATGCAACAATTCTTTCCGGACCACAGGACTCTACTCGCAAAGAATCGTATAAATTCTTTCCTACAAGAAAGAGGCGAGACTCTACACGATGCATGGGAGCGCTTTAAGAACTATCAGCGAATATGTCCACATCATGGAATGGATAAGAAGTACCTTATCACGAGCTTTATACAAGGTCTCCAAGAGACCACACGCTTCATGATCGTAGCAGCGGGTGGTGGTTCCCTCAGCAACCTCACTTTCAATCAACTCGAGAATTTGATCGAGAGCATGGCGAGGGAACGAGGCAAGAAGGTCGGAGACTACAACCGTGATTACCCATCCAAAGCGGCAGCAAATGAATTAGGCATCGCCAACCCGGATTGAAGCATCAAGTTGGTGAGATATACAGGATGATGGCAGGCCTTCATGTCGACCGACAAGATGTATCCGTAGGTCAAGGAATCGAGGAAGTGAATTACGTCAACAATCGGGCCTACCAGCAAAACTACATCAAGAGCCATCCCAACCTCTTTGATCATCTCGTTTTCATACGTATTTCTTGCACGATTTAAGAGATGTTTTTGATATATATGTGTTGCTTTACGTATGATTCCGTATCCGTTTTACTTGTTTTCGTGTTTTCATGTTCGTACAGGTTTTTACGCGTATTCGGTTCATTTTGGGGCTAAAGAACATGCACGAGGCTAAGTACCAACATCGAGGATCATCACGGGACAAACAGGACGAGAATTAGCATGAAGAGCCACCACCCGATCGGGCACAACTCACACCCGAGCGGGCAAAAGCCACGGCAATTTTGGTGCGCAATTCACGCACGACTCGGGCAAGGAAATGCACGAGCAGGGGCCTCATACCCGAGCGGGCACACCATCAGCCCGATCGGGCACTCCATGCGGATCGCGATTCTGCGCGTCCGACCTCGCCGTACCCGAGCGGGTATATTGCACCGCCCGCTCGGGTCGCGACCCTTTTCTGCAGCTTCAATTAAGTCAATTTGACTTAAAACAAATGGAAGTTTGTGGGGGATTGAGGCAACAAATAAACCGACTTTAAAGACATAAAAGGAGTCCAGAGGACGACATTGGAGGATACTTTATTCAGTTCGTAATTGAGGAGAGAGTAGAGGAGAAGGAGGAGATTCTTGGGAGGAGGCAAGCGAGCGGCATTGGAGATCAAACCCCAAACTTCGGTTTTTGTTTGGTTTTCATGTTCCTTAGACTTTCTATTTCGTTTATGTTTGTTTACAGATGCATGAGCGAGTAGTTTGTTTGTTCTAGGAGAAGGGATTAGCCCATGGCTATCCGGAACCACTTTTGATTTATCTTTGAATGCATCTTCCCGTTTTCGTTTATCTATTCTTTATCTGAGTGCTTAATTTACTTGTGTTTGCGACGGCCGCGTAGATGCATGTGTTAGGGGTTAGGAGAAGGACCGAAAGGAGAATCTAGTCCTAGAAGATCAGGTTTAGAACAACCGAGGTTAGGCCACGAAAGTAGGGTAGCAATGGTTGAGGTTAAAACGGATGAATCACGAATCTTATGGGTTTAGTTCAATGTGTCAGCCACGAAAGTAGGGGGCAACTTGACTAGATCACGTGTCTATGCCTCGAGAGAGGGTAGATATCATGTTAAGATCGTCTGTCTTACATAGCTTAACTGGGATTGCATGATAGATAGATATATTGTTGGTTTCGGTAGTCTTGTGATGAAACTGGATTCCTAGAACGTTTGTCTCATCGTAAGAACTAGTTTGTTTATTTGCTTTTAGTATTTCATTATTCAACCCATATTTCGTTCGTTATCAAGTTTGATTCACAGTTAGAGTTTAGGTTGTGTTGCGTAGTCTCTGCGGGATCGACACCTGAAGTACTACACACGTGCCGTGCACTTGCGGGTAGTTTAGGTTATTTATTTAACTTTGAGAACGCATCACTCTCTTATGGCAATACGAGCAATGTAGCAAACCCGTAGAATTTTCAACCACGGATGATGGCAAGAAACCAAAACCGAGGTTTCCAACCGAGAGGGAGTGACCAAGACTACGGCTATCAGCCTCGCGCACAACCTTCAGGTGACTCCGAAATTCTTTCTATGCTCCAATTGATGCATCAAGAACAGAAAAGTGTGCTTGGAGGAATCAGGGCTGAGCAAGATGACATGAGGAAGAGAATGGACGGTTTCCAGACACACTTAAAGCTCCTGGAAACGCAAGTGGCACAGCTAGCCTAAGAGTCGAGCCGACAGCCCGGACAGCTCCCCGGGAAACCCGAGACAAACCCCCGGGAGCAGATCAACGCCATCCATTTGAGGAGTAGCAATACGGTGGAACAACTCACCCCTTCCGTGGTTGCGAGAGAAAAGCCTCTAATCATTGCAAAAGAGCAACCTATTACTCAAGGCGTGGAAGAGAAGAAGACCGAAGAGGAAGAAGAGAGGGAGTTGCCTTACGTAGCACCTCTCCCGAGGATACCACCCTTACCCTTTCCGCAACGCCAAAGGAAGCAGAACGATGACGTTCAATTCACCAAATTCGTGGAACTCCTACGGAAGCTGCAAGTCACCATCCCTTTCTACGATACACTCATGAAGATGCCGTCCTACGCAAAATTCCTCAAGGACATAATAACAAGGAAGAGGACCGTAGACAATGAGATAGTGATGGCCACGAACTCACTCGTACAACCACCGACCTTGGCTAAGAAGATGCCCGATCCAAGTAATTTTCTCATCCCTTGCAAGATCTACGATTACGAGTTTGAACATGCATTAATTGACATCGGAGCGAGTGTGAGCTTGCTACCATTATCTCTTGTTGAAAAGCTTAATCGAGTAGGAGATCTTCAGCCCACGCGCATGCTAATCACCTTAGCCAACCAATCTGTACGAAATCTCGAGGGAATATTGATGAATGTTGCAGTACAAGTTGGAAAGTTCAGGTTCCCCGCAGATTTTGTAGTGGTCGATATGGAGAAAAACCCGAGGATTCCCATCATTTTGGGAAGACCGTTCCTCAACACGGCAAACATGGTTATATACTGTGCCGAGGGCAGACTAGTCATGAAGTTCGGAGATGAATCCATAGAGTTCAAGCTTGATGAAACGCTCAAGAAGACGTACATGCCCGAACCCGTGATGCACATCGATACAGTGGATGAACTAGTAGAGGAAATCAAATATGAGCATCAAACCCTCCACCCCATGGAGATAGCACTATCATCATGCAACAAAAGCATGTTTCAGTCATCTCAAGACATGGAAGAATGCATACAACTCATGGAGGAGTTGATCATACTTGAATCTAGCATGGACCCGAGCGGGCAGATCACGGAGCCTGACCGGGCTGAACAACTACAGGAGAACCCGCATAGGCAAGATCACAGCTCGACTCGGGTACCACTCTCGGGGATAAATGACACAAATTGTACCCCGAGCGAGTTGGTTAATGAGCCCGACCGGGAAATGTTTCTGGACAAGAACCCGCACAGGCGACCACACAGCCCGACTCGGGCAGGTCTGATCATCTCGTTTTCATACGTATTTCTTGCACGATTTAGGATACTTTTTTAACACATATGTGATGTTTTACGTATGATTCCGTTTCCGTTTTACTTGTTTTCGTGTTTTCATGTTCTTACATGTCTTTACGTGTATTTGGATCATTTTGGAGCTAAAAGGACGCACGGAGCGCTAAGGAGCAACTTCGAGGATCATCACGGGACAAACGGGACGAGATTGAGCAAGAAAAGCCTCCACCTGGTCGGGCACAACCCTTGCACGACCGGGCAAGACTTTCGGCCAAACTTGTGCACCATTTGCACGACTCGGGCATGACTTGCCCGACCATTTGCCTTGTGCCCGAGCGGGCATACATACCATGCCCAATCGAGCATGCATTCCAGCCCTCACATCCGCACGACTCGCCCTAGCCGCACCCGAGCGGGCACACTCAATGCCCGAGCGGGTGGCGGCCCGAAATCACTTATTAAGTTAAGTAAACTTAACTTAAAACAAAGGGGACTCGTGGGGGCAATTTAGGCAAGGATTGGACCGAATTAGGAGGCTTAAAAGGAGGTAAAAGACGTCAAGGAGATTCTTGCGAGGAGGCAAGCAAGGAGCATTGGAGATCAAGCCCCGACACTTCGGTTTTGTTTGGTTTTCATGTTCCTTAGACTTTCTACTTTGTTTATGTTTCTTTACAGACGCATGAGCGAGTAGTTTGTTTGTTCTAGGAGAAGGGATTAGCCCTTGGCTATCCCGGAACCACTTTTGATCTATTTTGAATGCATTTTCCGGTTTTAGTTCGTCTATTCTTTATCTGAGTGCTTGAATTTACTTGTGTTTGCGATGGACACGTAGATGCATGTGTTAGGGGTTAGGAGAAGGACCGAAAGGAGAATTCTATTCCTAGAAGATCAGGTTTAGAACAACCGAGGATAGGCCACGAAAGTAGGGTAGCAACGGTTGAGGGTGAACGAGAGAATCATAGAGTATTTGAGTTTGTCAGCCGGTAAAGTACGGGAAAGCTTGTGGAGATCTCGTG
>CM071870.1:27741209-27822755 GCA_036759665.1 Gynandropsis gynandra | reverse complement strand
CTGTCCTCAGTCAGGATCCCAAGGTTGATCCCGACCCTCCGTGCTATCATGGTGACAATACCACCGCACATAATCTTCGTATCCGTGCTTACTTTCTCGGTGGATATATCGAGGAAATGTCCAATCACCAATGATGCTAGGTCGATGGTCATCATATCCATATCATCGTCCGCAACCTCCGTCTGCACTAGCCGCCTCAAGTATCCTAGTTCGGTGTGGTTAACACCACCCTGTGCTCCCTTCCCTAGGATCGAGGAGATTAGGAAATAATGAAAGTACCTGAGGGCGGGATGGCGAATGTGGCTTGCCTTGGATCTCGTCGAGTATTCACCAAATGCGATCTGCGACCAAAACTCCACTTGACGGTTCCGGTTGATGTCGAGAAGCCTCGCATATTCGCTATGCGGAACGTCAATTATCGTCGCGAACTGCCTCGCTGTGATCCGGTAGCTCTACCCCAGCAGGCGGAACTCCATGAATGTCTTCTCCCGGTCTCCGGACTCAGCGAAAAAGGCAGTGAAAGTTGCGAAGAACTCCGCTATCAGCTTGCGGTAGGTGTACTCCTTCGCTGTCCGCAGTCCCGTCCATCCCAAGGTGCGGAAGATAGTGTCGATGTGTTGCCTGATACCGAGGGTGCTCATCGACTCGGATGATAGGAACCGGGACGGGAAGATTCGCGACTGAAGCTCAACGAATCTCGACTTGTGGCGGGGTTGAAAGGATGCCATGTTGTACTTGTATTGCTGATGAGAGGCAGTGATTGGCGTGTACGGCGTCAGCTCCGTAATCATGTCCGATCTCACGGGCCATCCGTGCTCTGGGTCGTGTTCGTCGGATCTACGTTTCTTCGAACTCTGGGAAGTTCTAGAGGCCATCTGCAAAACAATCAAAAGATGAAAGTCAATACAAGACCCATTTTGCAGAGTGCCCGATCGGGTACTAATGCAATGCCCGATCGGGTAAAAAGGTGTCGAGATACCCCGTGAGTAATGCCCGACTCGGGCGAGAAGGTCGCCCAGTCGGGTGAATGTCTGTGCAGCCCGATCGGGTTACTAGCCCTGCCCGATAGGGTGGGATCGCGATTTCGCGATCTGCACTTCGCGAAATGCGACGAAATCGACCGAAATTCCTCTAAATCATCCTATTAATATCTAGATCTAACCCATGCTATTCCTAATCTCAACAAAGTTTACGAATTTACCTGGAGTTCGCGATTTGGATGAGGAAATTTCAGAATTTGGAGAGAAAGGGGGGAAGTTTTCTCGAGTAACCGAGTTCTTCACAGGTCGTGGTGAACTGCAGCGGTATCCAATCGGCTCCAGTAATTGAAATCGGCGTGAGAGAGTTGCCAACTGAGAGAGCACAATCGGGTGTTCGTTTTGAGATGATAATGGCCGCTCAGGTTACTCGAGTTTTTAACCTACCTGGTAAAAAGTCCGATGCCCGATCGGGTACTCTAAAGACGCCCGATCGGGTGCCCCCGTAATTGACCTACCCGGCCGGGTCTCGTGCAAGGTCGCACGACCGGGTTCTCCTTGTTCTGAACCTGCCCGATCGGGTAGCAAAACCGTACCCGATCGGGTATTGCTGCATGATCTAAAAGTTAGATGTGGAAAACAATACAACAATAACCATGAATCTCTAACTTCCTAATTCCTAAAAAAATTGTCTAATCCTAAAATAAATGAAAAGAAGTCCAAGAATATAGAAATAAAACAAAAGAGATGACTAAAGGGGATATGCTCGGGTTGCCTCCCGAGAAGCGCTTGTTTAAGGTCACGAGCCTGACCATGGCACACTACTTATCAGGTGGATTTCCTCGACGTCGTCGTGTCCGTAGCGTTTCGCGTGCAATATGTGCTCGATATGGGGTGGCACGCGAAATTGCCAAATTCGTCGCACGATCGGTGTTGTCGTCCCCAAGATCGGTCATGATACTCTCTATGTTCCTGGTTGAGCTGCTCCTAAGTCCGGTTAGGCATTCGTCGTTCGTTTCCTTCAGTTTTTCCAGAAATGTTGTGCATGTGAGCCCTTCCGATGAAGGCTTCATCTTTACCTTGGGAGCTTTGTCGATGTCCCAATTATGAGTTGGACGTTTTATGTGGCTTCTCGGCATCTTGGGATCATTTGTGTACTGATTTGCCGCTTCACATTTTACTAGGGTTGTGTGGAAGTCATGGTTGGAGGATTCCTCTTTCTTTTCGTTGTTGAGCGGCTCGGTTGGTACCTTGTAGCTACCTTCCTCAACCGCTACGCGATTCAAATCTAAGGAATCCTTAGATTGAACTTCCTCACATGTCTCCTCGGCTAAATCTTCAAAGCTGCCTTCGGGGAACACGAAATCGATACGGCATGGTTGCTCAATCGTGTCCACCAAGCTGAATTCTTCTTCTACCTCGGGTTGTTTCGCGTGATCATCAATGTCCATAGCCTCATCCATTGTCGTGTTATAATCATCTTCTATTTCAATCAATGACGGACTTGACTGGTCTAACGTCTCACAATCTCTTAGGTAGATCTCGCTGACATATTCACGAGGATAGTATTCCGAACTTTCCGATGCAACCTCTTGCGGTTGCAATGCCCCTTGTGCAAGTTCTGAAGCTTGCACGCCCAATGATCCAAATAAATCACCTATCCGCTCATTGGCGCTTTCTTGTTCCGCCTCCACTCCCATGAATAAATAGTCTCGATTCTCAAGCATTTCACGGAGGTAGTTGTACGTGGCGGGATATTCGTGGGCCGCTACGGATTGAGCCGAGTATGATTGAGGAACATAGGATTGGTAGCTCTGGGTTTGGGGTTCCGTCCATGGCTGGAAATTCCCGAACGATGGCTGTGCATTCACCATACTCTCGGTGTTCCTATACGGGAAGTATGCGTGATCGCTCCATTCATGATTGTACGTATTCCCGTATGGTTGAGCGTAGCTGTCATAGATCTCCTCTTCATACCTCCAAGAGTTTTGTTCCCGTGATCGTTCAAAATATTGCGGGTGGTATAAATCGGAGAGCTTACGACGAAACTCGGAAAGCTGATATCTCAATTCAGCTATGTCGGCGCTCGAAGAATTGAAGTCGTCCATGTTACCTCGCAAGATAAAGGACATCAAACTCGATTAAGCTCTCTGACGTAAATTATATTTTTTTTCATTTTTGACTCTAATAAAGAAAAAAAAACAAAAGCAAAAAGAAAAACAAACAAAAGAAGACTCCGGAAAGGACTAGATCTTAATCTAGCTAATTCCTAGTCTAGGCCGTTTTTAGTCCCCGGCAACGGCGCCAAAAACTTGACGTGTGGAAACACGAGTTATAATTTTTCTAGTCCACTTCACCGCAAGTATACGGATCGTGTAGTACCAGGGTCGATCTCTAGGGACTAAAGTGGCTAAACTAAGAACGAAACTAAACTAAGACGAAAGAATATAGAGTGGGATATGGTCCTAATTTTCCTAAAACTATCCTAATGGTGACAACGAAACTAGGTTAAGGATGAGACTAGATATGGTGAACACTACGGGTGTTCGGGATACTGGGAATTGCATAGATGAACGACTACGGATCATAGATCTATAACCTACTCTTGACAACGGGAAATTCATGCTCTATGGTGAGGAGTGATTCTTTCGAGCCTAAACCTCCTAACCATGGATACATGCAACCCTACCTTCTAGCAGCGATTAACACATACCATGGCAGCATTATGACCGCAATCACTATCCCTAAGATGACTAACCGATCAGTCAGATTCTCATTAGCCAAAGCTTAATCTACAACTTAGCGGACCGGATTCGTTCTTCAACCTTCCAACAAGGTTCGAGATCCTATGTTGTTGAGCGGTCAGCACTAACGTATGAATGATATTGCTAAGCGTAGAACCGTAAATCAAGAGTAAATTCATAAAACTAAGCATTAACGCAAAACATCGTTCATACATACAAATCCGATATCCCTACCCGCAGTAGGGACTCTACTCACTCATGGAATATACAGACGAAGAAGATAACAAAGTCCTATACATGATAAACCCTAAGGAATTCGATGCCTCGACCTTCCCTATTGTGTTACCGGTGTACGGATTGGTGCTTCTCTTCTTCTCTGATGCCTCCTGAGCCTTTCCAGATGGTTTTCCAGTCTTTTCTTCCCCTGTTCGTCACCCCCTTGCTCTAGATCTGTTCAGTTCTTTTTATCCGCTCGTTTGAAATTGAGATCTAGGTTGTTGCGGATTACGCGGCCCGCTCGGGCACAGGTGTTGCCCGGTCGGGTAAGGCTCGCCCGACCGTGTTGATTCATGGTACCCGATCGGGTGGACATCACCCGATCGCGTGGCTAAGTGGGCCCGAGTCGCGTAAACTCTCGGGGCATATTGGATGGCTAATCGCCCGATCGGGGCAGATTGGATGGCTAATCGCCCGAGCGGGTATCGAGTGTGCGCCCGATCGGGTAAGTCTACCCGATCTCATTGCTCATGTGCTCGGGTCGTGCTGAATGTGTGGATAAAACCCCGTAGGTTTTACCCGAGCGGGTGGAGGAATAGTGCCCGACCGGGCACCCTTGTGTCCTTTGTATTTCTCTTTTTCGCTCGTTGCTCGGGTGTTCCTTTGGGTTCTGGAGCTCTGAGTAGATATGTCCTCTATTCATGTGGTTTTGATCAGAAATTCTTCATATTGAGCTCATTTAGGCCTTGTCGCCTAAAAACCTGAAAACCAACAAAACGGGTGTGTGAAGCTCGAAATCATATCGGATAAGTAAGACTCAATGTAAGATACATGCGAAAATGGTGTAAAAACCTATCCCAATATTGATACACTTTCAGTGTTATCATAGTGGTTCCGAGAATATTGAGGAAATGACAAGTGAGAGAGAAACTGATTTATCTAGTGAAGAAGAGATGGCACAGGAGGAAGCACCGAAAACTTACGGGGCGTACACAGCACCTAAAGACATGTAGCTTCTCTCATGCATTCGAAGGCCTAAGATAGAGCGGAACAGATTTGAGTTACAACCAGCCTTCATTCAGATGTTGAGTCAATCGCTATTTAGGGGACGATCTACTGAAGATCCAAACTAGCATCTCACTCAGTTCAAGATGTTGTGTTCAAACATGAAAGCATACCCCGGAATAGATGATGAAGCGATTATGTTGCTTGCCTTCCCGTTTTCAGTTAGGGAGCATGCACTCGAGTCGCTCTACACGCTACCTCCAGATTCTATTCATACGTGGAGCCAGCTCGAAGAACGCTTCATGATACGATTTTTCTCACCCCACAAGACGCAGCTATGGAAGAATAAGATTAATTCGTTTACACAAGAGGATAAAGAGAGTCTTCCGGAAGCGTGGCTGCGATTTAAAGGATATCAACGCGAATGCCCACACCACGGGATGGATAAAAGATACCTCATTACCACTTTTATTGAGGGTCTTCGTGATGAAGTTCGTGATTGGTTGAACGCTGCTTGTGGAGGTTCTCTACATGACCTCCCGTTCACCGCTATTGAGGCGAAGAATGAGAAGATAGCCGATGGAAGAAACATTATGTCAGGAGAATTTAATCGCCGTAATCTAGGCAAGGGAGCGGACAACGAGGTGCTTGCATTGCGAGCTGAGCTTCCGAGTTGAAGTTACAATTGGTAAACATGCACTAAGCGTCTCCCGATTCTCACGGATTCAAGGATGTTGTAGATGCGAATTTCGTTGCCAACAATCCATATTCCAACACCTACAATCCGGGCTGGAAGAATCATCCGAATCTGTCCTACAAGAACACCGATAATGTTTTGAATCCATTGCACGGAAGCTACCAGCCAAAGCCGTTTCAGAGCCAGCTACAACACCAGAATTTTCAGCCTAGAACGCAAGGGTATCAAGGGTATCAACCGAGCGGAGCACCAGTGCCACTTCCACATCAAGAAGAGGGGAACACTGAGATCATGTATTTGCTCGCTCAGATTTTACAAGGACAAAAATATCAAAATGCTGAGCTGAATAGTGTAAGACGAGATCAAGAAGAAAGGAAGAGGCTAATGGCGGAAATGCAGGCGCATTTGAAAATCCTAGTCATCCAAGTAGCACAACTTGCAGAAAGTGCTCCTAATCGACAACGAATTTTACCGGAAAAGCCTGAGCCGAACCCCCATGAGCATTGCAATGCCGTCATGTTGAGGAGCAGGACAGAACTTGCGGACATCACACCCCAGAATTTTGAGAGAGGAGAATGCTCTAAGAGTCCAACGATGAAGCCTAGCGACCAAGAGCATCACAAGGAAGCACAAGTTGAGGATGAAGAAGAACCGTATGTGGCACCGCCACCAAGACGCCCTCCACTTGCATTTTCCTCACCCCAAATGAGACGAAATGATAATTCACAATTTGCCAAGTTCGCAGCAAGGTTCAAGAAGATGGAGATTTCTATGCCCTTCCACGAGGCAATCATGCAAATCCCTCCCTACTCTAAGTTCCTCAAGGATATACTCACCAAGAACCGTAGAGTGGAAGAGGAGACAGTGATGATCACCGCTGCGACACATGTCGTTATCCAATATGGGATACCACAGAAATTACCCGACCCAGGTACCTTTGTCATCCCATGCAAGCTCGGAACCGTCACCATCCACATTGCCTTATGCGACTTAGGGGCTAGCGTCAGCATCATGCCGCTGTCATTGTATGAGAAACTTGATTTAGGAGAGATGCAATCCACGAAGATGGTATACAGATGGCTGACCGTTCGGTGAAACACCCGATAGGCATTGTGGAGGATGTACCTCTTAAGGTAGACGACTACAACGTCTCCGTTGATTTCGTGGTTTTGGATATGAAGGAAGATGAAATAATACCGATCATTACTGCCATCATCGACGTTAGGGCGAAGAAATTAACGATGAAGATACTGTAGAGTTTGGGCTGATCAAGAACCTCAAGGAACCATTTGCAGTAGAGCCCGTGTTCTTGGTCTATGTGTTGGACAAATTGGCAAATGAAATGCTAGAAGAGTTTATTAACGTTGATGTTTTGAGTGACCTATTGGATCCCACGGCTAGAGGTACGAATCAAGATGATGACCACGTGCACATACAACTTTCGAGAGCTTCGGAAGAAATGCAAGGCAAAGGGACACACGAACAGCCAGCACACACCAGCAAGCAAAGCACGACCAAGCATAGGCTGGACCCTAACCGAGCAACATTCTCGGCCAAAACCAGCAATAACATGCTAGACAAATCGCTAATCTTGAACAACAACATGATCGGGCAAGAGAAGAGCATGGGAGAGCTGGCTGATCTTGCAAACCAGATGACCAATCCAAGTGGCATACCCGAGCGAGGGAAAGGACGCAGGAGGCATCACACACGAAGGCGAGGACGTCCACCTCGATGGTGATGAGGAGAGCATTTGGTCAAGCTCGCGACCTTAAACAAGCGCTTATCGAGAGGCAACCTGACTTTCACACTTTGTTTTTCTTTCATTTCATTTTTTACGGACCTATTCTTATTCTTTTCACATTGATGTACTCCGTGGGTTAGTATTCCTTCTTTAGGATTGTGTGATTCTTTTTTACAGGTTTTTCGACATCGAATTTATCCATAGAGGAGGAGGTGCGTACAACGTCCAACTACATCACCAATTCGGGACAGCAAGAGACACAAGGTGCACACATTCTATCCTTCTTCTCCCGTAGTTTGGTATGCGAGATTCTCTTAGGTCTTGGACACCGAGACGGTGTTTCATTCAAGTCTGGGGGAGTACTTGTCGAGTAACATGTATGTGATTAGGATTAGATGATTAGGATTAGCGTTGTTATTTTTAGGAATATACGGATGGATATCTAGTACGAATTTTCGAGCTTTAGTCATTATTTTGCGACTTTGTCGAATCGTGAACAATAGTCTAGGTTTGCTTAGAAGTCTTTTGGATACCGATTAGTCGAGTAGTTGTGCTTGAAACCATGATCTATAGTTGCATTCACCTCCTAGGTTTCAGTACCAAGTATCCATATCTCCGTGTATACCGTTTCTCCCTTGCTTGTTTGATATATTATACTCCGCTGTCACCTTGGATAAGTTTCTAACTATTTCAGGTTTACAACGACATGAGTACATCGAGATCGATGGTTCGGGTCTAAGTGGTGGGTTGAGGTGCTATTCTACGTCCTAAGGGTTAGAGTTGATGCGTAATCTTTGGTAAAAATAAAATCAAAATTGTTCTCCAACGACGCACCTCTTCGCTCCGGTAAGGTTACAAGACCGTATGAGTGTGCCATAGGCAGCTTGGGTCTAAGTAGAAAGCAAACCCTCTTTGGCTTCGACATCCTAGAAATCAAGCGCGGATCTATATAAAAAAAGAGAAGAGAATAAGAACGAGAATACGAGTCTAATGATATCTCAAGCTTAGGGGAATTGGTATGGAGATCGCTTAGACGTTGTCTAAGAGTATGAAATAGACTTAGGTTATTGATAGGATTGCATGGCTCGGGACTTTCGGTTGATAGAAGTCTGAACTTGGTACGCTTTGGCTTACGTTCATGTGACGCGTTGTTTTGCATGATGGCTAATCCTTCAAAGAATTTATGCTAGTGTCCATTGTTGTTTAAGTCTTCTTGTACTCGACTCTAGATTTTCTCGAGGACGAGCAAAGAGTATGTCTGGGGGAGTTTGATAACATGTAATCCGTCATAGCATTTTCATGATTCCTAGGTTCAGTTTTGATTAGGTTTCTTGGACTTTACCGAGTTATTGAGTATATTTGAGGATTTCATCTACCATTTCATATTTTATGTAGGAAACGAAGACAAGAAGCAAACACGAGTGATTACGGCAAATCCACCCCAAAAACGTGATTAAGTGATAAGATACAATATGTGCACGGCCACGAAACCAAATGGAACACCCAAGCATCGAGCGAAAGGAGCGGAAACAACAAGTAAACACAGCCCGCTCGGGCTGAAGTTGCTCAGAAGTTCTAGAAAAATTCACACGACTCGGGCCGGAAGAGAACCCGAACGGGTAACTTAGCCCGCTCGAGCGGATACCTTAACCCGCTTGGATAGAACATGAGCCAGCACGGGCCACCTTTCTTGCAAGAACCTGTTTTGAGTGTTTGAACGGGCAAATAAAGAAGAAAGAAGCGATCTAGGGCGAGGGGAAGAGGCACAGACAAGAAAGGAGACCAAAAGACACAGAAGAAAGAGGAGAGAACACAGTTGAAGACTTTGGCCACCCAAAGGATTCATTCGAAGCCACCGCTCGAGATGATAGGGAAGATGAACATTTACTTCGTTTGTGTTTTTTTCCCTATGTATTCTGAGTAGATCTGTTATCATGGGTTAGGGATGCCATTGTAATGGATAGTTTGATTCGTTAATGCTTGATTTCGGTTTTCTTCAATCGTATGGTTCGATAGATTATAGATATGTGTGTAATGCCTTCATATGTTGTTCATTTCATGCTTGAATAAGACTAGATCTATTCGACTGAGATTAGGCACGTTTGAGGGAGATTAGAGATTCGTCTATGCTTGGAAGAGTCAGACTTGAGTCTCGGGAATCAACCTTCGAATGAATAAGATTAATGAGAATTTGACCGATCGGTTAATCTATTCAGGAACGGTAATAATCGAGGTAGAACCCCCATTGTTCGTCATGCATCTAAGTTGTAGATTTATTGCAACAGAAGGTGAGTACGTTTATATCTTAGATAGAGGATTTAGGCTCGGAAGAGTCATTTTCGTTTATAGAGGTTGAGTTCCCATCCAACATTAGAGGTCAAATTCCTATTGTTCTTAAAGCATCTAGACGTTCCGCGCTACATCGAAAGACGAGTGACATTGATTTCCTAGGTAGAGGATTTAGGCTTGGAAGAGTCATTTCCATCATTAGAGGTCCAATTACCTATCGTTCTTCATGCATCTAGATGTTCCGCGCTACATCGGAAGATGAGTGACGTTGATTTCCTAGGTAGAGGATTAGATTTTATTTCCCAATCGATTGATATGAATCGATTTCATGTTCCATAGAAACATCCATTGCATGTTTCGGTATTTGCGAAACCCATGATGCTCCATCTTGCCGAGTCTAGCTTCGTTATCTTTTTTTATCTTTAGTTTCAAGTTCGATATCCATCTATTGATCGATCTTCTTCTTGTGATATCTTAGTTCTAACGCTGCTCTAGTCCCCAGAGTTCGACCCTTGTACTACATGAACCGTATACTTGCGGTATAGTAGTCTTGGAAATATAAACCTTTGATTTCCGCACATCAGATACCTAAGGAGGACAGCCGCGAACCCTCAATCGACGATCAAAGAAGGCTGCACCAATGTTTGGAAGAGAAAGGAGCAGCGAAGGCAATGCGCAATGAGAACGACAACTGAATTGAAAGATGGCACAATACAAAGACCATACCTCACGACTTTCCGCCAGGTGATATTGTTCTACTTTGTGATTCTCTTTTTAATTCTATCACAGGCAGATTACATTCCCATTATGATGATCCATTTCAGGTGCGAGAAGTTTTCACAAATGGAGAGGTAGAATTATGGAGTGATTCGAGCGGGATATTAAAGGAAAATGGGCAGCATTTAAAGCTATATCAAGCCGCTCCATCTATCGAAAGTGGAAGCTCCATCTCACTATTCGATCCACACATCGCGCGCACATGAAGCATGGAGACCTCAAGCTCAACGACGTTAAACAAGTGCTTTCTGGGAGACAACCCATCATTTGTTCGTTTGTTTCATATTTTTGACTTGGTTAATTTGAAAATCATACACAAAAAAATATAGAATCATAAAAAAATCAAGACAAAGACCGACAACCGTGATCTCACCTTCCTATCCTCCATCGGAGCTACACATCGAGGACGCCGTTCAATTCAACTCTGGGGGGAGTAGCTCACGTTTGTCTGGTGATCTTGTTTCATTTTCCTTTGCTTTTGTAGTTCTTAGATTAGGTTAGTTTTTGTTTTTGAGTTAGTGTAGCCCCATGCACTTGTCCGATGCCACGTTTTGAGATGAACCTTGAACCTCGTATGCTTAAGAAGTTGGCATTTTCCATGATATCTTGAATGTTAGAGCTTATTAGATGGTTGAGGAACGAGTGGGTCGTAAGTCTTTGGGAATCCTACTGTTACTTATGGGAAGTTTAGATGAGTTTGCTAAGTTAATTTCTTGTTCACTCTCTATCCAAGTGATTATACATCATATTGACGATGCTGTATTTCTTTTTCATGAGGATGATTTGATCGCATGAGTTGAGCTTGTTTTGCAGAAAATAAGGGCGCACACTAACACTCCGCTATTGATAGAAGTAATGCCTCAAAGCATGATCTAAAATTGATATGAGTGCATCGACCTTGATCCATTTTTGATGATTCGGGTCTAAGTGGTGGGTTGGCAATCATCTTTCTACGTCCTAAGAGCAAGGTGCATAAAAACGCCATCTATTCCGCTGCACTCTTCAACGAGGTGCAAGAGTATACCGTCATCGGTAGCTTGGGTCTAAGTAGAAGTTGAATACCTTCAAATCTGACGTCCTAGAATCCTATTGTGTTCGCAAAATCTAATAAAAAAAATGGAATGGATGATTAAAGAAGCTCGAGAATAAAACAAGTATCCTTTTTGATTGTGTGATTAGCATTTGTTTGAAGTCTCGTTTGGTAGAGAGTGTTTCGGTTTTTTACTTAGCTCGTCTTTGATTTACTTTCTTATAGGTAGCCATGGTGAACCTAAGATGAAGACTGAAAGTTATTAGACCAAAATTCGCTCTAACTTGTTTCTAGGGGAAAGGGGAATTCTCACATTTTATATCTCTCACGTGTTCCACGTTTACGTTTACTTAGGGACAAACAAACATTCAAGTCTGGGGTATTTTGATCATCTCGTTTCAGTACACGATTCTCGCATGATTTTAGATATGTTTATGACGATAGTTGCAATGTTTACGTGTGATTTTGCATTTGTTTTACTTGTTTTCGTGTTCTTATCAGTTTTATGCGTATTTGGTTCATTTTGGAGCTAAAGAACATACACAAGACAAATAACGAACATAAGAGATTATAACAGAGCAAATGGGACGAGAAACGGGCAAGGGAAGCAACTTGACATGAGGAGATAAGGCCCCTCGCGCGGTGTCTTCCTTAGCCCGCACGGGGTGGTGTTTCGAAAATTGTTGCCCGAGTCGTGCTAACACGTAAAGTGTATCAGTTTTAGGTTAGGTATTCGTATCATTTTCGCATAGATTTGATAGCACGAGTTACATTTCCGATACGATTATTCTTTATATACGTCCTTTTTATTGGTTTTCAGGTTTTTTAAGGCGACAAGGCCTAAACGAGCGTAAAAAGGGAAATTCCTGAATCAAACCACTCAAATTGAAGATACAATTCACTCGGAGCCAAATTCAAGCCACGGAACCCAATGGAACACCCGAGCATCGAGCGTAAAACAACAAAAGCATGAATTGAAGAGTGCCCGCTCGGGCACTGAGGTCTACCCGCTAGGGCAAAAGCTAAAGGGTTAATTACAACAATCTGCACGACCCGGGCACAAAGACAACATGATCGGGTGATCATACCCGATCGGGCGACAACATTATGCCCGCTAGGGCGGCAATTAGTCTTAAAAATTCCTAAGGGTTTACACGACTCGGACTGTTAGACCACGCGATCGGGAAGCAATACCTGATCGGGCTGGACGATATACACGATCGGGCGCGCCTCTGCACGACCGGGTAAAACGTGTACCCGAGCGGGCCGCTTTTCTCGTAACAACCTTCATTTAGAGTTTGAACGAACAAATTAAGAAAGAAGATCAGATCCAGACACGAGGGGGCGATGGCTAGGGCAATGAAAGGCTTGGAAATCATTAGGAAAGGCTCGGGAGACGCTGGAGAAGGAGAGAAGCATCAATTCCTACATCGGTAACACAATAGGGAAGATCGAGGCATCGAATTTCCTAGGTTTTATCATGTTTAGGGTTGTGTTATTTCCTTTGTCAGTAAACTCCATGAGTGAGTAGATTCCCAACTACGGGTTAGGGATATCAGATTTGTAGCGGATGTACAAGTTTTACGTTAATGCTTAGATCTATCGTATTTGTCTTGATATTCAGTTCTATAATCAACATCGTAATGCTTACACTAGTGTTGCCCGCTCAGTAACATAGGAATTCGTATTTTGCTGGAAGGTTAAAGTATGAACCCAGAACCGTTGATTGTAGGTTAAGTTCGATTAATGAGAATCTGACCGATCGGTTAATCGAGTTAGGAATTAGGATTGCGTGCGTAACGCTGCCATAGTACGAGTTAATCGCTGCTGGAAGGTAGGATTGCACGTACTTATGGTTAGGAGGTTTAGGCTCGCTAGAATTACTCCTCATCTTAGAGCATGAATTTCCTGTTATCAAGATAGTTGATAGGTTTATGATCTTTCGTTGTTACATCCATACGATTCCCAGTATCCCGACACCCGTAGTATTCTTTATCGTCAAGTCTTCCACATCCTTCTATCGCTGCCACTATTTAGTTTAGTTCTTTAGATATTTACATCACGCCACCATCTATTTCTCACCGTCTTAGTTTAGTGATATTTTTAGGAAAAGGCTGCATTAGTCCCTATAGTTCGACCCTGGTACTACACGAACCATATACTTACGGTGAAGTGGTCTAGGAAATATTTTAGCTTGAATTTCCGCACATCAAGTTTCTGGCACCGTTGCCGAGGACTAATTACGGCTTTGACTAGGAATTAGCTAGATTAAGATGTAGTTCTTTCCAAGTCTTCTTTTGTTTTTCATATTTTTGTTTCTGTTTTTCTTTCTTATGGAGTCAAATTTTTCTTTACCACTCGGGGCTTAATCCAATTTGGTGTTCTTATTCTTGCGAGGTAACATGAACAACTTCAACTCTTCGTGTGCCGAGATAGCTGAATTGAAGTATCAACTTTCCGAAATTCATCGTATGCTCTCTGAGTTATATCATCCACAATACTCAGATCAATCATGGGAAAAAAACGCTTGAGGGTATGAAGAAGAGATCTACGACAGTTACAATCGGCCTTTCGGGAACACATATAATCACGGATGGAGCGATCACGCATATTTCCCGTACAGGAACATCGAGGGTACGCCGAATGCACAACCATCGTTTGGGAACTTTCAGCCATGGACGGAGCCCCAAACTCAGAGCTATCAGTTATATGTGCCTCAGCCACACTCAAACCAATCAGAAGCAGCCCCCGATTGTGCCGCCATGTTCACCCACCTCCTTGAAGTATTTGAGGATCGAAACAACTTGGTTATGGGAGTGAAAGCAGAACAAGAAAGCGCCAATGAGCAGATGGACGGCTTCCTTAGACAATTGGACACGCAAGCTTCAGAACTTGCACAAGGGGCATCGCAACCACAGGAGGTTCTATCGAAAAGTTCAGAAATAAATCCTCGTGAACATGTCAGCGAAATCCGCCAATGGGATTGTGAGACAGTAGATCAGCCAAATCCCTCGTTGATTGAAAAAGAGAATGTATCTAACACGGTAGTGGGTAAGGCTACAGAAATTGATGAGCACCTGAAGAAACCCGAGGTAGAAGTAGAATTCAACTTTGTGGACACAATTGAGCAACCGTGCACTATCGATTTCGTGTTCCCCGAAGGCATCTTTGAAGATTTAGCCGATGAAGTTTGTGAGGAGTTTCAGACTACGGATTCCTTAGATATTGATCTCATAGCAGTTGGGGAAGGAAATTACAAAGTACCAACCGAGCTGCTTAACAACGAAAAGAAGGAGGAATCCCCCGACCGAGACTTCCACACAACCAAAGCTAAATGCGGTGCAAGTCAATACATAAATGACCCTGAGATGCTGAGAAGCTACACAAAACGTTCAGCCCACAATTGGGACATCGATAAAGCACCCAAGGTAAAGATGAAGCCTTCACCACAAAGGCTCACACACAAAACATCTCTGGAGACGCTGAAGGAAACAAGCGACGAACGTCTAACCGGTTTCATGGAGTACACAACCGGACTTAAGAACAGCTCAACCAGAATGTTTTGACAACACGATCTAGCATCCAACTTAGAGAGCATCATGACCAATCTTAGGGAAGACATTACTGATCGTGAATGGAATTCAACTGATCCACGTGCCACACCTTATCGAGCACATATTGCATGTGAGACGCTACGTACAAGACGACTTCGAGGACGTCCACCTGACGAGTAGCACGCTTTGATCAGGCTCGCGACCGTAAACAAGCGCTTCTCGGGAGGCAACCCGAGCCCCGTATCCTTTTTCGCCGCTTTCATTTTATTTCTATTTTTGAACTCTTTTTAAGGACCTAGAGAATTTTCTTTTAGGATTTAGGAATTTTAGTGGTCTTGTTAATTTTTGCTGCATGGTTTTCCTCGTGTAAATTTTTCTGTTTTGCAGCAATGCCCGGTCGGGCAGACATCTCCACCCGAGCGGGTAGGTCATTTCAACGACGCCCGATCGGGCGTCTCAGAGGACCCGCGCAGGCACCGTGTAACACCAGCACAGGTAATTTTTTATTTCGTGTAACCCGAGCGGCCATTCTCACTACAAAAATTCGACCCGACCGTGCTACCCCAATTTCAACCCTTCACACCGCATCATCCGCCGGAGTCGCTCATACACGCCGCCGCCATTTCGTCGTCGCCGGTTAACCAACCCTCGGTTACTCGAAATACCCTCTCCTCCTATCTTGCGAAATAACCTGAAAATCTCTCAATTTCTCTCTAATTCTAGGTATATTTATGCAATATTATGTGATTTTGGACTGCTATGGACTAGATTTAGGTCTGGTTAGAAAAGATTTAGGGCGAAATTGCTGATTGACTGTTGAAATCGAACTGGATATATTGAATTCGGGACTCAACCCGATCGGGCTAGGGTTAGGACCCGATCGGGCATCGTGATTTTGAACCCGCTCGGGCAGTGCTTTCACCCGAGTCGGGCGATACCTACAGGGTATTTTGACGAATTTGAGCCCGAGCGGGCAAGACCTTCTACCCGTTTGAGCACGCTGCAAACTGTGACTTACATTCGACTTTTCTTCTTCGATTGTTTTTTCAGATGGCCCCGAAGCTCTTCCAGAGCTCAAAGAAACGCTGATCTGATGCCTACGATCCCGACACGTATGGCGAGCAAAATCGGATGCCATCACGGAACTAACGCCATACATGCCGATCACAACATCCCATCAACAATACAACTACCGGACAACAACCTTCTTGTCCGGTCAGAAGTCGAGATTCACTGAGCTACAACCACGGATATTCCCATCCCGCTTCCTATCCTCGGAAGCCATGAGTGCCCTCCACATCGAGGAGCACATCGACGCCATCTTCAACACTTTGGGATGGACGGGATTACGGACACACAGAAGTACACATACCATAACCTCACAGCGGAAATCTTCATGTCGTACACGACATTCTTCCCCGAGTCAAGAGATCGGGAGAAAGCATTCATGGAGTTCCGTCTACTGGGATAGAACTACTGTCTTAGTGCGCGATAGTTTGCGATCATACTTGCCGCTCCGCACTGCAACCTAACGAAGATGTCCAAGCACAACAGGAGCCGTCAAGCGCAATTCTCGGCCCAGAGAGCATATGGCGATTACTCGAGAGGTCCAAAGGCCAGCCACATATGCCACCCCGCCCAAAGGTATTTCCACTATTTCCTAGTCTCTTATATACTAGGAAAAGGAGCACAACGCGGAGTCGACTACATGGAGTTGGCGTACTTGAGGCGGGTGGTACACTCAGGCTTCGTTGTTGACGAGTGGGACATACTAGATGTCGACTTGGCATCGCTAGTCATGCGGCATTTCCACGACATCGCCACCGAGAAATGTAGCACGGACACGAAGATCATGTGTGGTGGGATTGTCACGATGATGGCACGAAGAGTCGGGATCAATCTTGGCATCCTGACACATGACAAGATTAATGAGGAGCCCGAGCTGAACCTTCAGAACTTGCGCAACCGAAGGGCGATATCGATGGAGAGGTACAGAGTCATATGGAGCTATAAGAATGAGCACGGTCAAAACTTGGAAGTCGACCTACACGAGACTCAGATGCCGGGTTTAGACGAGGAGGGTATACATTTCAGGATTGACCCAGCCATCGGACACATCGGCCCGGGACTAGGTGAGGTAGATCCACCTCTAGCCGTTGCACCAGGACTTTCAATGTCTAGACAGCGCAGCCGATGCGCCACTCATTCCTGTGCCCGACAAGACTACCCTCATCACCGCTCTGACTTCTCTTCCATGGAAGGTGTCTCCGTAGTTCTCAAGTATGTCGCGGACGAGAGTAGATATCAGTGTTATATGGCAGAGCAGAGGTACGACCTCGAGGCGGCGAGGCACGACATGGAGGCTACGAGATATACGGAGCAGCAGAAGTTTCAGGAGCAGTCCATACAACACACGTACTACCTTATGGAGTTCGTTCGTAGATTCCAGTAGCTCAGCATGTAGCACTATCAGGAGCCGTACGTGCCGATCCCGTAGGACTACCATACTGGCGCCATTTCGTACCGCCCGCACATTCCATACGAGCTGCAGTCCTATTACTTCCCTCCTGGGGAAGGGGCACCCACGGAGCCAGCAGACCCTCTGGCCACTCGCTGTGGAGAGGAAAAGGATTACACCATTCTTCCTTTTTCCTTTTCTTTCTTTTTCTTTTTTTTTTGGACCTATTTTTCTTATTTTCTTTCTTTTTCGTCTTCGCGCATATGTACGCTCTTTTGGACTTATTGATTTAGTACTTTCTTCTCTATCTTTTGCATTGCATGATTCTCATCACAGGTCCTTCGCGATAACACCCACATTAGAGCAAGAGAGTATCACAAATTCGTATATATCACAAATTCGAGAAAGCAAAACACACCAGGTGTATTCGTTCTTCTTTTTGATATTTTCTCGAATTTTTGGCATGCGGGTATCCATCATAGATCTCGAACACCGGGACTGTGTTCCGTTCTGGTCTGGGGGTACTCTTTTGAGTGATGCGATTAGGATTATGATTAGGGTTAGGATTAGGAATAATAGATGGATATCTAGTACAAATTTTCGAGCTTTAGTCATTTTTTGCGACCTTGTCGAATCATGAACAATAGTCTAGGTTTGCTTAAAAGTCTTTTGGATACCGATTAGTCGAGTAGTTGTGTTTGTAGCCATGATCGATAGTTGAATTCACCCCTAGGTTTCAATACCAAGTATCCATATGTCCGTGTATACCGTTGATCCCTTGCTTGTTTGATATATCTTTACTGTTCATAGTCACTAGATTCCACACGCTTATACTCCGTTGTCATCTAGGATAAGTTTCTGACTATTCTAGATTAGCATTGACATGAGTACATCGAGATCGATGGTTTGGGTCTAAGTGGTGGGTTGAGGCGCTATTCTACGTCCTAAGGGTTAGAGTGATGCGTAATCTAGAAAAAAAATAAAAAGCGAAAAAAAAATAATAAAAAAAAATAAAATGTTCAATAACGCATCTTTTCACTCCGCTAAGGTCACACGACCTTATGAGTAGGCCATAGGCAGCCTGGGTCTAAGTAGAAAGCCATCCCTCTTCGACTTCGACATCCTAGGAGCCAAATGTGGATCTAAGTATCGAAAAAAATGAATAAGAACGAGAAAAAGAGTTTAATGATATCTTAAGCTTAGGGGAATAGGTATGGAGATCGCTTGGACGTTATCTAGGGTTGTGAAATAGACTTAGATCTTTGGTAGGATTGCATGGCTCGAAACTTTCGGTAGATACAAGTCTATGCTCGGTACGCTTAGGCTTGCGTTCATGTGACACGTTGATTTGCGGAATGACTAACTCTTCGAATATTTCCTGCTAGTATCCATCGTTATCAGATTCTTCCTACACTTGGCTTTAGTTTTGTTTGAGGACAAACAAAGGTTCAGGTCTGGGGGAGTTTGACAACATGTAAAGTGTATCAGTTTTAGGTTAGGTATTTGTATCATTTTCGCATAGATTTGATAGCACGAGTTACATTTCCGATACGATTATTCTTTATATAGAGCCTTTTTAATGGTTTTAAGGCGACAAGACCTAAACGAGCGTAAAAAGGAAAATTCCTGAATCAAACCACTCAAATTGAAGATACAATTCACTCGGAGCCAAAGTCAAGCCACGGAACCCAATGGAACACCCGAGCATCGAGCGGAAAAGAGCAAAAACATGAATTGAAGAGTGCCCGCTCGGGCACTGAAGTCTACCCGCTCGGACAAAAGCTACGGGGTTAATTACAACAATCTGCACGACCCGGGCACGAAGACAACATGATCGGGTGATCATACCCGATCGGGGGACAACATTATACCCGCTCGGGCAGAAATTAGTCCTGAAAATCCCCGAGAGTTTACACGATTCGGGCTGTTAGACCACGCGATCGGGATCTGGCTGGATGATATACACGATCGGGCGTGCCTCTGCACAACCGGGTAAAACGTGTACCCGAGCGGGCCGCCTTTCTCGCAACAACCTTGATTTAGAGTTTGAACGAGAAAATTAAGAAAGAAGATCAGATCCAGACACGAGGGGGCGACGACTAGGGCAAGGAAAGGCTTGGAAATCATCAGGAAAGGCTCGAGAGATGCTGGAGAAGGAGAGAAGCATCAATCCGTACATCGATAACACGATAGGAAAGATTGAGGCATCGGATTTCCTAGATTTTATCATGTTTAGGGTTGTGTTATTTCCTTTGTCAGTAAACTCCATGAGTGAGTAGATTCCCAACTATGGGTTAGGGATATCGGATTTGTAACGGATGTACAAGTTTTGCGTTAATGCTTAGATCTATCGTATTTGTCTTAATATTCGGTTCTATAATCAACATCGTAACGCTTACACTAGTGTTGCCCGCTCAGTAACATAGGAATTCGTATTTTGCTGGAAGGTTAAAGTATGAACCCGAAACCGTTGATTGTAGGTTAAGTTCGATTAATGAGAATCTGACCGGTCGGTTAATTGACTCAGGATTTAGGATTGTGCGCATAACGCTGCCATAGTACGATTTAATCGCTGCTGGAAGGTAGGATTGCACGTGCTTATGGTTAGGAGGTTTAGGCTCGACAGAATCACTCCTCATCCTAGAGCATGAATTTCCCATTATCAAGAGTTCGATAGGTTTATGATCTTTCGTTGTTACATCCATACGATTCCTGGTATCCCGACACACGTAGTGTTCTTCATTGTCAAGTCTTCCACATCCTTCTATCGCTGCCACTATTTAGTTTAGTTCTTTAGATATTTACACCACGCCACCATCTATTTCTTACCGTCTTAGTTTAGTGATATTCTTAGGAAAAGGCTGCATTAGTCCCTAGAGTTCGACCCTGGTACTACACGAACCGTGTACTTGCGGTGAAGTGGTCTAGGAAATATTTTAGCTTGAATTTCCATACATCAGCTGGTCATGGAGAAAATGAGGAGCCCGCATGGGGTGCCTCCCTAGCCCGTGCAGGGCATGCCTTTAACAACTTCCCTAGAATGTCTCCAACGGGGAATTTGTATAAAAATGGGTCCTAAATTGAGTTTAGAAGCAAGCAAACTCAGAGGAGAACCCTAGAAGGGTATACAACATCCATCAATCCATTCAAGAGCCCTCTTTGACGGGAAACACAACAAGGAGTCGGGAATTGATTTGGGATCATCTCTCGTTTGATATTTCTATGCTCCTTAGTTTACTATTTCGTTTATCATATTTAGACACATGATTGAGTAGTAGATTTATTCTAGGAGAAGGGATTAGCCCATGGCTATCCCGGAACCTTCATTGATTTATGCATGAATGCATCTCCCCGTTTCGTTTATTTATTCTTTGTCTGAGCGCTTATGGTTTTGTGTTTACAAAGGCCACGTAAATGCATGTCTTAGGGATTAGGAGAAGGACAGAAAGGTGAATTCTAGTCCTAGAAGATCAAGCTTAGAACAACCGAGACTAGGTCACGAAAGTAGGGTAGTAACGGTTGAGGGTTGAATTGGGCAAATCATGAATTGTAATGGGGTTTCTTTGGGGTGTCAGGCACGAAAGAAGGGGATGATGCAATCTAGCCACGTTCCTCTGCCTGGAAAGAAGGTAGGTTCTACATTAGGATCGTCCGCCTTAGATATCTTGATAGAGAATGCACGATTAGATAGATTGGAGATAGGCTTCGGAAGCTATACGGTGAAACCGGATTCTAGAATGTTTATCTCTTTGTTTAGAGAATGCACTGCATCATCATCATTGCATCTCACTATTCTTATTCTTTCGCAGAAAGCATTGGTTTTACTTTTGATTCTTAAATCGTATTACATTAGTCCTCGTGGGATCGACACCTTAACTACTACACACGTGCTGTGCACTTGCTGGTAGTCTGAGGTTAACTTGTTAACTTCACACGCATCAACCGCCACCATATCTGCCTCCTTCAACTATATCAGCACCACTGATATTTGATAAAGAAGATGATATGGTGGACATAGACGCTTTGATCGATAGTTTCGACAAGCATCCTTTCGTCCGGATTATTGATCCTAAACGTTCTTTACGGGACGTTATGGTAAGATTTTAATTACATAATTCATATTGTATTAATTTAACATATTATCTAATTATTTGATTTTCACGTGCAGGCTCGATTTGGGTGATGTTTTGAAACATATGAACAACAATATCATTCAATGATTGCTACAAGATCAACTACACTATTCATGGCAGGTTTTACCAGAAGTTATATGATGCCGATGGTGGTGTACATGCATTGTAAGAAATTTTATTGTAAAATTTGAATTTGAATTTATTATTTAATTTTATTTACAAACTAATATTTTGTAATTTAATTTTAATATAGATTTCAGAAGAAGGATACAACGTGCATCTACACAGCTTGGATGCATGACATGCAAGCCAGTTGTGCATGATGATGAAGAACGCTAAGCGCAACTATTACAAGAAGAATGCAAAACCGAAATGGGCAATTAACAAGGTATTCAACCAACTCGTCCAATATTGGGAGTCCGAGGACTTCAAGGCCAAGAGCGAAAAGGCAAAGAAATATCGATACGACGAGAAGGTATTTTGGGATGGTTCGTATCACCATATTTGAGGATCGAAATAATTCCCAAAACGAAAGAAATAATTGATAAAATTTATTTAAATTAAAATTTTAAATGTTATTTTTATATAAACTTTTACCTAATTATATTACTATAATATTACAAATGCAGAGGATGGGAAGAGAAGCGATTTTTCTTGAGATCGTCGGGGAAGAGGACGACGAACCTGAACTCGTCAATTCTCGGGCATAATAGATTGTCAAAGCTGTGATGGAGAGGATCCCACAACAATCACAAGGCTGTATTTCAAGTCCCGACGATCTCAGTCCTTTACAAAATGACAAATATTTTTAGAGGTAACTAATAAGATCAGTGTTATATTGTAATTCTTTACTTAAATAAAATATTTTTAGCGATGCTAACTTTAACGTGTTTTATATTGTAGTCTGTTAGAACGTATAAGGATCATCTATACGGTCTAGGTTCGCTCCAAAAGAATATCGTTAAAGATGCCACGACGGTGCCTCTAGTGATCCAAGAGTGTTACACGCAAGAACTATGTATCGAGCTTCTCGAAACATCACTTTGAACAATACAAGATGCTCTTCACGGAATGCAAGGATGCTCTGAAGTAACCCATCTGAGTTTCAAGAAACTCAAGCAAAGATGTGTCACATGGAGAGCATTATCGAGTTGCTAACCAGTCGAGCGTAACAGCCACCGGAACCGACAGAGATACAATATCGAGACAAGACCTGATAATCGACTCAGATGCAACCCCTTCACGAGGTGTTTTTAATTTGATGAAGATGGCGCCACAAAATTTAGATGATTTGTAGTAAATTTAATTTTTAATTTGTATAGTTTTTTCTTGAAATTTTTTCAAAATTTTTGTTTATGTTTCTTTTCAAAATTTTCAACGGACATCCGTTTCAGTTTTAAAATTCCCTCCATTTCTTTTTATCAACAAAAATCTGTTGCAATTTCCCACCATTTTTACCAATGGGTATCCATTGAAAGCTTGTAACTCCCGTCCTTTTTATTTTCAACGGAGTTGCAACGGATATCCATTACAATCTCCCAACGGTATTCCGTTGGACTCTTTGTAAGGAGCATTCATTGCCAATGTCCAAAGGATATATCCTTTACAATCTCTTGAATGTTATTAACATATCAAGCATAATTGAGGCTTCTTCTAGGATTAGTTTTGTTATGATTCTTGGGCTTTACCGTCATATTAAGCATAATTAAGGCTCCTTCTATCATCTTCTCGTGTTTTGCAGGAAAGGAAGACATCGGACGCAAACACATGCAAATGTGGCAAACCTACCTAAAATTCAAAACTGCACGACCAAATTGTGTATTGTGCCCGGCCAAGCAAATCCAACAGTACGATCGAGGGTGAATTGAAGAAGAGAGCCCGACAGAGCACATCCTGCAGCACGATCGGGGAGCAAACAAAGTCCAATGATCGACCGAGCACCCAACAAAGCCCGATTGGGCTCACTAACCAAAACGTTCCCCAAATGTAGTGCACAGCCTAGGCAACTCCATTGCTCGACCGATCACCTTTTTGAAGACAACAACACGCTCGGGTTGTTT
This sequence comes from Gynandropsis gynandra, assembly GCA_036759665.1. Classification (NCBI taxonomy): domain Eukaryota; kingdom Viridiplantae; phylum Streptophyta; class Magnoliopsida; order Brassicales; family Cleomaceae; genus Gynandropsis; species Gynandropsis gynandra. Next base: position 27,799,071 of record CM071870.1, on the reverse strand, counting down.
GCTGTTCTCGTTTGGACATAGAGGAAAACTACCAAGAGAAAACTAAGGGAACAAGCGCACTGCTCAGGCAAAGAAGGAGCAAACCTGTTTTTAAAAGGAGAGGAGACTATTTTAAAAAGGGAACAGGAGAGGAGGCGGTTGAAGCTTAAAACCACTTAGGAGAGGATTTTGGGAAGCCGAAGAACTCGATTCGAGGCCGCTCTTGGAGAATAAGGAAGATGAATACTTTATGTCTTTGCTTTTCTATGATTTCGGATTACACATCCTTGCCATGGGTTAGGGATGCTTTTGTAATGGATTGTTTTGTTCTTAATGCTTGATTTCAGATTTGTTCTCTTAATTGGTTTGGTTTGTTGTTCTTAATTCTTTCATACATGTTGATCACCTGTTTGAATGAATTTAGAGATTTCTTTTCGCTGATAAGTCGGATTTGAGAATCTAATGAGAATTATATTAATGAGAATCTAACCGATCAGTTAATCTATTTAGAAACTGTGAAAATTGAGGTTGATTTCCCATTGTTCTTCACGCATTTAGGTTGTTGATTTACTGCATCGAAATTGAGTACGTTGATCTCCTAAGTAGTGGATTTAGGTATCGAGAGAGTCATTTCTAAAAATTGAGGTTGAGTTCCATCGTTTCCGATAATTGAGGTTGAGTTCTCTATCATTCTTCATGCATCTAGGTTGTTGATTCACTGCATTGAGAGATGAGTACATTGATTTCTTAGATAATGGATTTAGGTATCGAGAGAGTCACTTTGGATAATTGAGGTTGAATTCCTCATTTGTTCTTCATGCATCTAGATGTTCGGTTTGTTGCATCGAGAGATGAGTATGTTGATTTCCTAGGTAATGGATTGAAACTTGATTTCCCCACTAATCGAGATAATCTCATTTCCTGATTCATAGAAACATCCATTACATGTCCCGACATTCTCGAAACCCGTGCTGCTCTATCTTATTGAATTTAATCTCATTATTCTTTTGTGTCTTTATTCTCTAGTTCAATAACGATATCTTGATTGATCTTCTTCTCTTGACTCTTAGTTCTGATGTTCGCACTAGTTCCCTTAGTTCGATCCTGGTACTACACGATCCATATACTTGCGGTAGAGTGGTATAGGAATTTAAACATTCAGATTTCGATCATCATTTTTTATAAAGAGCAAGACGAGGATAAAATACATAAGTCTTTTTGAAACCCTATGGATGAAAGTCAGTGTTGCCTTCCTTGAAACCTTATGATCGAGAAGTAATGTTCTCTTCCTTGAAAGCCTTTGAGTTAACCCCAAGTGTTTAGACTAAAACTTTATTCATTCTAATTAGTTTATTAGACTCTAGTCTATAAGCACTTTCATATAGGAGACATTATTAAATAGATAATCATGTCATTGATGTTGGAGTAGAATTTCATGCTGCAACGACCGTAGGAGGATCGTTGAGAGAGTAATGGTCTTGAACAACATGATCAACCCTTCGGTTCCAAAAACTTCTTCTACAACTTTTTAGAACTTTTATGGTTTCTCGTCGACAAATTATTGAAATCAACATAGCTCAACTGAAGAGAACTGAATAACCATCACGGTATTCGTAGTTGTCGGAAAAGGACCACAAAAGTATTGTTTTATGTTGCAATTGTAGTTTTACGCATAATAAAAAATGTTATTTAATCAATGTAACTGATTATAATTACTTTAAACAGTTATTGGATGGCTTGTCTAACAAAAAATATATATGATTGTATAGGTTATCGGTCTTATCGTAATCGTTGATAGCATCTTAGATTTTGCAAGTCATGTTTCTTTTATATTCTTCCATAGTTAACATGGGTGCATGTTGTTACATGAAAGTGATAATTAATTGTTTCAAAGTTACAAACCCCAACATTCTTTATTATAAACATAATATGATTTGAGTAGTTCTCTTTCATGTATTATAAAACATTTAAAATTGCTATTACGTAATAACGATCTGAATTATAGAACAATGAAAGCAACATCAGCAAGTCAAACACATTAATAAAACATTCATACTTCGTGGCAACTAAGACGTTATATATATATATATATATATATATATATATATATATATAGACATACCCGAGGACAGATGGGTGCACTCGCATTTTTATCTGTAAAATGAAGAAGACAACAATAACTAATCAATTGAAACCTCAGATTCATACAAGAACCACAATATGCATATAGTAAGTGATGAGGACATCGACGTGTCACCAACATGCGAGGATCTGAAGGAAAGGAGTGAAGATCTTTATTTGAGTACTAATCACTAGATCTGGAGCTAAGATATTGAAGAATACCTTTTGAGACTGTGTTTGTTCTGCGTTCAAGAAAACAAGTGTCCGCAAGGACGACATGATGAGAAAAGAGGTGATCATGACATTTATAAAGGCCTAAGAGTTAATTCATTTAAACAACTCTTAAATCGGTCCAATTCTCGAGTCAACGGTCAAAGTCAAGAGACCGGTTCCCAACTCACCTCAAAATCCGACATTTGATCTCATAGGAGTTTACGTTCTTTAAAGATAGTCCATTTGAATTTCGAGCACTTTGAGAGTATAAATAGACAAGCATTTCATTGATTAAAGCAAGACTTCTTGGTTAAGTAAATTGAGAGGGTTTTTTCCTTGTTTTATCCTGAGTTCTAAATTTCATCTCTGGGATTTAAGGGTTAGAATTTATTTCATGTTATCATTCACATAACCACCTGGGATTGTAGTGTTATCGGGTTATGGATGTTCTTTGATCTTATTGCATTGAGTTCTTGATACGACTCTGAGACAAAATCAAATTGAACAAGGGAAAACCAAGGAGTAAACAGCAAATCAAGCAAAAAATATTTCTGATCGTTTGTGAGAATCTCCAATCTTATTTTTCTTTGTCTATTTTTTTTAAGCTTTTTGTTTGTTAAGTTTTATAGGACAACCATTATGGAGAATATACAAAGCCAATCTATGGACGATAGTGAAGGTTCACGCAATGAAGCTACATTGAGACACCATGACAAACTTAAAATTGTGGCCCTAAACCAATGGCTCCGACAAGGATTGCGACAAGAGTAGGAAGAGGTGATGGATATGTTTTGGGCCATCACTCTAAGCCTTGATTGAATGAACATATGACAACCAGCTCCATAGTTACCAATGCCTAAAAGAGATAGCCGATAAGCACTTCGTGGTGTTAGTCAAGTCGATGAACGACCATGAAATCATTATAAAGGTGGAGGTCACAGGTGATGCTTTTGCAGACGAATATGAAGTTGATATCGCTTAAGATTTCGATATTGATATGTTTGTTGCTCCTCAAGCTTCGGTACACAAACGTCAAGAGAGACGATGAGTTGATGACGATCTTAGCAACATCCGTCTGGAGATTCTTCAATTCGATATATGTGGGACATCTGATGTTTATTTAGAATGTCAAAGGCACCTCAAAATGGTTTTTGAGTGCCACAAATAAATCAAAACAAAAAAAGGTGCAGGTGGCAACGACAAAATTCCAAGGTTATGTCTTGATATGGTGGGTCAAGTTGTATTTGCAAGAATACAAATGGCAGAGTTACAATTTGGGGACCTATGACCAACGCTTTGAGACGAAAATTTGCTCTTAACAATTATGAATGAGATCTTTGTGAATGGTTGAGAACATTGGTGCTGAGCAATCACTGTGGGGAGGAGTATTTTAAGGAGTTGGAGTTGCTCAAGGTTCGAGCTAGATTTGAAGAATGCAAGGTGATTGAAAATTATTGATTCTTTAGGGGTTTGAACCGAGAGATACGAAATGTATCGAAGACCAACCAAATGAGACAGACGAGAATTTGTTACATCTTGCAATAAGGTTTGAGTGTCAACTCAAGCATGAGGAAAAGAGACAGCAAAGACACGAGTCTTATTCGTGTTGAGACATATGAGAATTTGTTACATCTTGCAATGTGATTATTGATGAGGTAGTTGCACAAACGTGGTGAGTTCATCCTTGGTGGAGACAAAACCATATAAGCTTCAATGGTTTTATGATAGTGGAACAATGCGGGTGACAAAACATGTTGGCGTGCCATTTCAGATGGGCAATTATGAAGAGAAAGTCTTGTGCAACGTGGCACCTAGGGAGGCAAGACATTAGTTGCTTGGACGTCCATGGAAATTTTATCTATGCAACATACCTGAAGGGTAAAAGAAGAAGTATTTTTGAATGATGCATTTCAAATGAAACAAATATTAACCTAAACTACTCGCAAGTGCACGATAAGTGTGAGTACTCTAAGTGTCGATCCCATAGGGACAATGCAATACAACCTAAACCCAAACTACGAATCAAATTTGCAAACAAAAGAAATATTAGTTTTTGGAATGAAATACTAAAAATAATAAACTAACGAGTTCTTCAACAGTGAGACAAACATTCTAGGAATCCGGCTTCACCACAAGGCTACGAAAACAAACAATCAACCTATCTATCGAAGGTAGACAATCCTAATATGATATCTACCCTCTCTCAAGGCATAGACACGTGATCTAGTCAAGTTATCCCCTACTTTCGTGGCTGACACCTTAAGCTAAACCAATAAGTTCTGCTATTCATCCATTTTATCCTCAACGGCTGCTACCCTACTTTCATGGCCTAACCTCGGTTGTTCTAAACCTTATTATCCTGAATTAGAATTCTCCTTTCGCTCCTTTCCCTAGGTTCTTAAAACATGCATCTACGTGGCCATCGCAAATACAAGTCAATGAAGCATTCATACAAAAAATAGATAAACGAAAATGGGAAATTGCATTCAAATATAAATCAAAAGTGGTTCTGGGATAGCCATAGGCTAATCCCTTCTCATAGAACAAAATGACTACTCGCTCATGCGTTTAAAAACAAATAACATAATCGAAATATATAGTTTAAGAAACATAAAAACCAATAAAAACTGAAGTCCATGTTCGATCTTCAATGCCCTTGAATGTCTCCTCTCCAAGTCTCTGCCTGTAATTCTCTCTGTCTCTTTGTCTATGTAACTCTTTGTAACGTGTGTCGGGTGTCAAACTTCTGTGTCTGTAGAACCGATTGAATATCCTTGTTTCCTCTTCTCTTCGCTTTCCTTTTCTTCTTCTTTCCCCTTTGGCCATGCGTTTCCATTCCGCCGATCGAGTTTTTCCTTTTTCGTTTTAGTAAGCTAAACGTTTCATTTTCTCGTGTTGCAGGCTCATGTCTTCATGGCCGACCATGCAAGTTGTGAAGCTCGACCGTGCAAGTTGTCCAGCAACTGCCCAACCGTGCAGGAGGTGAAGATTAGTTGTGCGGGTGGTTCTTGAGGTGTTGTCCGGTCGTGCACAACAAGAAGCTTGACCGTGCATAGCATTGGGTAATGGATCATGCTTATGTCCTTGAAGTGCTGCCCAACCGTGCAGGAAGTTAAGCCTGATCATGCTGATGTTCCTTGATGAGCCCGCTCGTGCTTCACCTCTGCCTGGGTCGTGCTGAACATCAGGGTTGGTTTCTGTTTCAAGAGTCCGGTCGAGCTAGGATTGGTGCACATTCGTGCATTGCATGTCTCCTATTAATCACGATCGGGCTGAGGTTGATGCATGGTCGGGCTACGGTTGATGCATGGTGGGGCATGTGTTTGTTTGCTGAGCCCGGTCGTGCTATGCGTTGTTCTTGGCCATGCGGGTTGTTGTCTTGCCCCCATTTCTCGTCCTGTTTTCTCCGTTATGATACTCGACACTAGTACTTTGTCCCGTGTATGGTCCTTAGCTTCGAAATGAACCAAATTTGCATTAAAACCTATATGGAGATGAAAACACAAAAACGAGTAAAAGATACAAAATCATACGTAAATATCGTATCTGTAATATAAGCATATCTAAAATCATGAGAGAAATACGTGTAAAAACAAGATGATCGCTAAACATAAGAGAAATTGGACTTCTTGGAGGCCTCTAACACCGAATGAGGTTTACAAAGACCAAGTGCAATTACTTAAGAAAGGGAAGCAAACAAAGATGAGTGACCATGAGCTAGATCACTTAAAAAAAATTGGTGATGTCTTTAAAGAAATCGAGAAAAAAGGTTATGAGAGGAAACACGAGATTACAAACATTATTTCTTTCAGGCGAGCGAGAGTGATTAAGAAAGCTTTGATTTCTAACACTCGATGATAGTACGTTTGTACAAAGAGGCCTTAATTTCTAACGAACTAATCTCTTCATTGCCTAGTGTTGTTTGTGATTTCTTCCAGGACCATGAAGATGTGTTTCCATAACATTGAGTCTATTTGGTGAAAACAAGGGTGTTAAGTGAATCATCTACGACGCAGAGTTTGTTTGGAGGATTTAGGGAAATAGATTTAATGCATTGCTTCAAATAATAATCCACAAAAATAAAATTAACTGATCCTTTCATAAGCAAGGATTCTAACATCGTGAACTCTTGGAGACGTTCTCCCACCATTTTCTTCATCAATATCGAGTAGTCTCCCTTTGTTAACGTGTCCATGAACCTACATATTGTATATGGTTATGTATGATTTTAATTTTCTTAAAAATTAATTGGATAGACGTAGTTATAATATAACTAAAAGACATTATCTATAAAAATTAATGAAGAACACTTGGGCTCTCTCGAATGTATCTTTACTGATCGTCTCGTTTTCATACGTTTTTCTCGCATGATTTTAGAGATGTTTATGATTATAGATGCGATGTTTATGTCTAATTTTATATCCGTTTTACTCATTTTCGTGTTTTCATTTTCTTACATATTTCAACGTGAATTCGGTTCATTTCAAAACTAAAGAACGTACACGGGACAAAGTAGTAGCATCGAGGATCATAACGAAGCAAATGGGACAAGAAATGGAGAGTAATGAGCAATATGTGAACATGCCTGAGCGACCATTGTGCATTGCACGACACAGCTTGATAAGCAGACAACATGGTCGGCCGATCACACTCACAATGTAAGGTCGGGCTATGGTTCATGCATGGTCAGGCATTAATGTCACAAATTATCCCCGAGAGCATCGCAAGACCTGGGCTCTTACACTGCACAGTCGGGCATCGGCCATCATGCAACACACGGTCGGGCTTCCCCATGATGCACGATCGGGTAACATTACTCAAGAGCATGCACGTTGGGCTCAATGATTTGCACGACTGGGCTCATTAACAAAACAACATAGCCAGATCTATCATTCACATCCTACACGGCAGAGTACCTGATCATTTCATTTTCATACGTATTTTTTGCACGATTTTAGAGATGTTTACGATATAGATGCGATGTTTACATATGATTTTATATTCGTTTTACTTGTTTTCGTGTTGTCATATTCTTACAGGTTTTTATGCGTATTCGGTTCATTTTGTATTTTTTGCACGATTTTAGAGATGTTTACGATATAGATGCGATGTTTACATATGATTTTATATCCGTTTTACTTGTTTTCGTGTTGTCATATTCTTACAGGTTTTTATGCGTATTCGGTTCATTTTAAAGCTAAAGGACGTATACAAGACAAAGTACCAACATGGAGGATCATCACGGAACGAACGGGACGAGAATCGGCGAGGAATAAGCTCAGTCCGCGTGGGGTACACCCTTGCCCGCGCGGGGCGTTTAGTCGGACAGTTTGCCCAGCAACTTGAGCCCGACAAGGGCACACCCCAGCCCGACTAGGGCACACCTTAGCCCGACCGGGGCACTCCCTAGCCCGGCCAGGGCACCTTGTTTTCCATCGTGATCCCGCACGATCATGCGCGCCGCACCCGAGTGGGTCACACACCCAGCCCGCGCGGGTCGCGTCCGTCACCTGCTACTCCAGATAAGTTAATTTGTCTTAAAATGAATAGGAATTTGTAGGGGACTTATACAATAAGGAAAACGACTTTAGAGAAGAGGAATCAGTGATATTTCGCTGAAGAAAGTAATGGAAACGTTGCCCAACTTAATCAAGAATGGAAAACTCAAGAAAAAACAAAATCGGTGGCTGCTGCAACTAAAGGAAAAGAATGAACGGCCATAAGGAAAGGGATGGAGAAAAGGAAAGAAAATAAGAAGGAAAAGGAAGACCAAGAGCTAGGGTCGAGGGATCTTTAGTTAGAGAGTTAGTTTTGAGTTCTTGATCGAGGAGAGCGAGAAGGAGGAGATTCTTGCGAAGGAGGCATACAAGGAGCATTGGAGATCAACCCAAGATTTCGGTTTCGTTTGGTTTTCATGTTCCTTACACTTTCTACTTCAATTATATTTGTTTACGAACACATGAGCGAGTAGTTTGTTTTGTTCTAGGAGAAGGGATTAGTCCATGGCTATCCCGGAACCACTTTTGGTTTATCTATGGATGCATCTTACCGTTTTCGTTTATCTATTTTTTATCTGAGAGCTTGAATTACTTGTATTTACGAAGGCCAAGTAGATGCATGTGTTAGGGATTAGGAGAAGGACCGAAAGGAGAATTCTAGTCTTAAAAGATCAGGTTTAGAAGAACCGAGGTTAGGCCAAGAAAGTAGGGTAGCAGCGGTTGAGGGTAAAACGGATGAATCACAGATCTTATGGGTTTAGTTCAAGGTGTCAGCCACGAAAGTAGGGGATAACTTGACTAAATCACTTGTCTATGCCTTGAGAGAGGGTAGATATGATATTAGGATCGTTTGCCTTAGATAACTTGACTAGGATTGCATGATAGATAGGTTGATTGTTGGTTTCGGTAGTCTTGTGGTAAAACCGGTTTCCTGGAACGTTTGTCTCATTGTTAGAACTCGTTTGTTTATTTTTTTAGTATTTTCATTCTCAAATCCCATATTTCGTTCGTTTGCAAGTTTGATTCGTAGTTTGAGTTTAGGTTGTGCTGCGTAGTCCCTGTGGGATCGACACGTAAAGTACTACACACGTGATGTGCACTTCTAGGTAGTTTAGGTTAAATATTTGTTTAACTTTGATAACGCATCAGTACCAACAGGCACGCCCGGGCTGGCCTTGAGGCACGATCGGGCAAGAAGACACACGTACACTTGAAACAAAAAGGAAAGACTCGCCTGACTGAAAACAATTGGAAACTCACGAGAAAGAATGGAAATAATCGACCAAAGAGGAAAGAAGAAGAAAAGGAAAGAAAAGAAGAGGAAAGAAGAACAAAGGGGTCAAAGAATAGAAGACTCATTCGGACAGGAACACGTATAAGCAGATGTTAGGGTTTCAGAGAATTGCATAGAGAGAGTAGAGAGAGAAGGACCAATTCCCTGAATCGGGAGTTTAGATTCTTTTGGTTTTCTATGTTCTTTAAACTATGTATTTCGATTATGTTGTTTTTTTTCGAACTCATGAGCGAGTAGTCGTTTTGTTATCGGAGAAGGGATTAGTCCATGGTTATCCTGGAACCACTTTGATTTATCTTTGAATGTAATTTTTCGTCTTTGTTTATCTATTCTTTGTATGAGTGTTTGATTGAATCATATTTACGAAAGCCAAGTAGATGCATGTTTTAGGGACTTAGGAGAAGGATCGAAAGGAGAATTCTAATCCCGAATGATTAGGCTTAGAACAACCGAGACTAGGTCACAAAAGTAGTGTGGTAGCAGTTGAGGGTTAATAGGATGAATCATAGAACTTATGAATTTAGTTTAAGGTGTCAGCCAATAAAGTAGGGGATAACTTGACAAGATCACATATCTTTGTCATTGTAGATATCATATTAGGATTGTCCGTCTTAGATAACTTGATTGGAAATGCATGATTAGATAGGTTGATTGTTGGTTTCGGAAGTCTTGTGGTGAAACCATACCCTAGAACATTTGTCTCACTATTAAGAACTCGTTAGTTTTTTGTTTTTAGTTACTTCATTCTTAAAACCATATTTCATTATTTCCAAATTTGATTCGTAGTTTGGGTTTAGTTTGTGTTGTTTTGTCCCTGTGGGATCGACACCTAGAGTACTACACACGTATTGTCTACTTGCGGATAGTTTAGGTTAATTTAGTTTAACTTGGAACACATCAAGTTTTTGGCACCGTTGCCAGGACTATTGTCAACACGTCCTAGATTCAAACATAGAGTCATTCTTGATATTTTTTCTTTTGTTGTGTTTCTTTCTACCTAATTCCGTTTATTTGTCATTTGTTGGTGAATGACTAGATCTCAATGTGCTTTGAGCCTATTCTAAATCGACCCCGAGATCGAGCGAACTTATAGACAAGTGAAAAAGGGAAAGGAAGAAAGGAAAGCAGAGCCATCAGATCAAAGAGAGATGGATAATTAGAATGATAGTTGAACGGCCATGGACAACCTAAAATACCTATTGGTAATTTGGGACATTTGCAGCAACAACAACTTGCACCTCAACCGCGAGAACCACGAGCTCCTCCACCACATCGCCTCCGATATTATGTGGCATCGAACATGAACAACGTTCCAACCGGCATACAGATGCCTCCTGTTGCTAGAGAGCAGTTTGAGATTAAACCTGCAATGGTCATCATGCTTTATCAGAAGCAATTCATGGGTGGAAATCACGAGGATCCCCATCAGCAAATTAAAGAATTTCCAGAGCTTTCTAGTATGTTCAAGATACATGGAGTCTCGGAGGACGCGATTTTGTTGCGTCTCTTCCCCTTCCCAATTGGTGGACGAGCGAAAACTTTGCTGCAATTGCTTCCCACTAGTTCAATCATTACTTGGGACCAGCTATGCACATTGTTCCTCTCACAATTCTTTCCTTCTAGCAAGATGATTCAGATGAGGAGAGAAATCACGACATTTAGATGTAGATATGGAGAAACGTTGTTTGCAGCTTGGGGCAGATTTAAGGATCTTCTACAGATTTGTCTGCACCATGGTCTTGAGTAGTGGTATATTGCAAGATTTAACAAATCCTCATCTGTCTCATTTAGTTGGTCACCACTACATTTCGTATCTCTCGGTTCAAACCCCTAAAGAATCGATCATTTTCAATCACCCTGCGTTCTTCAAATCCAGATCGAAGTTTGAGCATTTCCAACACCTTAAAATACTCCTCCCCACAACGATTCCCCTGCACCAATGTTCTCAACCGTTCACAAAGATCTCATTCATAATTGTTAGGAACAAACTGTCATCTCAAAGCGTTGGTCATAGCTCCCCAAATTGTGATTGGAGACTCTGCCATTTGTATTCTTGCAGATACAACTTGATCCACCATATCAAGACATAACCTTGGAATTTTGTCATTCCCAGCTGCACCTTTTTATGTTTTGATGTATTGGTAGCACTCAAAAACCATTTTTATGTGCCTTTGATATTCTAAATAAACATAAGATGTCCCACATATATCAAATTGAAGAATCTCCATACGAACATTGCTAAGATTGTCTTCAACTCGTCGTCTCTCTTGACGTTTGCGTACCGAAGCCTGAGAAGCAAAAACCAGATGATGATGATATCAAAATCTTCAGCCATATCAACTTTATATTTGTCTCCATAAGCATCACCTTCGACCTCCACCTTCATGATGATTTCGTGGTCGTTCATCGACTTGACTAACATCACGAGGTGCTTGTCGGCTATCTCTTTGTGGTATTGGTAACTATAGAGCTGGTTGTTATATGTTCATTCAATCAAGGCTTTGAGTGATGGCCCAAAACATCTCCATCACCTCTTCCTGCTATTGTCGCAATCCTTGTCCGAGCCATTGGTTTAGGGCCGCAATTTTAGGTTTATCATGATGTCTCAATGCAGCTTCATTGCGTGAACCTTCACTATCTTCCATAGAATGGTTTTGTATATTCTCCACCATGGTTGTTCTGCAAATCTTAACAAAAAAAAGAAGCTTAAAACATTATAGAGAAAGAAAAAGAAGATGGGAGATTCTCACAAACGATCAGAAAGATGTTTTGCTCGATTTGCTCTTAACTCCTTGGTTTTCCCTTGTTCAATTTGATTTCGTCTAAGAGTCGTCTCAAGAACTCAATGCAATAAGATCAACCCGATTAGTAATTACAAAGTTGAGATCCCATGTGATTGAAACATCACAAGGAATACAAATGTCAACTAAGCTTATTCTGAACAAACAAGGAAACAAAAAATACGTTCACCTAGTTGAACTATAACTTATAACAAAACAGTTTTATCCAAATTCACTTTTGACAAAATAATTAAAACAATGATCAGTTTTTATCTTTTTTTTTCGTTTTTTTGTTATTTTTTTCGTTCAGATCCATATACACAAGCACAATGAAAATCATATAAAAAAAGACAAAGATAACAAAAGATAAACAAAAAAACAACACGTAGCTCTGATACCAAATCATGTGCACCGAATCTCGTTTCGTTGATTAGAAAATTATAGAAATAAATGGAAGTCATTTTGCAACCCTCCAACCACTAGTGACAACCAATGGCTCGTTTCACGGTGTGAGGACATCAGAGACCCCAACTAATCTCAGAAAGAACATCAAGAACCGATGACACTACAATCACAGGTGGTTATGTGACTGATAACTCGAAATAAATTCTAACCTTCAAATCCAAGAGAAGAAATTTAGGACTCGGGATAAAACAAAGAATTAACCCTCACAATTTACTTAACCAAAGAAATCTGCCTTTATTTGATGAAATGCTTGTCTATTTATACGCTAAAAGTGCTCGAAAGTCAAATGGAATATCTTTAAAGAACGTAAACTCTTATGAGATCAAATGTCGGATTTTGAAATGAGTTGGGAAGCGGTCTTTTGACTTTGACCGTTGAATCGAGAACTAGATTTAATTTAAGAGTCATTTGAATGTACTAACTCTTAGGCCTTTATAAATGTCATGAAAAACCTCTTTTCTAGTCATGTCGTCCTTGCGGACACTTGTTTTCTTGAACGCGGCACAAACCATGTATGAAGATCTTCACTCCTTTCCTTCAGATCCTCGCGTGCTCGTGACTCGTCGATGTCCTCATCACTTAGTATATGCATATTTTGTGTATCTTCTCTAAACTTTAAATCGAATTGTTTTTTCTTCATTTTACAGATGAAAATGCGAGTGCACCCATCGGTCCTCGGGTATGTCTATATATATATTACTTCTTAGTTGCGACGAAGTATGAATGTTTTGTTAATGTGTTTGGCTTGCTGATGTTGCTTTCACTATTCTTTAATTCAGATTTTTATTACGTAATAGGAATTTTAAATGTTTTTTAATACATGAAAGAGAACTACTCAAATCCATTTTGTTTATAATAAAGAATGTTGGGGTTTATAACTTTGAAACAATTAATTATCACTTTCACGTAACAACATGCACCCATGTTAACTATGGCAGAATACAGAAGAAACATGACTTGCATTATCTAAGATGCTATCAACGATTACGATAAGACCGATAACCTCTACAATAATCTATGTTTTGTTAGAAAGCCATCCCGTAAGTGTTTAAAGTAACTATAATCGGTTACATTGTTTACATAACATTTTTTATTATGCGTAAAACTACAATTGCAACATAAAACAATACTTTTTGTGGTCCTTTTCCAACAACTACGAATATTGTGAAGGTTATTCCGTTCGGTTCAGTTGAGCTATGTTGATTTCAATAATATGTCGACGAGAAACCTTAAAAGTTTAGAAAAGTGGTAGAAGAAGTTTTTGGAACCGAAGACAAAATTGATCATGTTGTTCAAGACATGAAATTCTACTCCAACATCAATGACATGATTATCTCTTTAACAATGTTTCCTATATGAAAATGCTTGTAGACTAGAGTCTTATAAAATAATTAAAATTAAAAACGTTTTAGTCTAAAGACTTGGGTTAAGTCAAAGGATTTCAAGGAAGAAAACATTACTTCTCGATCAGTAGGTTTCAAGGAAGGAAACACTGACTTTCATCCATAGGGTTTCAAGAAGACTTATCTACTTCAATATCGTCTTGCTCTTTATGAAAAATGATGATCGAAAATCCGAAGTTTTAAATTCCTAGACCAATCTACCGCAAGTATACGGATCGTGTAGTAATAGGGTCGAGCACAGGGAACAAGTGTGAACGCTATAACTAAGAATCAAAAGAAGAAGATCAATCAAAATATGGTTCTCGAACTAGAAAATAAAGACACAAAAGAATAATGAGATTAAATTCAATAAGATAGAGTACCACGAGTTTCGGAAATGTCGAGACATGTAATGGATGTTCCTATGAATCATGAAATCAGATTATCTCGATCAGTGGGGAACTCAAGTTTAAATCCACAACCTAGGAAATCGACATCATCATCTCTCGATGCAGCAAGTCGAACATCTAGATGCATTAAGAACATCAATTATCAGAAGTGACTCTCTCGATGCCTACATCAACTATCTAAGAAATCAATGTACTCATCTTTTGATGTAGTAAATCAACAATCTAGATGCATGAAGAATGATAGGGAACTCAACCTCAATTATTGGAAACAATGGGTACTCAACATCAATTATTGTAAGTGAAACTCTCGATACCTAAATACACCACTTAGGAGATCAATGTACTCAACTCTCGATTCAGTAAATCAACAACCTAAATACGCGAAGAAAAATGGGTGCTCAACCTCAATTAATATAGTTCCTAAATAGATTAACTGCCCGATTAGATTCTCATTAATCTAATTCTCATTAGATTCTCAAATTCGACTTTTCAGCCACGAAAAATCTCTAAATTCATTCAAACAGGTGATCAACAAGTATGAAAAAATTAAGAACAACCAATCAAACCAATTGAGAGAACAAATCCGAAATCAAGCATTAAGAACAAAACAATCCATTACAAAAGCCTCCCTGACTCACGACAAGGAGGTTTACTTCGAAATCATAGAAAAGCAAAGACATACAATATTCATATTCTTTATTCTCCATGAACGACCTCGAATCGAGTTCATCGGCTTCCCAAAATCCCCTATTCAGTAGTTTTAGGCTTAAGCCGCCTCCTCTCTGGTTCCCCTATTCGTAATAGTCTCCTCTCCTTTTAAAAATGTGTTTGTTCCTTCTTCGCCCGACTGGTGCGCTTGTTCCCTTAGCTTTCGCTTGGTAGTTTCCTATATGTCCGAACCAGCACTACAAACAACCCGACCGTGTTGTTGTCTTCCAATGGGTGATCGGCCGGAAATGGAGTTGCCTGGGCTGTGCACTACATTTGGGGGACGTTCTGGTTAGTGAGCCCAATCGGGCTTTGTTGGGTGCTCGGTCAGGCATTGGACTTTGTTTGCTCTCCGGTCGTGCTGCTGGATGTGCTCGGTCGGACTCTCTTTTTGCATTCCGCCGGTCGTACTGCGGGAACTGCTTGGCCGGGCAAAACACACAGTTTCGTTGTGCAGTTCTGAATTTTAGGTAGGTTTGCCACATTTGCCTGTGTTTGCGTCCAATGTCTTCCTTTCCTGCAAAACACGAGAAGATGATTAAAGAAGCCTTAATTATACTTAATATGTCGGTAAAACCCAAGAATCATAACAAAACTAATCCTAGAAGAAGCCTCAATTATGCTTGATATGTTGATAACGTTCAACGGAGTGTAATGGATATATCCTTTGGACATTGGCAATGGATGACCGTTACAAAGAGTCAACGGAGCACCGTTGGGAGATTGTAATGGATAATCGTTGCAACTCCGTTGTAAATAAAAATAGCGGGAGTTACAAGCTTTCAATGGATACCCGTTTGTAAAAATGGTGGAAAATTGCAACGGATTTCTGTAGGTCAGAAGAAATGGTGAGAATTTTAAAACTGAAGCGGATGCCTGTGGAAAAGTTTGAAATATATCAATGGACATCCGCTTAAAACTCTACGAAAAATTTAAAAAAAATTCGTAAAAAAATTTGAAAAAAAAATAAAAAATATTTATACAAATTAAAAATATAATTTACTATTAATCACCTGAATTGGTACCGCCATCTTCATCCAATTAAAAACACCTCGTGAAGGGGTTGATCAGAGTCGATTATCAGGTCTTGTCTCGGCATTGTATCCCCTATCGGTTCCGGTGGATGTTCCATTCGAGTGGTTAGCAACTCGATAATGCTCTCCATGTGACACATCTTTGCTCGATGATAACACTAAAAGTGTATCGATTTTAGGTTAGGTTTTAGTGTCATTTTCGCATATATTTCATAGTTTGATTTACATTTTCGATACGATTATCCTTTACATACGCCCGTTTTGTTGGTTTTCAGGTTTTTAGGCGACAACGCCTAACCGAGCGTAAATAGACGGAATCCTGAACAAAACCACACATTTGGAAGATAAATTCACTCGGAGCCAAAATCAAGCATCTGAACTCAACGGAACACCCGAACAACGAGCGGAAAAGAGAAAAATCAAAATTTCAAGGGTGCCCGGTCGGGCATCAAGGTCTACCCGCTCGGGTAAAACCTACGGGGTTTATTTGCACACCTTGCACGACCCGGGCACGAAGGCAACATGATCGGGTAGCCATACCCGATCGGGCGCATATTGGGTACCCGCTCGGGCTTTAATTCATCCAAAAAATCACCAAGAGTTTACACGACTCGCGCCGCTCAACCACGCGATCGGGTGCTGATACCCGATCAGGCAAGAAGGAGTACACGACCGGGTGCACCTCTGCACGACCGGGTAGAAGTGGTGCCCGAGCGGGCCGCGTTTCTCGCAACCAACTAGATCTTGCATTCAAACGACCTAATTTATAGTCCAGAACAGATCTAGAGCAAAGGGGGTGACGTACAGGGCAAGGAAAGGCTTGGAAAACATCAGAAAAGGCTCGGGAGACGTTGGAAAAGGAGAGAAGCATCAATCCACACATCGGTAACACAATAGGGAAGGCTGAGGCATCGGGTTTCCTAGGGTTTTATCATGTTTAGGGTTATGTTATCTTCTTTGATAGTAAAATCCATGAGTGAGTAGAGTCCCAACTATGGGTTAGGGATATCGGATTGTAACGGATGAACAATGTTATGCGTTAATGCTTAGATCTATTGCATTTATCTTGATATTCGGTTCTACAATCAACATTATCACTCTTACACTAGTGCTGCCCGCTCAGTAATATAGGAATTCATACTTTGATGGAAGGTTAAAGGATAAATCCGAAACTGTTAAGTCGTAGGTTAGGTTCGATTGATAAGAATCTGACCGGTCGGTTCATCGACTTAGGAATTAGGATTGCGTTCGTAAAGCTGCCATAGTACGGGTTAATCACTGCTGGAAGGTAGGGTTGCACGTACTCATGGTTAGGAGGTTTAGGCTCGGAAGAATCACTCCTCACCTTAGGGCATGAATTTCCCCTTATCAAGATAATTCGATAGGCCTATGATCTTTAGTTGTTACATCCATACGATTCCCGGTATCCCGACACCCGTAGTGTTCGTCATATCCAAGTTTTTTCCGAACTACCATCATTGCCACCACTTAGCTTAGTTCTTTAGATATTTTGCACCACGACTTCATCTACTTTCTTTTGTCTTAGTTTAGTGACATTCTTAGTTTTTAGCTGCTTTAGTCCCTAGAGATCAACCCTGGTACTACATGATCCGTATACTTGCGGTGAAGTGGTTTAGGAAATTATATAGCTTGAGTTTCACGTCATCAAGTTTTTGGCGCCGTTGCCGGGGATAATTACGGTCTAGACTAGGAATTAGCGAGATTAAGATCTAGTCCTTTCCGAAGTCTTCTTTTGTTTTTCGTATTTTTTGTTTTTGCTTTTGTTTTTCTTTTAATGGAGTCAATAATTTCTTTACCTCACAGAGCTTAATCGAGTTTAATGTCCTTTATCTTGCGAGGTAACATGGATAACTTCAACTCTTCGGGTGCCGACATAGCTGAATTGAGGCATCAACTTTCCGAGACTCGTCGTATGCTCTCCGATTTATACCACCCGCTATACTTAGAGCGATCATGGGAACAAAACGTTTGGGGGTATGAAGAAGAAATCTACGACAGCTACGCTTATCCTTACGGGAATACGTACAATCACGAATGGAGCGATCCCGCATACTTCCCGTACAGGAACACCGAGAGTATGGTGAATGCACAACAATCGTTTGGGAATTTCCAGCCATGGATGGAACCCCAATCCCAGAGCTATCAGTTGTGTGTGCCTCAGCCATACCCAACCCAATCTGTAGTAGCCCTCGATTATCCCGCCACGTACAACTACCTCCTTGAACTGTTTGAGAATCGAAACAATTTGTTTATGGGAGTGGAGGCGGAACAAGAAATCGCCAACGAGAATATAGGCGACTTATTTGGAGAATTGGGCGCGCAAGCTTCAGATCTTGCACAAGGGGCATTGCAACCACAGGAGGTTGCATCGGAAAGTTCAGAATTATATCCTCGTGAGGATGTCAGCGAAGTCTACCTAAGAGATTGTGAGACGGTAGATCAGTCAAGTCCATCCTTGATTGAAAAAGAAGATGAATCTAACATGGCAATGGATCAGGCTACGGGCATTGATGAGCACATGAGAAGACCTGAGGTAGAAGAAGAATTCAGCTTGGTGGACACAATTGAGCAACCATGCCCTATCGATTTCGTGTTCCCCGAAGGCATCATTGAAGGTTTAGCCGAGGAGACTTCTGAGGAAGTTCAGATTAAGGATTCCTTAGATTTGAATCGCGTAGCGGTTGGGGAAGGTAAATACAAGGTACCGACCGAGCCGCTCAACAACGAAAGGAAAGAGGAATCCCCCAACCAAGACTTCCACACAACCCTAGCTAATTGTGGTGCAAGGCAGTACACAAATGATCCTAAGATGCCGAGATGCTGCACCAAACGTCCAACTCACAATTGGGACATCAACAAAGTACCCAATGTAAAGATGAAACCTTCACCCGAAAGGCTCACATATACAACATCTCTGGAGAAGCTGAAGGAAACGAGTGACAAACGCATAACCGGTTACATGGAGTACTCAACCGGACTTATCGACAGCTCAACCAGAATGTTTGGACAACACGATCTAGCATCGAACTTAGAGAGCACCATGACCGATCCTAAGGATGACAATACCGATCATGCAAGGAATTCGACAGATTCGCGTGCCGCACCTTAACGAACACATATTGCACCCGAAACGCTATGCACATGATGACATCGAGGACGTCCACCTGATGAGTAGCATGCTTTGGTCCGGCTCGCGACCTTAAACAAGCGCTTCTCGGGAGGCAACCCGAGCCCCATATCCTTTTTAGTCATCTCTTTCGTTTTATTTCTATATTCTTGGACTTCTTTTCATTTTTTTAGGATTAGCTAATTTTTAGGATTTAGGAATTTAGTGGTCTATTGATTTTTGCTGCATGGTTTTACTCGTATGAAATTTTTGTTTTTGCAGCATTACCCGATCGGGCAGACACCTCAACCCGACCGGGCATTTTCAGATTCAAGAGACCCGAACGGGCGACATCAGATGACCCGAGCGGGTAGGTTAACATGGGAGACTACCCGATCGGGCACCGTAAAAATCCGCAAGGTAAGTTATATTTCGAGTAACCCGAGCGGCCACCCTCATTTCACATATCCTTCCCGAGCGTCCTCCCAAGATTTTCAGCCCCTCACACCGCAATCTCTTCCACCAGAGTCGCTTGTGTGCCGCCACCGTTCACCACCTTCACCGGTTGCTCAAAATAGCTTTCTTACTCCCCTCTCTTGAAAATCTGAAAATTCCTCTATTTCATCTCGAATTCCAGGTATACCCATGAACTATTTTGAGATTTGGACTGCTATGGGTTAGATCTAGGTCTGATTAGGAAAGATTTAGGGTTATTTTGTCGATTGAACCATGAAACGCGAACTGCAGGTCGCGGTTTCATGATTCTACCCGACCGGGCTAGGTTTAGCACCCGGTCGGGCATCGTGGACATTCACCCGATCGGGCGGCTTTCTCGCTCGAGTCGGGCACTACCCACGGGGGTATTTTGACGAATTGCTACCCGACCGGGCTACCACTTGTACCCGATCGGGCATCATGCAAAACCGTGCCGATTGCTTATTTTTGTCCTTCGTTTGTTTTGCAGATGGCCCCTAAGATCTTTCAGAGTTCCAAGAAGCGCCGATATGACGCATTTGACCCAGAGCACGGATGGCCAGCGAGGTCGGATGCAATTATGGAGTTGATGCCTTATATGCCGATCACCACATCCCACCAACAATACAACTACCGGACGACGACGTTTTTGTCCGGTCAGAAGTCGAGGTTTATTGAACTTCAGCCGCGGATCTTCCCGTCCCGCTTCTTATCAGCCAAAGCGATGAGTGCTCTCCACATTGGGGAACACATAGATGCCATCTTCAACATGCTGGGATGGAAAAGACTGAGGGATACAGAGGAGTACACATACCGCAATCTCACGACGGAGTTCCTCGCATCGTACGCAGCATTCTTCCCCGAGTCCGGAGATCGGGAGAGAGCCTTCATAGAGTTCCGTCTGCTGGGGCAGAACTACTGGCTTAGTGTGAGACAGTTCGCGATCATCCTAGACGCTCCACACTGCAACTTCACGAAGATGCCAGAGCACAACCGGAGCCGTCAAGCACAATTTTGGGCTCAGATTGCGTACGGCGAATACTCGACGAGGTCGAAGGCTAGCCATATACGCCACCCCGTCTTGAGGTATTTTTATTACTTCCTAGTCTGTTATATACTAGGAAAGGGAACGCAAGGTGGATTCAACCACATAGAGTTGGCCTACCTTAGGCGGGTCGTGCAGTCAGGCTTTGAGCCCGATGAGTGGGACATTCTAGACGTCGACTTGGCGTCGTTGGTGATGAGGCACTTCCATGACATAGCCACCGAGAAGTGCAACACAGATACGAAGATCATGTGCGGTGGCATAGTCACGATGATCGCACGGAGAGTCGGGATCAACCTTGGCATCCGGACTGAGGATAAGATCGACGAAGAGCCCGAGTTCAACCTCCAGAACCTACGCAACCGAAGAGCAATTACGTTAGAGAGGTACAACGTCATCTAGTGCTACAAGGACGAGCACGGTCGCAACTTGGAAAGTCGACCTACGAGAGATTAAAATGCTGGGTCTAGATGAGGAGGGGTCACGATTCAGGATTGACCCAGCCATCGTCACATCAGCCCGAGGCTAGCTGAGATGGATTTACCTCCAGCCGCTGCACCAGGACCATCCATGTCGAGGCAGCACAGCCGATGCACCACACATTCACGCGCCCGCCCAGAGTATCCTCACAGAAGCTCTGACTTCCCTTCCATGGAAGGAGTCTCCGACGTCCTTAGGTATGTCGCGGAGGAGACCAGGTATCAGTCGTTCATGACAGAGCAGAGGTACAACATGGTGGCAGCATACGTATTACCTCACGGAGTATGTCTGTCGATTTCAGCAGCTCAGTATGCAGCATTACCACGATCCGTGCGTGCCAATCCCTCAGGACTATCATACTGGAGCCATCTCGTACTTTCCTCACATCCCCTACGAGCTACAGTCTTTCTACTTCCCACCTGGAGAAGGGGCACCCGCGGAGCCAGTAGACCTTCCGGCCATCCGAGGTGGAGAGGATGAGGATTAGACCACTCTTCCCTTTTTCCTTTCTTTCTTTTTCTTTTTCATCTTTTATGGACCTATTTTTTATTGTTTTCTTTCTTTTTAATTTTAGCTATTATGTACGCTTTCTTTCAGACTTATTGATGTAGTGCTCTTTGTTCTATCTCTTGCATTGCATGGTTTTCATCTCAGGTCCTTCACGCTAACACATGCATTAGAGCAAAACAGTCACACAGTCTGGATGTATCAAAATTCGAGAATGCCACACACACACCAGGTGTACTCGTTATCTTTTTTATATTTTCTCGAGTTTTTACATGCGGGGATCCCTCATAGGTCTCGAACACCGGGATTGTGTTCCGTTCAGGTCTGGGGGGGGGTACTCTTCAATTAGTGATACGGATTTGACATTGGAGCGACATATTTAGGCTTAGGATTAGGTTTGAGGAATAAGATGGATACTTAGTGAAAATGTTTTCGAGCTTTAGTCATTTTATGCAACATTGTTGAATCGTGGACAATGGTCTAGGTTTGCTTAAAAGCCTTTTGATACCGATTAGTCGAGTAGTTGTGTTTGAAGCCCTTGATCGAAAGTTGAATTCACTCCTTAGATTTCGGTACCAAGTAGTCATATCTCCGTGTATACCGTCTAGCCTTAGCTTAGTTGATATTTGTACCATTCATGAGTTAGATTCCACACGCTTATACTCCGCTGTCATCTAGGATAAGTTTTTAACTATTCCGAGTTAGGATTGACATGAGTACATCGATGTTCGATGGTTCGGGTCTAAGTGGTGGATAGAGACGCTTTTCTACGTCCTAAGGGTTAGAGTGTTGCGTAATCAAGAAAAGAAAGAAAATAAAAACCGAAAAAAATAAGATCTTCAATAACGCACCTCTTCACTCTGCTAAGGTCACGCGACCTTATGAGTGTGCCATAGGCAGCCTGGGTCTAAGTAGAAAGCCATCCCTCTTTGAATTCAACGTCCTACGAACAAAGCGTGGATCTACGTGTAGAAAAGAAAAAAAAGAATAAGACCGAGAAGAAGAGATTTTAATGATATCAAAAGCTTAGGGAATTGGTATGGAGATTGCTTGGACGTTATCTAGGGTTGTGAAGTAGACTTAGATTTTTGGTAGGATTTCATGGCTCAACACTTTCGGTAGATATAAGGCTATACTCGGTACACTTAGACTTTTGTTCATGTGACGCATTGATTTGCGGAATGACTAACTCTTCGAACTTTTTGTGCTCGTATCAATCGTTATTAGATTCTTCTTGTACTAGACTTTAGTTTTGTTTGAGGACAAACATAGGTTTAGGTATGGGGGAGTTTGATAACACTCAAAGTGTATCGATTTTAGGTTAGGTTTTAGTGTCATTTTCGCATATATTTCATAGTTAGATTTACATTTTCGATACGATTATCCTTTACATACGCCCGTTTTGTTAGTTTTCAGTTTTTTAGGCGACAAGGCCTAAACGAGCGTAAATAGACGGAATCCTAAACAAAACAACACATTTTGAAGATAAATTCACTCGGAGCTAAAATCAAGCCTCTGAACTCAACGGAACACCCGAGCAACGAGCGGAAAAGAGAAAAATCAAAATTTCAAGGGTGCCCGGTCGGGCATCAAGGTCTACCCACTCGGGTAAAACCTACGGGGTTTATTTGCACACCTTGCACGACCCGGGCACAAAGGCAACATGATCGGGTAGCCATACCTGATCGGGCACATATAGGGTACTCGCTCGGGCTTTAATTCGTCCCAAAAATCCCCGAGAGTTTGCATGACTCGGGCCGCTCAACCACGCAATCGGGTGCTGATACCCGATCGGGCAAGAAGGAGTCCATGACCGGGCGCGCCTCTGCACGACCGGGGTAGAAGTGGTGTCCGAGCGGGCCGCGTTTCTCGCAACCAACTAGATCTTGCATTCAAACGACCTAATTTATAGACCAGAACAAATCTAGAGCAAAGGGGGCGACGTACAGGGCAAGGTAAGGCTTGGAAAACATCAGGAAAGGCTCGGGAGACGCTGGAGAAGGAGAGAAGCATCAATCCACACATCGGTAACACAATAGGGAAGGCCGAGGCATCGGGTTTCCTAGGGTTTTATCATGTTTAGGGTTATGTTCTCTTCTTTGATAGTAAAATCCATGAGTGAGTAGAGTCCCAACTATGGGTTAGAGATATCGGATTGTAACGGATGAACAATGTTATGCGTTAATGCTTAGATCAATTGCATTTATCTTGATATTCGGTTCTACAATCAACATTATCACTCTTACACTAGTGTTGCCGGCTATGTAATATAGGAATTTATACTTTGCTGGAAGGTTAAAGGATGAATCCAGAACTGTTGAGTGTAGGTTAAGTTTAATTAATGAGAATCTGACCGGTCGGTAAATCGACTTAGGAATTAGGATTGCGTTCGTAAAGCTACCATAGTACGGGTTAATCACTTCTGGAAGATAGGGTTGCACGTACTCATGGTTAGGAGGTTTAGGCTCGGAAGAATCACTCCTCACCTTAGGGCATGAATTTCCCATTATCAAGAAAATTCGATAGGCCTATGATCTTTAGTTTTTACATCCATACGATTCCCGGTATCCCGACACCCGTAGTGTTCATCATATCCATGTTTTCTCTGAACTACCATCGTTGCCACCACTTAGCTTAGTTCTTTAGATATTTTGCACCACGACTTCATCTACCTCCTTTCGTCTTGTTTTAGTGACATTCTTAGTTTTTGGCTGCTTTAGTCCCTAGAGATCGACCCTGGTACTACACGATCCGTATACTTGCGGTGAAGTGGTCTAGGAAATTATATAGCTTGAGTTTCACGTCATCACTCGAGTTTCTTGAAGCTCAGATTGCATTACTTCAGAGTATCTTGCGTTCCATGAAGAGCTTCTTGCATTGTTTGAAGTCTAGTTTCAAGATGCTCGATACATCGTTCTTGCGTGTAACACTCTTGGATCACGGATCACGGGAGGTACCGTCGTGGCGTCCTCAACGATAATCTTTTGGAGCAAACCTTGACCGTATATATACTCCTTATACAGTCTAACAGACTACAATATAAAACAAGTTAAAGTTAGCATCGCTAAAAAATAATTTATTTAAGTAAAGAATTACAATAGAACATTGATCTTATTAGTTACCTCTAAAAAACATTTGTCATGTTGTAAAGGACTAAGATCGTCGGGACTTGAACTGCAGCCTTGTGATTGTTGTGTGATCCTCTCCATCACAGCTTTCACAATCTATTCTGCCCGAGAGTTGATGAGTTCAGGTTCGTCGCTCTCTTTCCCAACGATCTCAAGAAGAGCCAGTTCTCTTCCCATCCTTTGCATTTTTAATATTATAGTAATATAATTAGGTAACAATTATATATAACAATAACATTTAAAATTTTAATTTAAAAAAATTTTACCAATTCTTTCTTCCATTTTGGGAATTATTTCGATTCTGAAATATGGTGATGCAGACCATCCTCGAGAACCTTCTCGTCGTATCGATATTTCTTGGCCTTTTCGCTCTTGGTCTTTAAGTCCCTGGACTACCAATATTGGACGAGTTGGTTGAATACCTCGTTCGTTGCCCATTTTGGTTTTGCATTCATCTTGTAATAGTTGTGCTTGGCATTGTTCATCATCATGCACAAATGGCTTTCATGTCGTGCATCCAAACTGTGTAGATGCACGATGTATCCTTGTTCTGCCATCTATATTAATCTTAAATTCCAATAAACTAGTTTATAAATAAAATTAAATTAAAATTTAAATTTTACAATAAAATTACTTACGATGAATGTACACCACCATCGGCATCGTATAACTTCTGGCAAAACCTGCCATGAATAGTATAGTCGAACTTGTAGCAATCCTTGAATGATGTTGTTGTTTGTATGTTTCAAAACATCACCCACAATGAAAATGCATGTGAAAATTAAATTATTAAATAATATTTATAATTAAATAAAATATGAATTATGTAATTAAAATCTTACCATAACGTCTCGTATGGACGTTCAGGATCAATAATCGAGACAAAAAAGGATGCTAGTCGAAACTATCGATCAAAGTGTCTTTGTCCACCATATCATCTTCTGCATCAAATACAGTGGTGCTGATATAGGCGAGGGAGGCCGATATGTTGGCAGTGGAGGTAGTGGCGTAGCTCCTGCCAAACCCGCCAACACACCACTATAATCGACAAATCATCGAGCTCTCAATTTTAATTTTTTAAGGTTTGAGAGAATTTCTGTTAGAGAGATTTTATGTTTTGAGATTGTGTTGAAAAATTAACTTTTCAATGGATGATAAATAGAAACTTCCAACGGGTATCCATTGGAATTGCCAACAGATGTCCATCAGAAATTACGTCACCCCAACGGACAACACTAATTGACTTACACTGTTTGGTTCTCGAAGTGTATCCATTGCAAGTTCCAATGGATACCTGTT
Organism: Gynandropsis gynandra; assembly: GCA_036759665.1. Taxonomy (NCBI): domain Eukaryota; kingdom Viridiplantae; phylum Streptophyta; class Magnoliopsida; order Brassicales; family Cleomaceae; genus Gynandropsis; species Gynandropsis gynandra. The sequence goes on along the minus strand of CM071870.1, from coordinate 27,773,127 downwards.
AACACACACATTTCCTAGGCAACGGACGACAAAATGAAGGTATTCCTCCCCTTTCAACGAGCACCCATTGCAGGTTCCTACGAATGTCCGTTGGGAACCAAAATTGATGTTGTATGCGTAGGAAAGCCATGATGACATTTTTCAGTCGGTATCCGTTGCACATGATCAACGCCTGTCCGTTGGATCTACCAAAGATCATCCGTTGGACACCTAAACAATACCACTAGGCATCCATTACGTGTTCTCAAAGTATTGAGTAGAATTTACTATTTCAACAGGTTTCCAATGGCATGTCTAACGGATGCCCGTTGAAACTTGAATATATTAAGTTAAAGAAAATAATTTTAAAAACTTAGATAAATTTATATATTGTAATAAATTTATAAATTTATCTGTTGGACACCTAAACAATTGTTCATTGAATTCATCGCTTTGTTAATCTTCTGCATCTTCTAGTTTTATGTCTTCATAATCGCGAATGTATTCTCCATCTATGTAAGTTCTTGAGAGAATTTCATCCCGAGTTTCTGTATGGATTAATCTTATCGTCTTAGGGTGATCGGTTTGCAACAGATCCTGTTTTTCATCTATGCTTATAACTCCTCGCGGCTTGATCTTTAATATGGCCCACCACTCCCCTCTTTGATATTTCAATGTTTTTGGATATTGCATGTATTATACTTGATCTGCTTGATCTATTTTGATGAATGGATCATACTTACCATATTATCGTACTGAATTGATGTCAATTCTTCCCCAACGATTTTTTCGTGTACCACGTCTTACGTTTAGGTCGAACCACTGACATTTAACAAGCATTACCTTCAACGAAATGAGACTGACATATTCTACCTATAAGATTTGGTTCAAAATGTCGTAGAAATTATCACCCTCTATTTCACTATTAACACAAACTTCGTAATTGTATGTGCTTTTTTTGTTTTTCGTGTTCGTACGTGTGGAATGTGTATCCATGAGTAAACAAAATTGGCCAACATATAACATTTCGTGCAATACCATTAGCCAAATCTTTTAACCAGGTCAGATGTCGCTCATTAGAACATTTGAAATATAAAACAAATGAATACTATATAACTTAACATTTTATTTTTATAACTAACGTAATCTCTCAAACACGAGCCATAATGTTGAACTTTCATTTTCGTGAGTTCGTCTGCATTTAGACGAGCATATGTACCCATTCTTTCTTCATCAAATATCTTGTAATGAAAGTACGTTAACACACATATATATTTTAAATATATATTTTTTTGTTTAAAAGATCAATTTTCATTTTTTGTACCTTTTGAAAGGTAATAGCTCTTGACAATTTAGTTATATATATATATATATATATATATATATATGTATGTGACTATACTCCTCTAGTGTTAGCCAATTTTCGTCGAATTTACCTCTTGTACGTTCAATTGTTGTAAAAATCTCAGGAATTGTACCAAATCGCATATTACATTGATATAGATAGTTTGTGTGATTTTGTGATGAACATCTTTGTTTCGTCGGAATACGTTACTCGAAATAAAATGTAGTGAATATATTATTTCTTCCAATAAGTACAGTTGAAAAATAGATCCTTCAATGACTGTTCTTTTTTTTGGTTTTTTATTTAGATGAAAGAAAAACCTTTGAAACGATACATCCATCTGAATTCAAGTGGCCCACTGAGCATTGCCTCATCTGGTAAATGTGTTGACAAATATTCCATGACATCGAAGAAGGAAGGCGGAAAAAATTTCCATTGAGCATAATGCTCCAGAGATATTGTTTTTCATTAATTTCAAGTCATCTCTTTTTAAATTTCTTGAAAATATATCTTTGAAAAGTATGTTAGTTTCGCATAGCACATCATGAAGGTTTCGTGGTAAGAGCTCAGAAAATGCAATTGGAATGAGTCACTGCATAAAAACGTGAAAATCGTGAGTTTTCAACCTGATCAGCCTCGAACCAACAATATCCACACACCGAGCAATGTTCGATGCATATCAATCTGGAAATTGAATGTCTTCTTTTAACCACCTTAATAATGCAATCAATTTGAATATTGGGATAGGTACCCTTCCATCTAGTAACTCCAACTCAGTTCCTCAACATATTATCTTCGAATCTTCTCTTGATTCTATATTATCCTTAGTTTTCCCCATCACATTAAAACAATGTTGATGATATTATCAAAAATGTTCTTTTCGATATGCATAACATCCAAAATTATGACATTCACTTTGGCCTTTTGGTTTTCGACGATCATGATCTCCACTGCATTATATAGCTTCATGTAAATCTCCAATCGTGTTTAAGCGTTCGTAAAGGCAAATGCATGCACAGTGCCTCTTCGTTTTGTACTACGTTCTTTCAAAAATGTATTTTATCTTATCTTATAGTATCTCCATGGGGAAGAAATATTCTATGACAATCAAACCAATAAGGTTTCTTTCCATGTACTAGTCGAAATGGTTGTGTATCCTCCATACAATATAGACATGCCAATATCCCGAACTTGGTAAGATTCTTGAAAATCTTTTATGATTCAACGTTGGGGTTTTCAGCTTCTACAAAAGTGACATATAGTGGATTTTTTAATGAAATTTGCATCGTTGAAATGACTTTGATGTCGATGGCTAGTAGTGATGATCCCGTGATGAGTACTATGGCATATTGCATGAAAAAGAATAAATCTGATAAGTATTGGGAATGTATGGATCAAATTAACAAGATTTTGCTAGTCGCTTGTCCTTAATCCGTAGAGTAAAATGAATTTTGTATTCATTGGTTTGAAAAGATGTATGAGATTGATGTGGTAAAATGTGGTGAGATGAAAGAATTACTCTTAGAATTTATTCGGAAGATTAATGGAGTTTATAGTGTAAAGTATAAAAAGCAAAATATTTTGGAGAGTGGAAGTTGTTGTGAAAGCCGACAGAAGGAAGAATATATTACTGATGAGTGTGAGGAGGGAGAAGATTATCAGTGGAGAGAATTTGAGAAATTGGTTGTTGATAAAGGAAAGGCAAAGGATGTTTCAAATAAATTGGATATTTATTTGATGGAAACCCTTGAAGTTCAATCTCGCAACAGATGGGGTCTAAAAGTTGATATATTATTATGGTGGAAAGTGAACAGTACCAAGTTTCCAATTTTAGCGCAAATTGCTAGAGATTTTTTTTGTGATTCCGGTTTAAACGGTTGCATTCAAATCAACATTTAGTACCGGTGGACGTATCCTAGACCAATATTGGAGTTCATTGACTCCTAACATGGTTGAAGCTTAGGTTTTGACACAAAATTGGTTGCGATCATCGTTTCAGGTAGATACAACAATGAGTCTTCAACAATTAATGAATGAAACCGAATTCAAGGACACACTTTCTTAAGGTATGTCTTTTTTCTATTTCTTTTTTATCATATTATGTTCATTCACTTTAAATTTGTTGTTTTAATATTTCTTATGTAGCATATCGGACACAAAGGATGGATGATTATGAGATGATATTTTCTTTTCGTACAACTTGATTAGGTCTTTATTTTGTACACTTTTTATTTACAATAAATGAAATGAACTTTAAATGTTTATTTATGTATTCTACTATAAACATGTAAAAAGTGTTTAAATTTCAGGTTTAAAAAGTTTAATTTGGCGTTTTTCGGAGTAGAAGTCTTCTACAAGGATTAATCAATTAGTTTTTGTGGAATTTTTCACTTGGTATTTTTTTGAATTTTTACTTAGTATTTTTATGGATTGCCCACCCCTTGCCTCATGGAACAATCATAATCCTCCTCTAAAATCTCAACATACTCTTTATAAAATACTACTTGTATATTTACATGTCTAAAGGGAACATATAATTATATGTATATTAACTTGTCAAAGGAAAACATAAAAGTTATAAAAAACTAATTGTAGTATATTACTTGTATATTTACATGTATAAAAACACAAAATAAGATTTATCATTTATAACGAGATTATATGTATGTATATATATAAAAAAATATATTTTATATCTTAATGATCAATGATGTATGGTTCAATTCATTTCTAATAAATCCTTTTAATGTTCTAAACTATAATATTTTTTCTATGAAATTTATTCTAAAAATGACAAATAACTTGGAAAACGACACATATCTTATAGACGTTGTATTCACGGTTGTTCAAAACGTGGATCATAGTATTCATTCTTAAACATCTTTATATTTTTTTAATTAAACCTTCTAATACAATAAAACAAACCCTTTATTTAACTCCCACATGAAAACATTACTCCAAATCACTTGATTGACGATCAAATGTTTTGAAATATATCTGTTTATTTTTAGATTGACGAACAATTTAATTGATGTAGTATTTGCCTATGTACCAAATAGGGTGACTATCAGAGATGCCCTACCTTCGTGAGAATAATTATTAGATTGGAAAAAATTGAAGAAATGAGAAATTTGCCCTTAAATTTTGAACGTGAAAAAACACACGTTCTGCAGTTCTTCGACATGAAAAACTGTCGAACTGTGTAAAAGCAAGAAAGACAAAGAATTTTTCAACGTGAAAACCTGTTTCAAACACTACTAGAAAATTCAAGATTAGGGACAGAATTTGGGGACTGATATTTCCGTCCCTAAATTTAGGGACAGATTATACACGGATTAGGGACAAATAATGAAATCCGTCTCGAATCCGTCCCTAATTTTGGGTACCGAAGAGCCGTCTCTAATCCATCCGTATTTGTGGACCAATTAGGGACGGATGAGTAAGGCGACCAATTAGAGCAAGAAAGAACGAAGTGATTTCGAACTTGAGAGGGATCAATTTGAAGTTGGCAAGAAGGAAAATTCAAGTTGAGACCAAGAAAATTGCTAGAATCAGCAGTAGTAGTGAAAAAGAGTGCACGAGTAAATCATCAATGGCGTTAATAAGTGTAAGTAGATCTATTTCTAAGGTTTTGCAGGCTGTTGAAATCCAAAATGGTTTATTGATTTGAAATGGGTGTGAGTGTGAGTGAGTCGGTTGAGTCTCAATGAGTCGGTTGAGTAGCAAGGGTCACAGGAGTTGCATGACCATCTTCGACTCAGTGAGTCGATTGAGTTTCAGGGAGTCGGTTGGGTCGCAATGGTCGCATAAGTGTCATAGGAGGTCCAAGGGTCGTTTGAGTTGCATGGGTCGCTTGATATTATGCCCCGTGGGTTGTTTGAGTCGCATGGTTGAAATGAGTCGCATGGGTCGCTTGAGTCTCAGTGAGTCGGTTTTATGGCAAGGGTTGATCGAGTCTCATTGAGTCGCAATGGTCACTAGAGTGTCGCAGAGGGTCTCAGGGTCGTTTGAGTCGCACGGGTCGCAAGGGTCGGTTGAGTCGCATGGATCGCTTGGTCAGTAGAAATCTAATGTATTCTTAATTGATCATTTTACAGGTGGCGGCAAAGTTGTAGTTTGTGTATGTGATTCAAGAACATGGAGAGAATGCCAAAAATCACTACCATGTGTTATCCTCACGAGACAATAACGAAGCAGAGATTAATCTTAGATGAATATGAGTTGTATTACTTCGAGAAGGATTCACAATTTAGGAATTTATTCCATTTCCAAAGTGACTCCACTTTGACCAAGGTTCAAATGTCTATCCTACTAAATCACTTTCTGATTGTACGTGACAAGAAGGAATTGTGGTTCGTCTTAAACGGTGTTCCCATCCGGTACTCTATAGTGGAGCACGCACTAATTTCCAGATTGAAATGGGGACCATATCCCAAAGGATGGGAGTCCAAGAGGGGTGATACATTCAGGCTAAAGAGTTTCGACCGTGAAAAGGTGACCCCTGCACAAGTGAGTGAAAAGATTGTGAAGGCGAAGAATTCCAACGACCGCACGAGGATGGCAACTTTGATGTTGTTGGCGCAAGTTATCAGCCATGATCTCTTTGACATGGTTGATCGCATGGAATTTTGTGAAGGCTTTCCATGTGGGCATTACACATTCGAGAATATTGTGGATACTTCCCGCAAGCACGTTAGCGGGGTATCACTGAAACCCACGTTAGCGGGGAATCACCGAAACCAAAATGGTATTGTGGCGGGTTCATGATCCCACTGTTGGTAAGTTGTATATATTATTCGAATAACTTGAATGTTTCGTACTTTTTGCATTCTTATCATTTTTTAATGTTTCAGTTACTTCAATTTGAAACCATCCTTAGTTTTTGCGGAAAGGGATGGTATGTTGATGTTATGGATGCAGATCCATCATGCCCAAGAATGTGCAAGAAGATGGTTAAATCCAGTTTTAACCCCAAGTATGTAGATGTGATAAGGTAGATCGGAGATTCTAAGGTAGCAACTACACAACGGTCACAAGGGAAACAAGGGTCACAAAGGGTAATAATGGTTATTTTTTAGGATATTCGAAGTACTCTTCGTGCTGAACACGAAGAGGAAGATTTACTTTTTGGTTTGGAGGATTACAAGGAATGCCATGATCCCGATGTTCAGAGATGGATGGAACATCTTTGTAGAAATCTGTAGGGTGTTTGTTGGAAGGACATCCGTAAGCAAGATCTGCTGACACAAAAAGCAACTCTTGGTGATCAAAAGAATTGCGAAAGAAAAAAGGACTAAGAGGAAGAAGGGCGCGAGTGAAAATATAATTGAGGCTGAAGATGACAAAACGAAAGATGGGTAGGTTTTGCGGAAGCTGATGAAGAAAGAGAAAGTGATGATGAAGGTGATGCTGAAGCTGAAGCTAAAAGAGAAGGTGATGATGAAGCGGAAGGAGAAGGTAATGATGAAACTGAAGCTGAAGGAGAAGAAGTTCAGTCCCTCTAACACAAGAGTAGAAATTAATAGAGGAAATAAAGAAGTGAAAAAATAAAGGTGCTGAAAAGGCAGCAAATTCCAAAGGTGCTAAAAAGGCAAAATCAAAATCTGTCGAGAAAGATGCGAGCACTGGAAGCCAATCTTCTGATATTGTTAGAGATGATGATTTTGAATTCCTTCAACGTCCATATCCAGTGTCAAGAAAAGAGCCAAGCGAAGAGTCGGTTGAGTTAGAGGTAGAAAAAGACTCTAGAGATGGCTCAGAAGAGGATTTGGCAAGCAATTCGAAATTAGATGAAAATCTCACATCTGCTGCCCCCATTCTTCTAATGGAATACATTTCCAGAGAGGTTACTGCAGTTGTATCTCTTGATGAAGTTCCACCAAGTAAATAATATTTACTGAAAAAGTTCATTTGAGTCATTTCCATCGAGAGTCGTCATGGGTGGCAAAAGTCACATCGATTACAAGAGACGCATAAGTCGCACGGTCGTATAAGTCGTTGAGTCATTAGAATCGCATGGGTTGCATCAGTTGAATATGTCCCATGGGTCGCAATGGTCGAATCAATTAACGAACGATGAGTCTAATGAATTAAGTAATTGTATACAAATGCTCCAGTTGGTACTATCGATGAAGTCGTCGATGAGGAGGTTCTAGACGAAGAAATTCCAATGGGTCCTGTCGAAGAGGTCGCCGCTAAGGATGTTCCTGTAGAGTATACTCCAGTTGGTCTTGTTGAAGGCTTCCTCGCCTCGGAGGGTCCTGTCGAGGATACTCCAGTGGGTTCTGTCACGGAGGTCCCTTCTAAAGAGGTTCTTTCCGAGGATACTCCAGTGGATCATGTCCAATACATCCCTGACGAAAAGGTTCCTACCAAGGATATTCCTGTGGGTTCTATCGAAGAGGTCGGTACTAAGGAGGTTCCTGCGGAGTATACTCTAGTGGGTTCTATGGAAGACGTCCAAGCTGAAGAGGTTCTTGCCGAGAATACTCCAGTGGGTCCTGTCTAAGAGGTCCCCTCTAAGGAGGTTCCTTCCGAGGATACTCCTGTGGATCCTGTGGAAGAGGCTAATGCCAAGGATACTCTATTGTGAACTCTAAAACTTATTGTCATTGATTCCAAAGTACCACCAAGTAAGTATGGTCATTTGAGTCACAAAGGTCGCATTGTTCGTATGGTTCGAATGGGTCACAAAAGGTCGCATAGGTTGCATCGATAAGGTCGCATAGGTCGGATAAGTCACATTGGATGCATTGATCACAAAAGGTCGCATGTCCTCATGGGTCGAACGGTCGCAGGGTTGTAGGGTCGCATTGGTCGCCATATGTTTAACGAAGTAACTTTTATGCAGGTGTTGGAAATTTATCGAATGAGTCTGAGCCATATGTTGAATCTCCGCCGGTAACTAAATGAGTTTTAAGACCACTGAAGACATATGTTGAACCTCCACCGGCGAAAAAAAGCAAGAACGGGGCGAGGGAGAAGGCGAGGGAAAGATGCAAATGGAGAACTCGCAAAAAATGTAGTTCAAGAGCCCGTAAATAAATAATATGAATAATTTTAAATAAAAAATAATGTACAAAGTTACATCTTCCATTCCAAAAAAATAAAAATTATTTTCAAATAATATGAATAATTTTTTAAAAAATAATAATGTACCAAGTTACATCTTTCATTCCCAAAAAATTAAAATTATGTACCAAATTACATATGCCATTCTGAAAAAATAAAAATTATTTACAAACAATACAAATAACTTTTTAAAAAATAAGAATGTACTAATTTACATCTTCCATTGTCAAAAAATAAAAATTATTTATCAAGCTATTTATAAATGACCCTTAGACCCTTGCGACCCTTATCCCCTTCCGACCCTTGGACCTCTATGACCCTTGTACCTCTATGACCTTTGTACCTCTACGACCCTTGTCCCTCTGTGACCCTTTTCCCTCTGCGACCCTTGGAGCGCTGCAACCCTTGTCCCTCTGCGACCCTTGGACCCCTACGACCCTTGTCCCCCTTCGACCCTTGTCCCTTTACGACTCTTGTTTTAATAATAGTAATTCCACAAAAACAACGATACTAAAAATAATATTTTCTATTAAATAATACTAGAAAACCAACCAAAAACAAACATGAAGTTCAAGTTCAAAGGAATGTTGTTGTTCGAATGAGGTTTAAAGCGATCAATATACAACGGAATTCAAACTATGTTGTTGGTAGGCCTTAGTTGAAGGAAAAATCGAAGAAGAGGTATTGTTGCATTGAAGACCAGTTCGATTTTGAGGGAACAACCCTCGTTCAGTCCATGATCGTGACAAAACTTTCTCCAACCCGTGCTGATGCTAGCACCACCATGTACCACGGGCCTTAGATATGTCCCCCACGTCAATCCGTAGTTGATTATCAAATGTGTCTTACATCGTCTACAACAAAGACCTCTCAACCTCACAAACAAGTAATGTTGTCCTTCCCAATGAAGAAGCTTGAAGATGAAATCCTATGGGATGTCGCTCCAGACAAAACTTTCTCCAACCCGTGCTGATGCTAGCACCACCATGTACCACGGGCCTTAGATATGTCTCCCACGTCAATCCGTAGTTGATTATCAAATGTGTCTTACATCGTCTACAACAAAGACCTCTCAACCTCACAAACAAGTAATGTTGTCCTTCCCAATGAAGAAGCTTGAAGATGAAATCCTATGGGATGTCGCTCCAATGGAAATATGCCATATCCTTCTTGGCTGTAAATTTATCTCTATGTACAATGATTGCTTGTTTAGCCGGTAGAATTAAGAGTGTACGTGCTACTCCCGTTTACTACATGCTACTATTCAAACTCAACATATGAATACGGCACATACCTATACTTCTATTGCTCAGCCTCTTCTTCTTCATCACCTCGTATTATCATCGCCATCTTGTTCAAATAGATGAAAGCACATTGACAACAACTTTTATAGTTAAAACAAGGAGTATCACCTCTTTATACAGTTCTTTATGTGGTAGCTTTCAGTTTAGGGTGTGGTGTCTCCGCATTTTTCTCAGCTTCATATTGCATGTTTTATTTTTCTCCCAAACTACCTCAAATTTTCCTAGATCATTAGGAATTTCATCTTCTTGTAGTTGTTTTATACGCTTCTATTACCTTCCATCAATTGTTGAGAAGGAGCAAATAAATTACGTATCTTAGTACACATTCTGTTATAAATAATGATAGCTTATTCTTTAAGACACCTTCGAGAACCATGAGTTGATCCCACTACGCCATTGCTTAGTTGTTGAACTATGTTAACGTAAGTTGTATCTTGTTTAGTTTAGAGCATTGATGCCAATCGCATTATAAATAAGGTTCTACTAGGTTACAACCAATGAACATACGAATTTGCTTCTTGATATTATTGATATCATTATCAATTTGATCCCTCTTGCAATTGTTTTGCCTTGGGGTGGGCATTTTGGTGTTACCCAGACTGACCCGACTGAATAACCCAACCCACAGATATATAGGTTCTATAAAACCTCGTATGGGTTCAATATCAAAAACCTATTTGGGTTCGGGTCGATTTGGGTTCGATTTTGGGATAACCCGAGGAATCCAAAAAACCCTAAAAAAAAGAAAATCGTAATTATGCTTTGTCTCTCTCTCACACACATCCCTTTTGGCACCTTCTAAGTTTCTTCCTCCTCAAACGGTATGACACCCTAATCTCCCGTTTGTTGCCTTCTCTCGTCCATCACTTCATCCCATTCATCACCTCCTCTCATCCGTCGCCTCCTCTCGTCTGTCGCCTCCTCCCGTCTGTCTTGCCTCACTAATCTGTCTGTCCCCTTCTCCATTATGTCTTGCCTTACTAGGCCATGCATCGCCTCCTCCTGTCCGTCTTGCCTCACTGGTTCGTTTGCCCCATCTGCATCACTTCTCTTTCTGCCTCATTGGTCCATCTTGCCTCAGTGGTTTGTCTACCTACTCCCATCCGTCTTGCCTCACTGGTCCGTCTGTCACCTCCTTCTGTCCGTCTTGCCTCATTGGTCCTTCTGCCACCTCCTCTCGTCTGTCTTGCCTCAGTGGTTCGTCTGCCTCATTAGTCCGTCTTGCCTCACTGGTCCGTCTTGCCTCACTGGCCCATCTTCTCTCATTACTAATTTTAAAAATTAAATTCGAACTTCAGTTTACTAATTACTTCAATTTTTATGATTTGGTTTATGTTTAGATGAATTTGCAGATGACTGTTTTTTATCAAACTGGTGACAATGAAGTTCAATTGAACAAAAGAGCTACAACATCTCAAAACAATGATATGTTTCTCAAATCCAAAAAACTGTACGTTCAACGGTCTCAGATGTGGGGACATTTTCTTAGAGAAGGTGATTAATGCAGTAAGTGTAATTATTGTAATATAAAATTGCAATGAGGAAGTAGTACAAATGGGTTTAGTAGTATCAATAAACATCTTCACATCTGCAAAGGCAATAAGAAATTTGTTGAAATGGATAGTCAGAAAGGTCATAACTAGAGCTGATGCTGAAAGTCAAAATGATTGTAATATGCTTGTTGCTCATGGATTTAGTCAAGAAGCATGTAGGCAAGTAACGGTTAAGATGATTATTATTGATGAAATACCACTTTCTATAGTTGAGAATGCTAGGCTTACACATCTCTGCTATGTCTTCTTTCCTAAGGTTGTTGTCCCCTCGAGAAAAACTATTATCAAGGATGTGCTTCAAATGTATGGTTCTGAAAAAAGTTACTTTGAAAAGTATGATTAATGGGGTAATGGTGTATTTGACGACGGATTCATTGACTTCTATCACATCTGTGAGTTATATGGTCATCGCTGCTCACTTTATTGATAGTAATTGGCAATTACATCCAAAGATTAATAGTTTTAGTCGACTGGCTAGTCATAAAGAGGAAACAATTGCAAAGCAACTTGAGAAATGTTTGCTTGATTGGGATATAAAACAGCATTCACAATAAATGTTGGAAATGCTAGTTCGAATGCTCATGCGGTTAAAATGCTGAGAAGTAAATTGAAGACTTAGAGAGATGATGCACTAGTACTTGATGGTGAATTTGTGCATGTACGATGTTGTGCTCATATTTTTAATTTTAATTGTAAATAAAGGCTTTAGGGAGATTGGTGATAGTGTGATTAGTATAAGGAAAGCAGCGAAATATAATCGATCATCTGATTCAAGGTTTCAAGCATTTCAAGTTCGAGAATTACAGAAAAAATTTGGTCGAGGGAGTTTGATTTTGGATTGTAGCAGAAGATGGAATTCAACGTATCTTATGTTGAGTGCAACGCCAAAATGTAGAAAGACACTTGATAGAATGGCATATGAGGAAAAACATTATGATGTTTATTTTCATGAGGAAGATACTATAAGTGGAAGGAGAACGGTTGGACCTCCATAAAGTAGTGATTGTGAAAATGTGTCTCGAATGGTAAGATTCTTGAAAATATTTTATGATTCAACCTTGGCGTTTTGAGCTTCTACAAAAGTTACATCTAGTGAATGTTTTAATGAAATATGCAAGATTGAAATGACTTTGATGTAGATGGCTAGTAGTGATGATCACATGATGAGTAAAATGGCATCTTGCATGAAAAAGGATAAATCTGATAAGTATTAGGAATGTATGGATCAAATTAACAAGATTTTGCTATTCGCTATTGTACTTAATCCACAAATAAAAATGAATTTTGCAATTCATTGTTTTGAAAAGATGTATGAGACTGATGTGATAAAATGTGGTGAGATGAAAGAATAACTCTTGGAATTTATTTAGAAGCTTTATGGAGTTTATAGTGCAAAGTATAAAAAGCAAAATATTTTTTAGAGTGGAAGTTTTAGTGAAAGACAAGAGAATGAAGAATATATTATTGATGAGTGTGAGGAGGAAAAAGATGATCCATGGGGAGAATTTAAGAAATTGGTTGTTGATAAAGAAAAGGGACGAAGGATGTTTCCAATGAATTGGATATTTATTTGGTGGAAAGCGTTGAACTTCAATCTCATAACAGATTGGGTCTAAAATTTGACATAATGTTATGGTGGAATGTTAATAGCACCAAGTTTCAATTTTAGCGCAAATAGCCATAGTTTTTTTTGCGATTTCGGTTTCAACGGTTGAATCTGAATCATCATTTAGTACCATTGGAAGTGTCATAGACCAATATAGGAGTTCATTGACTCCTAACATGGTTGAAACTTTGATTTTGACACAAAATTAGTTGTGATCATCGTTTCAGGTAGATACGACAATGAGTCTTCCACAATTAATGGATGAAACCGTATTCATGGACACATTTTTTCAAGGTATGACTTTTTCTATTTCTTTTTATAATATTATGTTAACTTTAAATTTATTGTTTTAATGTTTCTTATGTAGTATATCAAACACAAAGGATAGATGATTATGAGATGTGGTTTTATTTTTGTACAACTTGATTAGGTATTTATTTTCAACACTCTTTTTTTACAATGTATGAAATTAACGTTAAATATTTGTTTATGTATTCTAATATAAACTTGTAAAAAGGGTTTAAATTTCGAGTTTAAGAAGTTTAATTTTGCGTTTTTCGGAGTAGAAGTATTCTACAAGAATGAATCAAATAGTTTTTGTGGATTTTTTATATGGTATTTTTTGAATTTTTACTTGGTATTTTTAATGGATTCCCACCCCTTGCCTCATGGAACAACCATAATCCTCCTCTAAAATATCAACATACTCTTTATAACATATTACTTTTATGTTTACATGTCTAAAGAGAACATATAATTACATGTATATTGACTTGTCTAAGGAAAACATAAGAGTTATAAAAAACTAATTATAGTATATTACTTGTATATTTACATGTATATGGAAAACACTAAATAAGAGTTATTTCATTTATAACGAGATTATACGTATGTATATATATATATATAAATATTTTATATCTTAATGATAAATGATTTATGGTTCAATTCATATCTAATAAATTCTTTTAATGTTTTAAACTATAATATTTTTTTGTTAAATTTATTCTCAGACAAATAACATGGAAAACGACACCTATCTTATAGACGTTGTATTCACGGCTGTTTAAAACGCGGATCATTGTATTGATTCATAAACATCTTTAGATTTTTTTAACTACGTCTTCTATCACCATAAACCAAACCGTTTATTTAACTCCCATGTCAATACATTAAAACATTACTCCAAATCAGTTGATTGACGATCGAATGTTTTGAAAAAACCTCTATGTAATTTTAGATTGACGAACGACTTAATTGATGTAGTATTTGCCTATGTACCAAATAATGAGAATATCAGAGATACCCTCCTATGACTAAAATGCTTCACGTCTACTCTCGTGAAAGTAATTATTAAATAGGAAAACACTGAAGAAAAGAAAATTTTGCCCTTAAATTTTAAACGTGAAAAAACACACGTTTTGCAGTTTTTCGACGTGAAAATTGTTAAACAGTGTCAAAAGCAAGAAAGACGAACAATATTTCGACGTGAAAACATGTTTCAAACTTTGGAGCAAGGAAGAACGACGTGATTTCGAACTTCAGAGGGAATGATCTCTAGTTGGCAAGAAGGAAAATTCAAGGTTAGACCAAGGAAATGGCTAGAATCAGTAGCAACAGCGAAAAAAAGAGAGCACAAGTCAATCTTCAATGAATCAATGTCTAAGTAGATCGATTTCTAGGGTTTTGCAAGGTGTTGAGTCGCAAAATACTTTATTGATTTGAAATGGGTATGAGTGTCAGTGAGTCATTTGAGTCTCAGTGAGTCGGTTGAGTCGCAAGTGTCACAAGAGTTGCATGACCATCTTCGACTCAGTGAGTCGGTTGAGTCTTAGTGAGTCGGCTGGGTCGCAATGGTTGCTTGAGTGTTGTAGGGGGTTCAAGGATCGTTTGAGTCGCATGGGTCGCTTGATTTTATGCCTCGTGGGTCGCTGAATCACATGGGTAAACTGAGGCACATGGGTCACTTGAGTTTTAGTGATTCGGTTGCGTTGCAAGGGTTGATCGAGTCTCATTGAGTCGCAATGGTCGCTAGAGTGTTGCAGAGGGTTCGAGGGTCATATGACTCGCATGGGTTGCAAGGGTCAGTTGAGTCGCATGGGTCGCTTAAGTCGGTAGAAGTCTATGTATTCTTAATTGGTCATGTTGCAGGTGGCGCCAAAGCCGAAGTTTGTGTCCGAATTCAAGCACATGGATAGAATGCTAAAGATCGCCACCAAGTGTTATCCTCACTAGACAATATCAAAGTTGAGATGAATCTTATATGAATATAAGTTGCATTACTTCGAGAAGGAGTAACAATTTAGGCATTTATTCCATTTGCAATGTGACTCCTCATTGACGAATGTTCAAATGTCTATCCTAATAAATCACTCCGTGATTGTATGGGATAAGAAGGACTTGTGATTTATCTTATACGCTGTTCCCATCCGTTACTCTATAGTGAAGCACACATTAATTTTTGGATTGAAATGCGGACCATATCCCAAAATATGGAAGTCTAAAAGGGGTGATACATTGAGGCTGAAGAATATAAGTAGTGGAAAGGTGACCCCCGTATAAGTCAGTGAAAAGCTTGTGAATTTGAAGTATTCCATTGATCGGACGAGGTTGGAAACTTTGATGTTGTTGGCGCAAGTTATGGTTCACAAGCCTGCATCAGACAACTCTATTTGCCATGATCTCATTGACATGGTTGATGACTTGGAATTTTGTGAAAGCTTCCCATGGCGGCGTTACACATTCCAGAAGATTGTGGATACTTGCGGCGAGTACATTTGCAGAGAATCACTTAAACCAAAATGGTATTGTGGCGGTTTCATGATCCCACTAATGGTAAGTTGTATATATTATTCAAATAACTTGAATGATTTTGTATTTTCTGCATTCTTATTATTTTGTTTAATGTTTCAGTTACTTCAATTCGAAACCATCCTTAGTTTTGGGGGAAAGGGATGGTATGTTGATGTTAGGGATGCGGATCCATCATGCCCAAGAATGTGCGAGAAGATGGTTAAATCCAGTTGTAAGCCGAAGTATGTAGATGTGATAAGGCAGATCAGAGATTCTAAGGTAATAACTACACAATGGTTACAAGGAAAACAAGGATCACAGAGGGTAATAATGGTTATTTTTTTGTTTTTCAGGATATTCGAAGTATTCTTCGTGCTGAACACAAAGAGGAAGCTTTACTTTTTATCTGGAGGATTACGAGGGATGGCACGATCCTGATGTTCAAATATGGACGGAACATCTTCGTAGAAATCTGAAGGGTACTTGTTGGGAGGACATATGTAAGCAAGAACTGCTGACATAAAAATCAGCTCTTGGTGATCAAAAGAATGGGAAAGAAAAGAGGACGAAGAGGAAGAAGAGCATGAGAGAAAAAATAATAGAGGCTGAAGATGATGAAAACAAAGGAAGGGTAGGTGTTGCTGAAGCTGATGAAGAAAGAGAAGGTGATGCTGAAGATGATGTTAAAGCTGAAGCTAAAAGAGAATGTGATGATGAAGCTGAAGGAGAAGATAATGATGAAGCTGCAGCAAAAAGGAGAAGAAGTTGCAGTCCCTCTGACACTAGAGCATAAATTAATAGAGGAAATAAAGAAGTCAGAGAAAAGAATCATCAACGCTTTAAGAGACATTCTAAGGGATGTCGGGTTTCCCTTTCCTAATCCAAAATCAAAGGCGGAAAATCCCAAAGGTGTTGAAAAGGCAAAATCAAAATCTGCCGAGAAAGATGCAAGCACCGGAAACCAATCTTCTGGCACTGTTAGGGATGATGAAGTTGAATTCCTTCGACGTCCGTATCTCGTGTCAAGAAAGCAGCCCAGATAAGAGACGGTTGAGTTAGAGGCTGAACATGACTGTGGAGATGGCTCAGAAGAGGATTTGGCAGACATTTCGAGATTAGTTGAAAATCTCACATATGCCACCACCATTTCCTCTAATGAAATACATTTCCGGAGAGGTTACTACAGTCGTTGCTCCTGATGAAGTTGTACCAAGTAAGTAATATTTAGTGAAAAAGTTCATTTGATTCAATTTCCATCGAGAGTCGGCAGGGGCCGCAAAAGTCGCATGGGTCGCAAGAGACCCATAACTCGCTGGGTCGCATAAGTTGCTGGGTCGCTAGAGTTGCATGGGTTGCATAAGTCCCATAGGTTGCAAGGGTCGCATCAAGTGACGAACGATGAGTCTAATGAATAAAGTAATTTTATACAGATGCTTTAGTGGGTACTGTCGATGAAGTCATCGACGAGGAGGTACCATACGAGGATATTCCATTGGGTTCTATCGAAGAGGTCACTGCTAAGGATGTTCCTGCACATTATACTCCAGTGGATCTTGTGTAAGGAGGTTCCTACCGAGGATACTCCACTGGGTCCTATCGAAGAGGTTCCTCTAAGGAGGTTCCTTTCGAGGATACTCCAGTGGATCTTGTCCAATACGTCCCTGATGAAAAAGTTCCTGCCAAATATATTCTAGTGGGTCCTACCGAAGAGGTCACCACTAAGGAGGTTCCTGCGGAGTATACTCGAGTAGATTCTGTGGAAGACATCCCCGATGAGGAGGTTCCTGCCGAGAATACTCAGTGGGTCCTTTCGAAGAGCTCCCCTCTAAGGAGGTTCTTTCCGAGGATAGTCAAGTGGATCTTATCGAAGAGGTTCCTGCCGTGGATACTCTAGTGGGAACTCCAAAACTTATTGTCATTGATTACGATGTACCACCAAATAAGTACGTTCATTTGAGTCACAAAGGTCGCAACGGTTGTATGGGTCGAATGGGTCACAAAAAGTCATAAGGTTGCATAGGTCGCCTCGATAAGGTCGTATAGTTCGTATAGGTCACATTGGTCAAATGGGTCACAAAAGGTCACATGTTCGCATGGGTCGCATTGTCGCAGGGTTGCAGGGCCATATTGGTTGCATTGGTCGGCATATGAATAATGAAGTAACTTTTATGTAGGTGCTCGAATTTACCGTAGGAGTCTGAGCCATAAGTTGAATCTACGTCGATAACTAAACGAGTTTTAAGACCACTTAATACATATGTTGAACCTCCACCGACGAAGAGAGCAAGAACAGAGCGAGGGAGAAGTCAATAGAAAGATAATGATGGAGAATCCGTAGAAAATGTAGTTCAAGAACCCGTAAATAAATAATATGAATAAATTTTTAAAAAAATAACAATGTACCAAGTTACATCTTCCATTCTCAAAAATAAAAATTAGTTAGAACTAATATAAATAACCTTTTAAAAAAATAACAATGTACCAAGTTACATCTTCCATTCCCAAAAAATAAAAATTATTTACATATAATATGAATGAATTTTTAAAAAAATAACAGTAAATTACATCATCCATTCCCTAAAAAATAAAAATTATTTACAAATAATATGAATAACTTTTAAAAAAAATAACAATGTACCAAGTTACATCTTCCATTCCCAAAAAATAAAATTATTTATCAAGTTACTTACAAAAGACCATTGGACCCCTGCGACCCTTGTCCTGCTCCGACCCTTAAACCTTTGTGACCCTTGTATCTCTGCGACCCTTGTACCTCTTCGACCCTTGTACCTGTGCGACCCTTGTACCTCTGTGACCTTGTCCCTGTGCGACCCTTAGACTCCTGCGACCCTTATCCATCTGCGACCCTTGCACCCTTGTGACCCTTGTCCCCCTTCGACCTTTGTCTCTCTGGGACTCTTCTTACAATAATAGTAAATCCACAAAACAACTATACTAACAATAATACTTTCTATTGAATAATAGTAAAAAACCAACCAAATACAAACATGAAGTTCAAGTTCAATGGAATGTTATTGTTCAAATGAGGTTCAAAGCAATCAAAATACAACGGAATTCAAACTATGTTCTTGGTAGGCTCTGGTTGAAGAAAAATCGAAGCAGAGGTATTGATGCATTGGAGATTAGTTCGACTTTGAGGGAACAACCCTCGTTCAGTCTACGATCGTGACAATACTTTCTCTAACCCTTATTGATGCTAGCGCCACCACGTGCCATGGGCTTTAGTATGCCTCCCATGTCAGTTCGTAATTGATTATCAGATGTATCTTACATCTTTTCCCGCAAAGACACCTCAACCTCCCAAACAAGTAATGTTGTCCTTCCCTATGGAGAAGCTTGAGGATAAAGTCCTATGGGATGTTGCTCCAATGGAAGTATGACATATCCTTCTTAGCTGTAAATGTTTTGTCTATATACGGTGATTGCTTGTTTAGCTTGTAGAATTAAGAGTGTACGTGCTACTAATGATTTCCCCTTTACTACCTACTACTAATCAAACTCAACATATGAGTAAGGCACATACCTATACTTCTATTGCTCAGCCTCTTCTGATGAAGTCTAGCATCATTCATCACCTCGTATGATCATCGCCATTTTGTTCAAACAGTCGTAAGCACATTGACAACAACTTTTATAGTTAAAACAAGGAGTATCACTTCTTTATAAAGTTGTTTATGTGGTAAATTTCGTTTTAGGTTGTGGTGTCTCCGCATTTTTCTCAGCTTCGTATTGCATGTTTTTTTCTCCCAAATTACCTTAACATTTTCCCAAATTATTAGGAAATTCATCTTCTTGTAGTTGTTTTATACGCTTCTATCCGAAAAGAGAGAGATGAAAGAGATTCCGAGGTAGTTCTCTAGAAAGCTTGGAAGAATGATTTGGACGAAATGAGGGAAATGTTGCATTTTTCGGAAAAAAATTGATGGAAGATGATGAGAGTTACAGAGAGAGTGTGTCATTATTCGAAAAAGGATGGGTGGAAGATGACGAGAGTTAGAGAGAGAGTGTGTTGTTATTTGAAAAAAAAAAGACACAGCTGGAATTCAAAAAGACATGACCATGACATCGAATCGACGTTAGATGGAATTCGAAAAGATATGACCGCAGGGGTACAAGTGTTGCAGGAGTACCAGGACCGCAGGGGGCTAACAATAATTTATTATTTACAAACACAATTGTTTACATATAATATGAAAAAAATTTAAAAATAATAATTTATCAAGTTATTTACAATTAATTGACTCAAATCTCTATGACCCTTGTTCATCTACTACCCTTGTACCCCTACGACCCTCGTCCCTCGCGATCCTTGGACCCATGCGACCCTTGTCCCCCTTCGACCCTTGTCCCTTTGCGACCTTTGTTCCAATTGATGCGTTATCAAAGTTAAACGAATAACCTAAACTACCCGCAAGTGCACGACACGTGTGTAGTACATCAGGTGTCGATCCCACAGACACTATGCAACACAACTTTAACTCGAACTACGAATCAAACTTGCTAACGAATAAAATATGGTCTTAAGAATGAAATACTAAAAGCAAATAAACAAACTAGTTTTTAAGAATGAGAAAAACGTTCCAGGAAACAGGTTTCACCACAAGACTACCGAAACCAACAATCAATCTATCTATCATGCAATCCCACTCATGTTATCTAAGGCAGACGATCCTAATATGATATCTACCCTCTCTTGAGGAATAGACACGTGATCTAGTCAAGTTACCCCCTACTTTCGTGGCTGACACCTTGAACTAAACCCATAAGACCTAGAATTCATCCGTTTTACCCTCAACCGTTGTTACAATACTTTCGTGGCCTAACCTCGGTTGTTCTAAACGTAATATTCTAGGACTAGAATTCTCCTTTTGGTTCTTCTCCTAACCCCTAACACATGCATCTACGTGGTCATCGCAAACAAAAGTAAATTAAGCACTCAGATAAAGAATAGATAAACGAAAACGGGAAGATGCTTTCAAAGATAAATCGAAAGTGGTTCCGCGATAGCCAAGGGCTAATCCCTTCTCCTAGAACAAACAAACTACTCCGTCATGCGTCTGTAACAATCATAAACGAAATAGAAGGTCTACGTGGTCATCGCAAACACAAGTAAATTACGTGTGCTCTGTCTTTTTTCTCTTTGTTTCTGTCCGAATTGGTCTGCTGAACTCTCCCCTTTTTTCCCTCTTTCTCCTCTTTCCATTCCTCTAATATTTCCTCATTGGCCGTTCCCTTTCTTTCCTCTCTAGTGGCTGGAATTTTCTATTTCTTACAGCAACTGCAGTTTTCCTTTTCCGAGTTTTTCCATCTCTTGTTTTTCCATTCTTGTGTAATTGTCAACGTTTCCTCTTTATTTTCCATCTATGTAGCTCCTCTTCCTCTTCTTTAACCATATTTCCATTTGGTTTAAGTAGCCAACACGTTCCTTTTCTTGTTTTGCTAAATTTCCTTTTTCACTAGCTTCCATTTTTTCGGTTTCTATTTTTTTCATCAGCTTGTATTTCCTTTTCCTCTTGTGCAGTTACGATTTCCTTTTCATTTTTCCTTCTTTTCCTCTTTGCTTTGCTGCCTTCTTTCTTGTTCTTGCATTTCCATTAATTTTTTTATTAGCCATTTCCATTTTCTATCTTTGACGGTTGGTGTTTCCAATTCTTGTGTAGGCGGCAATCTTTCCATGTTTGTGTAGACAGTTGGAAGTTTACATTTTGTTCTAGAAACTTGCTCCTATTTTATATAAACCATGTTTCCTTTTCATGTTCCGACCGTGATCTTCTTACTTTTGTTCTAGCAACTGAAATTTTTCATTTTTGCTCCAACCACCTAAAGTTTCCATTTTTGTAAGCGGTCATTATTTCCATTTTTGTAAGCGGCCATTGCTTCCATTTCTCTTCTCCGGTTTATGATTCTTTGGATGCTGACCGTGCATAGCTGATAGGAGAGTGGTTTTGCTTAGTTTTGCTTCATTTACTCGTGTTTGAATCCCGATATCTCCATTCACCGCGTGGGTAGTGGCTATTCCTTGCCAATTCTCGTCTCGTTTGTCCCGTGATGATCCTCGATGTTGGTACTTTGTCTCGTGCACGTCCCTTAGCTACGAAATGAACCAAATACGCATAAAAACCTGTAAGAACATGAAAACACAAAAACAAGTAAAACGGATACGGAATCATACGTAAAGCATCGCATATATATCATATACATCTCTAAAATCGTGCAAGAAATACGTATGAAAACGAGATGATCACTAATAATAGTAAATCCCCAAATAACAGCGATACTAACAATAATAGTAATAATTGAATAATAGTAAAAACCAACCAAATACAAAATGAAGTTCAAGATCAAATGAAGTTCAAGTTAAAAGGAGGTTCAAAGAAATCAAAATACAAGTCAAATCAAAATATGTTGTTGACAAAACGAAGCACAGGTTCTGCTCCATTTGAGAACAGTTCTACTATGAGGGAAAAACCCACGTTCAGTCAATTTTCTTGACAAAACTTTCTCCAACCCCCTCTGATGCAAGCACCACCACGACTCATGGGCCTTAAAGCTATTGACCACGACCTTCCGCAATCGAGGAACATTAGTATCTTACATTTTCTAGGACAAAGACCGTTCTTCCTCGCAAATCGTATCGGAAGTGTTTGCGACATTACCCAAGTTACATCAGTGTAAATGAATAAAAGTCGAATAAAAAACCAAATTATATATGATGAATTGGTCTGAGGTCAAATGCCAATGCATCTACGGCCGGATTTGAACGCGTGACTGGACCGTGAAAATCCTCTGATCAGGAGTGGCGATGGTGATGTCAAAGACCATGTCACCTTCGTGAAAGAAAAGTATGCAGTCCCCAATACGAATGCTTTGGTCATTGGAAAAATCTTTCCATCCATTAGTGAATCTAGAGCCATGCAAATCGATATCCCATGTTCTGTTAGACGTATTCGATTTAAGTATTGTTATGTTATTGTCCCCCGTTTTCTCGTAAATATACTCATCGAAGCAGATGTTCGGAATGTCTTGTATCAAAAAACAAAAAAAAAAGTCAAATCTGTACATTCTCTACATGTAACATACCGACAAAGATTGTTTTAAAGACGATTACAAGGTAGTTCTCCGGATACCACGAAAGAATCTCGCGGATGAAATGAGGGAAATGTGGCATTTTGGAAAAAATGTATGGAAGATGATGAGAGTTAGAGAGAGAGTGTGTTGTTATTCGAAAAAAAGGAAACAATTGGAATTCGAAAAGACATGACCTTGACAACGAATCGGCGTCAGATGGAACTCAAATGACGATATTATTTATATTATTGTCTATATTGATTCTAAATTAGATAAATACAACTCAAATATACTGATAATGGAATATTGATAATGGCATGGGTCGCATGGATCGCTTGATCGCATATATGGATCAATAGATGCGAGCTCGACGAATTTACGGGTTTATAATAAAAAAAATGATAAAACTAATCAAAACCATACATTTCCAACATCAATCAATGGTTAAAAAATATTATGACACATGTGTCCCAAGTTGTGTATAACCAATGTCTGTGTTTCTAAATGATAGTAGTATTTTAAGAACTCGTCGGATGAGTTTGAGAAAATTTCAAAAATACATTTAACATTTTGTTTAAATTTCAATATTATTTATATTATTG
The DNA here is from genome assembly GCA_036759665.1 of Gynandropsis gynandra. Lineage (NCBI taxonomy): Eukaryota > Viridiplantae > Streptophyta > Magnoliopsida > Brassicales > Cleomaceae > Gynandropsis > Gynandropsis gynandra. The sequence goes on along the minus strand of CM071870.1, from coordinate 27,749,785 downwards.
TCTATATTGATTCTAAAATTTACATATATAACTCAAATATATTGATAATGGAATATTGATAATGGCATGGGTTGCATGGGTCGCTTGGTCATATATATATGGATCAATAGATGCAAACTCGACGAATTTATGAGTTTATAATGATAAAATTTCAAAAACCAATCAAAACAATACATTTACAACGTCAACTAATTAATGCAAATTGAGAGTCACAGGGGTCACATGGGTCGTTTGGTCGCATATATGGTTCAATAGATGTGAAATCGACGAATTTACGGGTTTATAATGATAAAATTACAAAAGCAAATAAAAAAAATACATTTCCAACGTTAATCAATGGTTAAAATTTAATATGACCCATGTATCCCAAGTTGTGTATAACCAATTCTTGTGTTTCCAAAGTGATCGAAGTGTTTTAAGAACTCATCAGATGTGTACAACCAATGCTTGTGTTTAACATTGTGTTCAAATGTCAATATTATTTATATTATTGTATATATTGATTCTAAATTAGATATATACAACTCAAATATCTTGATAATTACATGTTGATAATGGCATGGGTCGTGTGGGCCGCTTGGTCGTATATATGAATTAATGGATGCAAACTCAACAAATTTACGGGTTTCTAATTAATAAAATGTCAAAAATCAATAAAAACAATACATTTCCAGTCTTCTGTTTTTTTTTCTTGTTTTGTATTGCAGTCTAGAGTTATCTCCTGCCATGTACTTTGACTTCCAGTCACATATCAAGAGTGACCCAACACTGTCACCTATGTCACCCCCACAACTCGTACGTGACTGCATAGAGATCGAGTCCGCCGATTACCAAGACTTTGAGTAACACATAGACAACGCGATGTCCTGCGTCGACCATGTCACCTGCGCACGCATGTCACAAAGGTCAAAAATATTTTTCATAGAAATTGGGGTTAGATACGCATACTAAGAGAAGAAACGTGGACCTTAACTTATAGACATGGGTCGGAAGGGTCACATGGGTCAGAAGGGTCACATGGGTTGGAAGACTGGAGTCTGACACCTAAACTACAAGTCACATGGGTTGGAAAGGTCACATGGGTCAGGAGACATGAGTCTAACTGCAAAATGACAAGTCACATGGGTCGGAAGACAGGAGTTTGACAGCAAAACGACAAGTCACATGAGTTACACATGGATCATATGTGGTCGCATGAGATTGCATGGATCGACTGAGTCACACAAGGGTCATATTGGGTCGCATGAGTCGGATGGGTTCCCGTTTCAACTTGATTCTAATTTAATCCAATTGAGGGTCGCATAAGGGGTCATATTGGGTCACATGAGTCGGATGGGTTCCCGTTTAAACTTGATTCTAATTTAATCCAATTGAGGGTCGCATTATGGATTTCACGTAAATAGGATTGAACGTTTAAATATGCTTATCACGCATTTTCAACGATTAAATATGGATTTATTTATAATGATTGAAAAAGATCATATAAGGTCTCAAAGGTCACAAATGTTACAAAAATGAAAGAAAAAATTGAAAAAAAAAACCGAGAAAAAGGTTACATAAGGTCTCAACGGTCACAAAGGTCAAATTTCTCAAATTTAGAGACACATCGGAGCCCTCCCCCGTCAAGAGAGTCGTATGTAACTCAACGCCTTCTCCAAGTTGACCTCCAACTGTGAACTTAAGTACCACAGATAGAGCACGATATCTGAGTCCGCTGATTGCCAGGACCTTATGTAATGCAGACACCGCACAATGTCCTCCATCCACTTTGTAAGTAGTTGTGTGTATATGCATAGAGACCGAGTCCGATGATTACCAAGCCCTTGAGTAACATATAGAAAACACAATGCCATGCTTCACCATGTGACCTTCATGATGAAGGTCAGAAAAGCCACAAAAGTAACAAAGATTATTCAGATAATTTAGGGTTAGAGACTCATACGAAGATAGGAGAAAGATGGGATTCTCTCGATTCATTCTCATCATAAATGGGTGTTTTGGTGAGACTTAGAGAATTTGATGAACCTTTTAATACAGGGGTGACAGAGACATGTCACAATGGTCTTGAGTGATGCATTGGTAACAAAAAAAGCATAGCTTGCACTGGAAAAGCCAGTAGTCGGACATCAATAGCCAATTGCACGATACTCCATGAAAAAGACTTTCACGATTAATATAGCTTGCATTGGAAAAGCCAGCAGTCGGACATCGAAAAGACTAGTCGCAAGGGTCGCAATGGCTTCATGGGTTGCAATGGCCACATGGGTCATAAGGTTCGCAATGGTCGCAATGGTTTGCAATAGTCGCAGTGGTTTGCAATGGTCGCAATGGTTCGCAATGGCCGCAATGGCCACATGGGTCACAAGGTTCACAATGTTTGCAATGGTCACAATGGTCGCAATAGTTCACAACGGTCGCAATGTCCGCACGGGTCGCATTGGTCGAATAATAATGAAGATTTTATCGAACTATAGTGATGAAAGTCACAAAAGGTTTAATCAAAATAATACTAACAAACCATTCTTTTTTAAGTCGACGTTGTATCGATTGTCACGTTCAAAACACTATCAGTGATGCTGATACTTTAAGATGGGGTTTTTCTCGATGAAGATGGGGTTGGTCTCAATGAAGATGGGGTATGTCTTCGAGCCACAACGGGTTCAGGATAACGATTCTCTTTAAGCTTCCCACTCTGCCTTTTCTCAGCCAGCATAGGAGGTAGAACCGTAACTTCATAATATTGAGGAGGAATGTCTCAATCACTACAATCAGGAACCGGATACATGGTTTTTCAGTAAGCCAAATTCCGTGTCTACCGAAGGTAGTATGTTGAACATAGTTCTGGTATCTTGTGACCTTTACCAACCTTATGTGCTGCCACAATTGCGTGACTGCATGTATACTTATCCACATTAAACATTTTGCAATCGCACGTTCTTTTTTGAAGACTCACTACAAATCATCTACCCATCTTATTTCTCACCTCAAACTCATCACTCAGACCATTCAATTCAATAACATCATACTCAGATGCCTGTCAAAACCGTTCATGTAACGTTTTCTCAACCTAAGGTGTTAACTTTTGAGAATCATCAACGGTAGTTGCTTCCAACCTATATCTATTGAAACATTTCATTGTCTTTCCCAATTAAATATCTAAAATTCATAGGATCGAAAACTTCTTTCACACTTCAACGTTAAATTTATTGACTCTACGCCATTAGTGGTTAATAAGTGGTACCTTTCCCTTTTAAATTTGCATCTTTCCCACTTAACGGGATCAAGTTACTCTTTCTCCTTTACAACATTAGGATACCTGGGCGAAGGTCACAAAGGTAAAAATTGGCCACAAAGGTCAAAACAGACACAAGGGTGGCAAAGGTACAAGGGTCGTAGGGGTACAAGGGTCGCAGAGGATACAAGGGTCGTAGGGGTACAAGGGTCGTATGGGTAAGTGGATCGTAAAGGGTTACAAGGGTCGTAGAGGTACAAGAGTTGCAGAGGTCCAAGTGTCGCAAAGGCACAAGGGTCGCAAAGGGGTATAAGGGTCGCAGAGGTACAAGGATCGCAGGTGGTCAAAGGGTCGAAGAGGTACATGGGTGCGAAGGGGTGTAAGGGTCACAGAGGTCCAAGGGTCGCAGAGGTACAAGGGTCGTAAAAACACAAGGTTCACAGAGGTACAAGGGTCGCAAAGGGGTACAAGGGTCGCATTAGGGAACAAGGGTCGTAGAGGTCCAAGGGTCGCAGAGGTCACAAAAGTCACAAAAATAATTTTTGTACCTGGCCTTCAAGTCATTCAATAGCACTTCAAATTTGTTCACTATGTATGATGCTGTATATTTGAAGAACATTTCCACCACAGTAGCACCCTTTGACGTCTTTCTACCATGACCTTTATTGACGTAGCTCTTTATATTTTGCAATATATGACGCATAGAAAAATCATGATCAGCTTGGATCAAGCTTTTATGGCGATCAGATATCACAATGACATCACGTCCATCTGGTATCACCTCTTTTAACCTCGAGATAAACCACTTCCATGATCCGTCTTTCTCTCTGCCGACTATTCCCAATGAATTAGGATATTAGTGATGTTCACCATCTTGCGCGGTCACTACAATCAATGCTTCATTGTACACTCCTGTCAGAAATGTTACATCCACAACAACCACTTTACACATGTATTTCCATCCTCTTATAGCCAATGCGATAGCCATAAAAAGGTATTTGAAGCTTTTTCTATCACTAGCGAGCGAAAGATTTAAGAAAGATCTAAGTTTTCTTTCTGTAAATATGTGCAACCACCCAGGAAGCCTCCTATAATATTCAAAAGTCATCACCACGAATCTTCTTTTGAGCACTGCATTTGCCTCTTAATGCCATCAAATACAATACATTGTCACCGTACTTTGCTTTTATACTAGCATCAATTCTTTTGCTGGAGGTGTTTCATATTTCCCAGCATATTCCTCATTCAAATAATGATTAACTAATTGTGTTGTACCCTTTGTAGATTCGATCCATTAATATACAGGTGAAACGTTATGAATGGGATGGTGTGTTCTCACACTAAGCCGTTTGAAATTCAGGATTGATGCCACGTATAATTTCCATTTACCACCACTTACGGCAAACTTGCATCTTACTTCCCGCAGCTTCGTATAAGATCTCAATGTAATATATCTAAAACAAGCTTCAATTGAACCCTTCCATACAAATGCATGTACATCCTTTTTTCTATCAAACTCTTGTCCAATTTTCAGATGCAATCAATCTGAGAACTCGAAGATATTATTTTTGTTGTGTGCCTTCTCGTGAACTACCATTTCCAAGTTGTTCTCACCATCACCATCCTTATGCTCTATTTGCACAATAGAATCAACTTCATTACTACCAGAAACAACTTCATCAACTACCACATTCATGGCACATCCACCATCTTCTCTTAACCCATTTGTATGTTCACTATCTGAAATATCTGAATCCAAAATATTTATTGTTCCCATCAGATTACTCCCAACTCTGCTTTTGTTATTTGGACCTCCAATAACACAGTCATCATAATCTACAACACCTCCATCCTCACCTTCTTTAGTAATGCGTCCAAAAGCAGGAATTAAAGGCCCAACTTGCCTTTTAATTTAGATCTCACACTTCACACTTGTCGATTCTATCTCCACATACAGTAGTGGTCGAATTCCTCTTTTGCGAAATAAGATGCATGTCATTCATTATATATTTTGACTTTATATTTTCACAAATATTGGGTAAATAGCTTAACTTCAACTTCGTTGTATTATTTCCCACTATAATCTCTGCACATAACTCATCAATCAGTTGTTGGCATGTCAGACTAACTAGAGAAAAATAGAAAAATACTCTCTTGTTTTCCTGAACTCTACCAACCCATTCAAATTCTCCATTTGGGTTTCTTCACATTTACCATAATACAAAAAATAAATCAGTGTGATTTTCTCATCCACCGAATCCATTATACCTGTAACACAAACATAAAAAAGGGTAAATTTTATGACCCATTGCGACCGTGTGACTCTATGAGACTCTGTGACCTTGTGCAACCGTGCGACCATAGGACCCCTTTGTGACCATTGTACCTCTACAACCATTGTATCTTTGTGATCCTTGTACCCTTGCGACCCTTTGACCCCTCTACGACCCTTGTACCTCTACGACCCTTGTACCCTTTTGCAAACCTTGTACCTCAGCGACCCTTGTGCCTCTACGACCCTTGTACCTCTGTGACCCTTGTACCCCTGCGACCCTTTAACCCTTTTGCGACCCTTTGACCCTTTTGCGACCCCTTTACCTTTGCGACCTTTCTACCCCTGCGACCTTTGGACCCCTACGACCCTTTGACCTTTGATCCCTTTGACCCCTCGATGGGACTTTGTGACCTTGTGTGACCGTGCGACTCTATAGTGGAGCACGCACTAATTTCCGGATTGAAATGCGGACCATATCCCATAGGATGGGAGTCTATGATGGGTGTCACATTCAAGCTGAAGAATTTTGGCCGTGGAAAGGTGACCCCCGAACAAGTCAGTGAAAAGCTTTTGAAGGCGAAGAATTCCGACGACTGGAAGAGGTTCGCAACTTTGATGTTGTTGGCGCAAGTTATGGCTCACAAGCCTTCAGCAGAAAACTCTATCAGCCATGATCTCATTGACATGGTTGATGACTTGGAATTTTGTGAAGGCTTTCCATGGGGTCGTTACACATTCGAGATGATTTTGGATACTTGACGTAAGCACGTTAGCGGGGAATCACCGAAACCAAAATGGTATTGTGGCGGGTTCATGATCTCACTAATGGTAAGTTGTATATATTATTCGAATAACTTGAATGTTTTTGTACTTTTTGCATTCTTATCATTTTGTTTTAATGTTTTAGTTACTTCCATTTGAAACCATCCTTAATTTTGGGCGGAAATGGATGGTATGTTGAGGTTGTGGATGCGCATCGATCCTGCCCAAGAATGTGCAAGAAGATGGTTAAATTCAATTTTAACCCGAAGTATGTAGGTGTGATAAGGCAGATTGGAGATTCTAAGGTAACAATTACACAAGGATCACAGGGGAAACAAGGGTCACAGCGGGGAAGAATGGTTATGTTTTGTTTTTCAGGTTATTCTAAGTATTCTTCGTGCTGAACACGAAGAGGAAGCTTTACTTTCTGGTCTGGAGGATTACGAGGGATGTGACGATCCCGATGTTCAGATATGGATGAAACATCTTCGTAGAAATCCGAAGGGTATTTGTTGGGAGGATATCCGTGAGCTAGAACTGCTGACACGAAAAGCAGCTCTTGGTGATCAAAAAAAGGAGAAGGAAAAAGGGACTAAGAGGAAGGAGTGCGTGAGTGATGCTGATGGTGATTCTGATGCTGATGCTGATGCTGCAGTCCCTTTGACACTGGAGAAGAAATTAATAGTGGAAATAAGGAAGTTAGAGAAGAGAATCATCAACGCCGTAAGAGACCTTCTAAGGGATGTCGGGATTCATGTCCCTAATCCAAAATCAAAGGCTACCGAGAACGTTGCGATGACCGAAACCCAATTTTCCGACACTGTTGGTGATTTTGCTTTTGAATTCCTTCGACGTCAAAATCCAGTGTCAAGAAACCTTGCTCCTGATGGAGTTCCACCAAGTAAGTAATATTTAGTGAAAAGGTCATTTGAGTGTCAATTTCCATCGAGAGATATAAGCCGTAGGGTCGCATAGATCGCATTGGTCCCATTGGTGGCATAGGTCGCATTGGTCCTATTGGTCGCCATATGTTTAATGAGGTAAATTTTATGCAGGTGCTGGACCTTTATCGAAGGAGTCTGCGCCATATGTTAAACCTCCGCCAGCGAAAAGAGTAAGAACAATGCGAAGGAGAGGGCGAAAGAAAGTTGTTCAAGAACCCGAAAAAACGGTGGTTCAAGAACTTGAGGAGTTTGTGTGGAATCCCAGAGGATTAGTAAAGGACCTGATAACCCGATTTCCTACGTTCACTGATGCTAGCGGTGAAAAGTTGACTAAGCTATATTGGTTCCTGAAGGCACCTCGACATGATCGGTGGTGGAAATCTGAGCTAAATATTCCCCGGGGGCCAAAGTTTTGGGAGATTATATTAAAGGTCAACGCATGGCTTGAAGATGAAGTAATTTTTTTAAACCCTTAGTCTCACGGAGTTTTGTGTCATATGTATTCCTGTGTGTTAGTTTTTTTTCTTTTTGCAGCAATTGGATGAGGCGTTGATGGAGCTGTCTTCTCGCTTGGCATCGGATCCCAGCGCGTATCAGAATTATTACGTTTGTCATGTTGCTTTCATGCAGACGCTCTCGATGTGGACGTACGAGGATATGGAAACTTTGCCGAAAAAGTTTAGTCTGTTTTTGAACGCCAAGGCACCAATTAGTGATTATGAAGGTTTTGTCTCGGTTCTAAATATTCCATCGAAAAATAATTGATGGGTAGGATGTCATTGGGTAGCCATCAAAGCGGATTTCAAAACCCGATGCATCACGGTATACGACTGCAAGATGAGCCTTAAGGAAACACATATCGATCCGGTGATTGAGAGGATAAGAAAAGCTGTCCCCAAGATGCTCATTCTCGGAGGGTTTCCTTCTTTGGCTTCTGGAGAAGATGAATGGAGGTATGTGTATTATGATGGTCTGCCACAGAACCAAAGCGGGAATGACTGTGGTGTTTTCTCCTATAAATTCGTAGAAGCCTCGTTATTAAAGGATATGAATATGTTTCGCTTTATTTGCGACGACAAGGTTACTTCCATGCGTGAGAAGATGGCGGCTGATATATATAGTAATGGAGAACGTACCTTTGAACCCGAAGACTAACTTGATATTTGGTACATTATTTTTTTTTTGACTGGTAGATGTGAACATTTGGTACATTGTTTTTTTTTAATATTTGGTACATTGTTTTTTTTAAAATATTTGGTACATTGTTTTTTTTCTAATATTTGGTACATTGTTTTTTAAATATTTGGTACATTGTTTGTTTTTTTTTCTAATATTTGGTACAAGGGGCACAGAGCCTCATACG
>CM071870.1:27701342-27725070 GCA_036759665.1 Gynandropsis gynandra | reverse complement strand
GCTGAAATACAATCTGAAATATTCATTCAAATCCTCTGTAATACTCTTTCAAATGTTTCTTTCCAACTCCTTTCGTTTCCTTTAAGCTTTTATGGTATCAGAGCCTCGGTTAGGCATTATTTTTCCTTGAAATTCCAATGGAAGAGCAAGAGCCCTTTCCATTTCCAGTTCATGTTAACATATCCAATTTCATTACTCTCAAATTATCCAACACAAATTATCTCATATGGAAAACCCAAATCGAATCCCTATTAGAGTCACAAGACCTACTCGGATTCATCACGGGAGAAACTCCCATTCCATCACAAACCCTCACTGTCACAAATGATGGTGCAGAAAACCAGATTCAAAATCCACAATATACCTCTTGGAAGAAAACAGACAATCTTGTCATGTCATGGATATGTGGAACCTTGACAGAAGATGTCTTTGGTTTAATCGTTGGAATAAAAACATCTATTGGCGTATGGGGAGCTCTTGCAAGACATTTCAACCAAATCTCAGTCTCAAGAGAGTTTGATTTGCTGGCATCCCTACAAACCATTACCCTGGATGGCAAAACAGTAGCTGAGTACATCAAGGAGTTCAAGTCGATTTGTGACCATCTCTCCTCCATTGGAAAGCCAGTTTCAGACTCCATGAAGATCTTCAGACTTCTTCAAGGACTTGGGAAGGAGTATGAGGCCTTCACAACAGTGATACACACCTCTATGCATCGTGAGCCATTCCCCAAATATGAGGATGTGGTAAGTCAACTGACAAGCATAGCATTTACCAGCAAAATCCACAAGCCGCCTGAAGTGTCTCACCAACATGCCTTCACTGTCCAAACTGGTAACACTAACATGTATCACTCTGGCTCCTCAAACTTTGGTCGAGGTAACTTCTCCTATCCCAGAGGTTCAAATAGGTTTAACAATCAACGTGGTCGCTCTAACTTTACATCAAGAGGCCGTGGGTTTACACAGCAAATACACTCAAGTAATCAATCTTACACACCTCAAAAACCTTCAAGTAACACTAGTAACTCACGGCCACCTTGCCAAATTTGTGGTAAAACAAGGGATGTGGCTTTAAAATGCTGGCATAGATTTGACAACTCGTTCCAATCTCAAGAAATACCCCATGCACTAAACACATTTCAAGTTTCAGACCCTCTTGGCTGTGACTGGTACCCAGATTCTGGTGCAAGTTCTCACATGACTAGCACTACAAAACACCTCACAAATCATGAGGTTTATGGAGGTTCTGACAGTGTGATGGTTGGAGATTGAACTTTACTCCCAATCACGCATATTGGCTCGTCTACTCTATCATCATCCTCAGGTACACTTCCCATACAAAACATCTTAGTTGTACCTAATCTGCAAAAATCATTATTGTCTGTTTTACAAATCACTTCAGACCTTTCTTGCTATGTCTATTTTGATTCTAACGGTGTTGTGATAAAGGACCAACAAACACACAAGACCCTGGCAAAAGGATCCAAGATTAATGGCCTGTATGTTCTTGAATCATCAACACCAAAGGCACTCTTCTCTGTTAGACAACGGATAGCATCATCTGAAATCTGGCATAGAAGACTTGGACACCCAAATGATGAAGTTTTTCAGAAACTTAGAGCTAGTGGCATGATAAAAACTCAAAACACTTCATTTCCTTTCTGTGATTCCTGTCACATTTCTAAAAGTATTAGAATTCCCTTTAACAAATCAGCATCTATGGCATCTGAACCATTAGATCTTGTGCACTTTGACCTTTGGGGTCCTTCCCCTATTTCATCTGTTTAAGGATTTAAATATTATGTTATTTTTATTGATGGGTTTACACGTTATTGCTGGTTCTATCCTCTTAAAACCAAAGTAGAATTTTTCCCTGTTTTTGTTAGTTTTCAAGCACAGGTTGAGTTGCATTTAAACAAGAAAATCAGGTCCTTCCAATGTGATGAAGGAGGTGAGTTTAATAGTCATGTTTTTACCACTCATTTAACAAACTGTGGCATCAAATTACGCATGTCATGCCCCTACACCCCAGCTCAAAATGGACTCTCAGAAAGGAAACACCGTCATCAGGTGGATCTTGGTCTGTCCATGTTGTTCCAAGCACAGGTACCTTTAGTTTACTGGGTAGAATCATTCTTTACTTCAAACTTTCTTATTAACCTCTTACCATCTAAAGTCCTTTCAGATAAACGTCCCTATCACATGTTGTATGGAAAAGAACCAGATTACACGTCATTAAGGGTATTTGGTAGCTCTTGCTATCCTTATCTCAGACCATATTCAAAACACAAACTAGAACCCCGCTCCCTTCACTGTGTCTTTATAGGTTATAGTGACAAATACAAAGGGTACAGATGCCTGTATCCACCAAATGGACGTGTATATATAGCTAGACATGTAATCTTTAACGAAGAAGTATTTCCCTTTTGCTCTGTATATTCCTCTTTTTCTACCAGGTACAGTACTCCTCTTTTGCAAGCCTGGCAGCAATCCGGACCTCAGGTAAGTACTCAACCCTCCTGTTCTATAAATTCAGTCTATCAAATGCCCCTACCTATTGTTGAACAAGTCACAAATACTCAACCTCAGACCCTAGATAGGTCATGTGTAACCAGCATTCATTCTCAGTCCACTCCCACTTCACCTATGTCACAAACTTTAAGCCAGCCTACAATAGACCAGCCTTCAAATCTTAACCCTATGACAACCTCAAGCACACATCCCATGGTCACTAGAGCAAAGTCAGGCATCACAAAACCCAATCCTAAATATGCTTTAAATGCAACAACAGAAATACCTTACACAACAAAAAATATAACACAAGCTTTAAATCATCCAGGGTGGGCAGCCTCAATGAGAGCTGAAATCTCTGCTTTAGAAAGTAATAACACATGAGAATTGGTACCTCCACAACCCAGTATGAATGTCCTGGGTTGTAAATGGGTCTTTAAACCAAAACTCAAGCCAAACGGCAGCTTAGACAAACTTAAATCTAGGCTGGTAGCCAAAGGCTATCACCAAGAAGAAGGCATAGATTTTTTAGATACATACAGCCCTGTAGTAAAAACCTCCACCATAAGAGTAGTTCTTAGTCTTGCCACCACTCAGAACTGGCCAATACAACAACTAGACGTAAGTAATGCTTTCCTTCATGGAGACCTTAAAGAGTCTGTCTACATGAAACAGCCTCCTGGCTTTGTGAACAAAGCCTTCCCAAATCATGTCTGCAAATTAAGAAAGGCTCTTTACGGCCTAAAACAAGCTCCTAGAGCTTGGTTCAACAAGTTTAGTTCATATCTAATTGAATTTGGCTTCATATGTAGCTGAGCCGACCCTTCTCTCTTCATCTACAATCATCACAATATTACTCTCATTTTGCTCCTTTATGTTGATGACATGCTCATTACAGGGAATTCTACATCTCTGATATCAACCCTTATTGATCAACTCCATACTAAATTTCACATGAAAGACCTTGGAGTTTTACATTATTTTTTAGGAATTCAGGTTATCAATCATAAGAATGGCTTATTTCTGCATCAAAATCAATATGTGTTGGACATTTTAAACATAACAGATATGCTTTTATGTAAGCCTCTTCCTACCCCTATGCCCTTGAAACAGACCCTATCTGAGTTTGATCACTCTGCATATCATGATCCCACATTCTTTCGTAGTATCCTTGGTGCTCTTCAATATCTCACTTTGACTAGGCCAGATATCTCATTTTCGGTTAACCATCTTTGTCAAAAAATGCATCACCCGTCTATTGGAGATTTCAAACTACTTAAACATTTATTAAGGTATTTGAAAGGCAGTTTACAACAAGGTTTGTACATACATTCAAAAAGCTCTCTAACTATGCATGCCTTTAGTGATAGTGACTGGGCAGGCTGTCAAGAAACTCGTCGGTCTACCTCTGGTTTTTGTGTCTTCTTGGGCAGCAACCTTGTGTCCTGGTCAGCCAAAAGACAGCCTACAGTCTCACGTTCCTCGACAGAAGCTGAATACCGTGCTATGGCCTCCCTAGCTGCGGAAATAACGTGGCTCTCATTTCTCCTCCGCGATCTTGGCATCTCTCAACCAAATCCAACAGTTCTTCATTGTGACAATCTGTCGGCCGTCTATTTATCCACCAATCCAGGCTTTCACAAACGCTCTAAACATATAGAGCTCGATTACCATTTTATTCGGGAAAAAGTAGCCTTAGGCTCCATTGTGACTAAACATATCCCGTCTTCCTTTCAGGTCGCTGATATCTTCACTAAGCCATTACCACGTCCACACTTTCTTGATTTACGGAACAAACTTGGCCTTGGCGATCCTCCACAAGTCATCACAATTCACCAGGACGCGGCCCTCCTATGACAACAAGTCGCGGTCGCAGAATGAAGACGCGTTGCAAAACCAAGACGTCTGGACACTGCGACCCGAGACGCCACAAACCCATGACATCGCGTCTCGGCACTCTCAAGACGTCAGAACATTGCGATCCGAGACGTCGCATTCTCGAGACACGAAGATAACGCGACTCGAGTCGCCACAACAAGCAGCGCGACTCGAGTCGTCGCAACAGCATGTCTGCGGGTCACTGCAAATCCGAGACGCCAGTGCACCTTGTCTCGAGACGTCACCACAAATAGAACGACCCGAGATGTCTCGCCACTGCAACCTTGGAACACTGCGGCCTCGAGACGCCAAGGCTCCCTGTCTCGAGTCACAAGCAACGCAGCCCGAGACCTCTCAGCATTGCAGCCTCGAGTCATTGCAGTCTCGGGACGGCGAGGCACTTTGTCTCGGGTCATCTCAACACCAAAGTCCCGAGACGCCACAACTGCGAGTCATGGAACGCAAGGGCGCCGGGTCGCCTGCATCAAACACCTGCAACAGAATCTGCACAAACTCACACGCAAAAATGTCAGACCGTTATCTGACAAACTGTCAGATGTTAGAGAATATTTTAACATCATTGTCAGGGAATAATTTAGGGAAAGTAGCCGTTGGAATATTTTGTCCTTTACTTGCAAAAAATTGTATAAGAACCTAGAACATGTACTCGGTTGTTTTGAGCTGAAATACAATCTGAAATATTCATTCAAATCCTCTGTAATACTCTTTCAAATGTTTCTTTCCAACTCCTTTCGTTTCCTTTAAGCTTTTACTTAAAACTTTTGGAAGTTGGCACTCACATAACCAAAATATACTCTTATGCTTGTTAGTGTGAAAATAATTATGATAGCAAATAATACAGTCACAAAATGTCTTGCTTTGGTTTGAGTGCTTTTCTTCAGCATATTGTGATTGGACAGATTCCGCAGTGTTTAGGGCATGCCGATTTTAATGCCCATGTGTTCTATTTGAGAGAATTTTCTTACTAAGTGGTAGAGAGATGAGCGGAGGGATTGGCGAGAAGACTCTCAAGAGTCTTCTAGAAAGAGATACCGCAGCAGAGAGCAAGAACCACAACCAAAGCCCACCAAGGAAATCATCAACCAAGGAGAGGGAGAGGGATAATGACATGGAGAGAAAGAGAAACAGGGACAGGCAGAGAGACATGGATAGACATCATGATTTTGACAGGGATAAAGAATGACGAGAAAAGAGCTCCAGCCGCGAGAGAGACGACCCAACAGAGGCCGGGACAGAGATAGGGATTACTGAAAACGAGGTGCAAGGTGATGATGATGATTATGATGGTGATGATGATTGTTACTCCACTCATGGTTCTTAATCAAACCCTTATCTACAAGATTAGTACCTTTATAGACACCCAGAAGATGGAGTAGTACATGTTTTATGCCAACATTGTACCTGTGTATTCCAGTCCTGGTTTCGAAAAAGATTACGGCCTTCAGCTCTTATACTCTCTGTGGGCATTTATGATCCTTTATAGCTTTCACCTCACTACGGAAGGTAAGTGAACCGTCCTGTGGTTGCTCAGTCGTTGAATCAATAAATACAGTTACAGAGATTGGTTGATAGGTATTATTGATTGTTTCAGTCTTGGTGTGTTAATAATACCAAATCCTTTGTATGCATGGTTGCTATGCTCTCCCTAGAACTAAGTTTCATATGTAGTTTCAGCTGTGTTTGAATTTTTAGGGTCTACATGACCTCAAGAGCATGTTTCATTTGCAACATGGTTGTCTCTTTGAATGTGTACATGAGCAAATGCAACAAATGACCAAAGAGCAAAATCCACTAACCAACCAGAAGTGGATTCTTTTGTCTAAAATACACGGTTTTATGGTTTAAATGTTAAGCATTTCATGACTTCAAGTTTTGTATTCAACTATTGATGTGGATTTAAACGTAGGGTTCTAATGGTCTCCGACCAGGGATGTCAAATTGATAGACTCGCCAAAACTTGTGAATAACCCGCAAGAGTTGGACCGACATGAAATTTCACGAGGCTAAAATTCTCAACCTATGAGTTGGATTTTATACATGTCGGGATTGTCTATGGTCTTATTTTTTTTACATCTTTATCTTTGTTTTCAAAAGTCACTTTTGTCAATTCATATAATAATTATATAAAATATTTTATAAAATTTCAAAATATATATTACTTCCTTTTAGGTGTGTTCTTCAATCATTTAAAAAATATTAATTTAAATTGAATAAGTATTATGTTATATTAAATTATATTAATTTGATAATATACAAATAAAATAAAACAATATTTTGAAAAACTTTGCCCAACGCGCGGTTCATCAACTAATTATATATATAAAAGACATGATTTTTCCTGAATTCTTAGCTTGCCACATCAGCACTGTTCATTTAAAATAAATTTAAACATTGGAACTCATTTTGGATTAAACGTATTGTAATGTGAATACTAACAGAGAGTATTAATTTATTTTTAAACCTGATATAATTGGATCAACGCGTATCTTTGTATTTCTCAACTCCAGATCAAAAGGCCGCTTTGGACCTCTCACCTTCAGATGTTGGACCTCTCACCTCCAGACCAGACGTTGTTGGTCGAAGAGATGCGATTAGTGAGGCTAAGCAAGAGCAGAAGAAAGGAACAACAAATAATTCCGATTGAGTATTATTGTAAAAGCTTATATTGGCCCGAGAGAGGGGTAAGAGATGGTGAACTGGCGATTTGCTCAAATGTCAATAAGTAACAAGGAATATGGTGCGCCATTGACGAGGCATAAGGGTCGTAATTCGAGCTCCGACAAAGCCGAAAAGAGGCAAAGGAAGTGAAATATAAGCTGAGCAGAGACGAAGATAGTATGGAAATGAAGATGACTGAAAAGGAGAGAAGGGGAAGGAAATAGCAACACGAGTCGGAAGTAGAGGATGAGGACGAGGAAGAGGAGAAACTGGAGGATGCGAAGCCAATTGGGAAATTGCTTACGGTTATGGGTAAAGTTACCTACGATATGTTTTTTCATCTTTTCCCTTCGTGATGTGTCGTGATTGTGAATTGATGATAGGAAGATGTAGCGGTGGAGGAGGAGTTCGTCGTAGAACCCGTCGTCTAGTCCGCTGGCGGAGAAATTCTGAAAATCGTTGAGCCTTCGGGTATTTATACTGTGGAAGCGATGGAAGAGATACTTGCCGGGGAAAGATCTATTATGAAAGAAGATCCAATTGATGAGCGGAAGCAATGGGATTAATTTGGGGAAGGGATATGAACAAAGGCCGATGCTTGACAACAACGAGTGAAGAAAGGCATTCTTAAAGTTGAGGTATTTGGATACTGCATATTCTAATGGATCAACCGATTGCTTCCAAAGCCATTTTCTTTTGGTTATGTAGAATTCTTCGAGTCGTTGATGGTATGTTTTGCGGAAAATAACTTAGTTGTTTGGTTATGTGGAAATGTTTAGCAAATCCAGTCGTTGATGGTATGTTTTCCGGAAAAATGCTCAGTTGTTTGGTCAGGACTGGTTTAATTATGTATACGTTATGCAGAGTTCTGGACATGTTGTTGAAATGAGCAACATTGATGTTGCTAGGCATCTCTTTTATTATCTAAAAAAATTAATGATGCTTTCGTTGGAATGGTTAAAAGTGAACCCGAAAGGTACACTGCATATGGTAAGCCTGCTAATTTGAATTTCCATTTTTTTACTGTGCATCATTTAACACATAACATTAGGAGTGGAAATATATGCACAAAAGTAATTCTCATTTCATTTCATATTGGATAATGCATGTTCTGTCCTTTGTATAGTTTATTTTGCAATGATAAATCTGGAAAGTTCCTACATCACTTCATCAAATATGAACGTCGATGTTCCGTTGAAAAGTAAGTTTCTCTCCATCCGGTTGTTAACATGTTATTCTTGATTGCGGTGTTTTCTACGTGTAAATATATATATATATATATATATCGTATCCTTTGCCTTCGTTCGTTAATTGAATATAATATGTGCGACTTTGAATCGTTTTAATTTGGTTTCAAAAACACATGACCGTTGGAACTTTGGATGAGATATTTCTTATTGATTCATTTCGGGTTAACTATATCTTCGTTGGGTACTGAGTATGAACAAACTTCGTGGTGTACAAAATCAACATCATACTATTGTTGTTGGTATGTTCCACAAATTTAAGGTCTTTCGACACTGAATGTTCTAATGGATCAACCGACTCTTTTAGAGCGAAGAGAATAAGTAGTAAAGGCAGCGATGGAGATGGAGGTGTAAGGAGGATGAAAGAGAAGGAGGAGGACCAAAGGGGGGCAAAAATATGATTTTGGGAAAGTGGTGGAGCGAAAATGAGAAGAACAAAAATCTTTTTGTTGTTTTCTTCAAAAATCTAGGTTTTGATCTATTTGAAGCTTGCACTTGATGTCTTTTGTGTTGTATGTTGTAACATTTGAGGTGATTTTAGATCATGGGAGCTGCTAGATGAGATGCGCCGTATGAAGGCACTTCTTGTGGCAACAACAGACAAAGAATCTCTATATTTAACTTGTCTGCTTCAGGTATTCTGATCATTAATTACATTTTCTTTTGTTCATTCCTCTTTCTTATATTCCTGTGTTGGATGTGCTCTGAAGGTGAAAATGCAGATAGGGTTCTCTGGACAAACTTTGTTAGCTGCCCTAGGACAGGCAGTTGTGTACAACGAAGAGCATTCAAAGCTACCCTCAAATATCCAGTCTCCTTTAGAAGAGGTTTGTTAATTTTCCCAAATATTAATATTAGAATCCTTTCTGATCTGCCACAAGTAGTGATAGATGTGCCAGACTTCGCATTTCTGTTTGTAGTGTGTAAAATTTTTCTGATCTGTTATTACTTCTAATTCCAAAGGTTTTGTGCTAGATATTCCTGTCTGCGCAAGGATATTTTCTATCCTTGTTAAAACATCATCACCTTTTTCTAGATGAATTTTGGGGTTTCTGCATAAAATTCTTCCAGAGATGTCAAAATTAACATTCTTCTCTGCAATTCTTTTTGCTTCCGCTAAAATTTTAATTTTTTTTTTTGTCATTTCATGCTTATTTTCTTGAATAATCGTCTCTGAATGGGTCCTTGTAGGCTGCGAAGATCGTTAAACAAGTGTACACCGTGCTTCCTGTCTATGACAAAATTGTTCATGCTCTTCTAAATAATGGTATATGGAATCTTCCTAAGACTTGCAACTTTACATTAGGCGTTCCAATTGGACCCATGCATGCAAAACCAGCAATAGGAATCGCAGAGATAGTGAACAAACTCCAAGCTATTGTTTTCAGTTGTGAATACATATATGATGGAGAGCGTGCCCAGGTGATATTTCCATATCTATTTTTTTAAATGAGATTCATCTATCAGCATTGTTTATGTATAGTTTTTTTGTTTGGGGTAATGCAACTATATTCAATCAATTTATGCAGATACATTACACGGAAGATGGTTCATTTGAGATATATAGTCGAAATGCAGAAAGAAACACTGGGAAGTTTCCTGATGTTGCTCTTGCATTGTCAAGGTAATCTTATGGTAAAGATGGTTGAAACTATGAACTATTCGACCATTGTTTTATTGACTATGAATATCTTCTGAGTCAGATGGAAGAAACCCTCAGTTAAATCATTTGTTCTGGACTGTGAGCTTGTTGTTTACGACAGGGAGAAGAATAAAATTCTTCCTTTTCAGGTAATGGTGAATTAAATTGCAAGGTCCATGAGTTCACCCACATTAACTACAATACATCATCTCAAGAAGAACATGGTTGTTCTTCGATAGCTCTATAGGATCATGATTAGCTACCAAGATTTCTGGACATCAATCTACTAAGTTTTCTTCTTATGAGCAACTGATTATAAGCTTTTTCTGTTACTGTTTTGTCTTAGCTCTAAATTTTGAATTCTACAGTTCACTTCTTCAATGGTCATGGAAAAATTTTTACCAATTATGAATTCTTTGATGACACTCCTCTCAGTTAACTTTGGAGCTAGATGGTTGCCATATATCTATATTTTAATATCTCCACATTCTTAGTCCTCGAGCCCGTAAAAATGTGAATGTCATTGATATCAAGGTTGAAGTCTGCATCTTTGCTTTCGACATGTTATATTTGAATGGTCAGCATCTACTATAGGAGAATCTGAGCGTTCGACGAGAAGTGAGCCATATCGGTAACTCATACGTACATATCTTTCACTTTGATTAAAATTTTGTGCAAAGTTGCAGTTGTGAATATGGAGTTTTCTTTAAACAAAAATCTATATGATTCCTTTGAGGAAGAGCCTGGTTACTTTCAGTTTGCAACGCCTCCAACGTCCAGTGATATTGAAGAAATACAAAAATTTCCTTGTCTCAATCTATACTCAGATATATTGAATAATGTTTATTGAAGTTGGAAATAGAAGTAATTGCTCTAAATTCGAGTATCACTATGCATCTACTGGAGTGCATACATCAATATAGTTTAGATACCACTTAATGGGCGTTAAAAAAGTTTCAATTACTGTTTGTCTCCAATGATACGACCCACTCGATTGGGGCATAGTTATGGATGTTGCATTTCTATTTTAATGAAGTATGCATTATGTCATCTCGAACCTAGAATGAGCTATCGTAAATAGAAAACTTTTTTGTTTTATTGGTTATAGGCAACTTATGAACACCTCGCCAATCTAACCTATAACATCATTTTGTAAGCTCAAAAAATGTAAGGTTTATCTTAATTTGTTTCTTTATACTGTTTATATATAAGATTTCCAATATCTTGCTATTGGTGCACCTGGTTGCAGCTTCAAAGGGCAATTTCAGATAAAACAAAACAATCAATAGTTTTGGCTTATATAACAGCTGTCACGAAGCTCTGCAATCATCCAAAGGTATAAACTCTTTCATTGATGCAACTGAGTCTTGGATAATCAATAGTATTGGATTATGCAAAGAATTTTCACGCAAGTGAACAGAACAAATCCTATCCAACATTTCAAAATAATGCACGATTTATCAAAATAGTGCACGGTGTGTCGAAGAACGTAGGACGCGATGAGCCTGATAAAAGTATGCGAAATTCTAGGTAGTGACTTTTAGTTGCTTTCGGGTCTTGCATTTATTGATCTGATAGGATTTTGAGATTTCGTATGAACTTAATTTCAATGCACTATAGGAGAAAAAGACACTAAATTGGTTCTTGATCAGTGTTTGTATTTCTAGAATGGTTATCACTTATTTCTTTTTCATAGAAAGGAAAATGAAAGGTTAGCAAGATTCACGATCTCTTCTTATCTTTGATTAAGTGAAGAAATACTCAGACATTTAGTTGTAGAACTTTTCTGCTACCAATTGTGACGCCTGTAAGAAACTATGATTGTTTTTACCATGAATACCGTGAAAGCTTTAAAGGGTTTTCTTCATGTTTTTCATTGATTGGGTTGGAATGGAGATCTTAAAGCTCCTAAATTGCTTATTGGTATCTCTCTCTATGTTTCTATAAATGGTTCAGTCATTTCTTTTGGATAGGAAGGGGGAAACCGTTTAGCAAGGTTTGTGATATCTTCTTCAGTTGTGTAGTCTAAGTGGTTAGTGATATGTAAGATATAGATGAAATTATTATTAACTCGGTTGAATGAATCTGATTGGCCGCCATTTCAATTTGATTACTTTATGGTATTAGAAGTTAGTTTATGAGTCTTAAATTTATAAGAGAAAATTTGTTACTTTGGCAATGGATCAATTGCCAGATTATTCTCTATCTTGTTTGGGAAAAATAAGGAATTCCATGGACCGAGAAAGACCACAAGCTCTTCTTGCTTGGAATTTTAGAAAGTAAATGGATTGGAAAGGGTTCTCTAGAAACTTTGAGAAGACGCGGACGCCTACTCAGGTGGCAAACCATACTCATTAGTACTTATTTACTATTGATTTTGGTATTTTGGTGGGTTGCAGATGGGACATGCATTTGTTTCAGAGCTGCTCTCGGTGATCTCAAATTCTCATTATTACAAGAGATGAACGTATGATCTAAAAAAAGGTGTTGTTGTTACTGTTTATTTCCCCCTACTATCATTAGAACATGCAAGTTAAATATGCGACTAAACATTTGTTATCTCAATCTGTAGATCATAGAATATGTAAATAAGAAATATCGATTCTTTTCCCTTGAAAGTGAAATCAATAGGCTTTGAGGCTCGTATGTGTTCTGAATATATCCTTTGTTTCTACAATTATTAAAGAGGAGATTTTAAATCCGAACATGAACGATCTCGACCGATGGAGTCATAGGAAGATTTGCTGATAGGATATTATACCAATGAGTTTCTTATCTAGGTATTCCGTCCATACTATGCAGAAGCTGATTTTGCACAAACGAAACCATTATAGTCACTTCTCTTCTGGATGGTTATAATGTCTGCATATTTTCCTATGGACAAACTTGAATCGCCAATACATTTACCATGGAAGGAACACTTGAAAATAGAGGTTAATTAAAGGACATTAGAAAAGTTGCTTCATTGTTCAGAAATCAGAAGCTGAATCATAAAGTTTGAGCTTTTTGTTAGCATGTTGGAGGTTTACAATGAGAAGATAAGGGATCTCTTGGGAGAAAACTCTAACCAACCTCCTCAAAAGTAAGCTCAACATCTTGGTAGAAAACTCTAACCCTCAACAAAACCGAGACTTGGATCTCATTCCAAACTAACATTTTATGTTGTCTTTGTGAAGGTTGGAGGTTAAACAATCAGCAGAAGGAACTCAGGAGGTCCCTGGCTTGGTAGAAGACAAAGTTTACAAAACAGATGAAGTGTGGGAGCTGCTGAAGAGTGGATACCGAGTTTATGAGTCTTGAGTTTATGAAAGGAAATCTGTTACTTTCGTTGGTGGCCTTGGTTGGAAGTGAGCGTGCAGGAAAGATAGAAATTGAAGGTGAAAGATTAAAGTAATCTCAATTCATCAACAAATTGCTCTCGGCACTTGGTGATTTTATAATGTAAGTTTTTTAAGTCTCTAATCCATCGTAATTATTTCGAAAATACTATATAGGTCGATTTATATGAATAGTATATGTCTTTATCAATTTAGATTAAAAATATATATTTCTCTACCAATTAACCTATCATACTAAAAATTTAGAAACCATAATAAAAACTTTATTTTATTAATTATTAATTATATATACAAAAAGAAACTTGAAAAAATCACTGTAGATGTATTTTTGGATTTTATTAGTTAAAATATATAAAACTTTAAATTAATATTTGACATATTGTAATATTATATGGTGTTGATGAACTAAATTGTTAGAAACAAAACCATAATTTAGTAGTTTTATTTTACATTTTTTTTGCCATAATCATTGTAATTCAAACTAAGAGATTTAAAAGAAATTAATGAAAATATATCGTTTGATATTTTGTGAATATATATCACATTTTTTTCAATTTCAAAGTGAAAAACTATCTAATTTTATAATTAAAATATATACAAAAGATATTTTTAAAATTTATGGGTTTGCTTTCTTTTGACCAAATGATAAATCTCACAATTGAAATAGACAATATATATAATCCAAGATTAAGTGTACATCTATAATTATATAATAGATATTAATCTTTCAAATCTTTAGTATCTTTTCTATTAAGCATCTCTTATCTTTTGCTTTCATATATCAAATTGATTCTATTTTTTTTCCTACTAAAATTTCAGAATATATTACATATGACAATGCATTTTGTGGACCATGTCGTTTATTCTCCTCGTTTGCCTTAAAAAGAATGATACAACTATTTTACCTATTATATTCACAAACATTCTTCACTAATCTTTTATCTATAATAATTTATTCAAATTTTAGACAAAATTTCATCTTTAAACCATGCATGTTAAAGCTATAGCTTAATATCTACAATTAATCTTTTACTTTGAATTTTATATTGTCTGCTAAAAACTATTACTATTTATTGCTCAAATATATATAAAAGAAATCTCACATTACACCATACTAGTTACTATTTCTTCAATCTAATATTTTTAATATGTTATACGAAAAAAAGGTGTGATGAACTCATTTCTATTTTACGTTTTTTTATATTTCTAATTTCTAATAAAATCTAATTTCTAATATAAATATATTTTAATCAATCAAGTAATTGTATTATCAGATACATCTATGAAATATCATGACACTTCTTGCATTATTTAAATATGTATAACATAAAAAAATAAAAAAATCAATTTTCTAATACCAACCTCGAATAAAAATAAAATAAAATTTGGTTGTTCTTAACTAAGTAGATATTTATTATTTTTGCTCTATTAAACTATTATGTTATTTCTTCCGAAATAATTTACTCACTTTGCTTAAACCATTTCAAATACTAAAAATATGTCGTAACAATATCGATATGGGATGAACTTGCTATGTATTTTCGTTCAAATATTACTCAAATGATTATCAAGAAAACAATCATGATCGTAATGGACGTTATTCCTATGATGAACAACTGTATTAAAAATAAAATATTATATTAAATATTCCCAAATTACGTATATACCTCAATAAATGTTTTTAAATCATGTTTGAAATGAAATTTAGTTCTAAAACATTATACAGGTACCGATCATATTCATACGATTCCCAACTACAAATTCATAACGCATTCATTTCGAGCATTGGTTGGATTGGTTGACCACAAAGGCCTTTTATCGAGTAAGTAGTTTTGCACTTTATCAATAATATTTTTTTCTAGTAAGCTTATATATTGTTGGACTTATAATCGTTATGCAAGGATCAAATTTACTGCTACCTACCTCTAAGCAAAAAATTAGAAATTTGATAGTTATTAAATAAATAAGTACTTAATATCCAAAATAGTTTGCTCACATTGCTTGAACCACTTCAAATAAAGAAAAGATGTCTTAACAATATCGATATGGGATGGATTTATAATGCATTTTGTTTTTCAAATAATACTCAAATGGTTGTCAAGAAAATAGGCATGATCGTAACATGCGTTATTTCGATGATGATAAACGGTAATAACAATACAAATTAACACTTATATTAATTAATATTTTTTTGTTCATGTCATTGCGTAAGTCCCATGATGATCAACTGTACTTTTTGTTAACATGACCGTCCTGTTCCACAAACATCTACAACAATCAAAATTTAAATACAATCAAGAAATTCAAACATGAGTACATTTTAAAGATTCTCAAACTATGTTTATACCTTAAAAATATTTTTTAACCATATTATAAATTAAATTTAGTCCTAAAATATTATGCAGATACAGATAAGAAAAAAAATATGAACAAACTCCAGTCCAAATCATACAATCATTTCCTCCGACATATTCCTTTTTAAAATTTCAAAGATAATATGAAAAAATCAATGTGTTAGTTTACATTGCATTTTATCAATCTATTGTTTAAACTCTTACATTAAAAAATAGAATTTATGTGCTTGTATTGGCCGATACATATATCAATAGCATATAATGGTTTAATTATAAATTATGTATAACAATTAAAAAATATAATTTGATTATCGCAAAACCGCGCAAGGCACGGATATCATCTAGTGATAACAAAATGCGGGCTCATTGTTGTTTCTTAAAAATAATTTAATTAACTTATTTTTTTAAAAGAAAAATTGAAGAAAACATTTGTAGGATTATTTTCAAGTGATTAGTAGTTGTAATTTAGGTAATGTCATAATATTGTTATGAATATATTTGTTTAAATCCATATTTAACCCCTGCATTGATGAGGTTTGACTTAGTTATGTTGAATAAGAATGAAGAACTGAATTTAATCAAATCTCTTGTGTTCAGATAACATTGTAAATTAAATATACCATAATTCTTTTAAACTTAAAATCTACGAATTATATATCTATATATATAATTTTAAATTAAATATTTTGATAATTAAATGAAAATGTATAATTTTACCCCGTCACAAGCAAAAAACAGTAAATCCATGGATTATTAATGATAGCGCAAGCTTTTAAAATATAGAATAAGAAAATACAAACAATAATAACTACATATTTGGATTCTTTAATGAATATTTACATAATCATATATATAAAAGGGATGAATTTTCCTCCTCCCTGGTGCTGCCACATCAACACGGAGGAAAAGTCCCCCTCACTCTTGCTTTCACACCCGGTACGCGCGTCTCTTCGTCTATGAATCCAACCCATGCTTGCTTTCACACCGGTGGTCGATTTTCCCAAAGTGGCATTCCCCTCTGCGCGTGACTATTCACCATCTTCGTTCGGGATTCGTTGTTCATACACACCCCACCCGAATCATCTCCTGTTAAGCCGTTTGCGATCCATCGTCATCGATCTAGGGTTTTGCTTTTAACCCCTAGTTCCGGGTTTTCTTAAACGAATCGGTCCTGAATATGCTTGTGTCTAGATTACTCTCGGGTTTTGTTTGTTATTGTGAGCGAGTTTGTTGAGTGCTACAAAATCAATGATTTTGCGCGTGCTCATGGAAACGAAGAGGATGGTGCACCTTCTCATGGAGAAGAAGCTACACCAGCAGGGGTATGATGTATCTGCCTCCAGACCCTTCCTCTTCGTATTAGCAATCGTTTATTTCGTTTGTAAATTGAAAATAAATATGATATATGTGTTGGGGATTTTAGGAGGCAACGCCAATCCAACAGCAAGGGAATCGTCTGCTTCGTCTTCCTCCTTGATTCCGAATAATCGGTGTCTTTACCAACGCTCTTGGAGGCAAGCGAAGAATAAGGAATATTTCCAGTTCCTTGAAGACAAGCAACTGAGAAACCGGCGATGGTGAGTCATGTTTTTATCTGGGGTCAATGCATTCTGTTGGGTAATTAGAGTTTTGTTACCTTTTCTGAACCAGTGAGAACATTTTATTTGTTTTTGCCAGTTTTAATTTATGTGCGATTTTTGTTGATTCATTCTTCTACCATTGGTATAAAGACGAATGAGGATGGCGCTTGCTAATGGAGAAGAAGAGGGTGGCCGCGCCAAATTTTTCCTGACTATCAATTTTTGGTTTTGGGTAAATACCTATTGCAATTGCATTCGACGAGTACATATGAGAAATTTTCGATCGGACGCTGATATACATAGACAAGTGTTCAGCTGTCTCCGTGAAGCCCTCAGGATAGAGGGTTTAGTTATAAAGTGTTTTATCAACTTGGAATATATCTGCGTCATGAGTTATGTGTTAAAGTATGTGTGGATGATATATTTACATGATATTCCTTTCTTATCGTGAGCCAAGTTATGAGACATCTTGAGCGAAATCTCTCTTTCCTTTCAATATTTGGAGAAACTAGGGCTTTTTCGGCCATAGTTAGTCATTAAATGATAGAGAAGCATTCCTCTTAGTGGATCTTATTAGTATCATGAGAGATTGCCTTCTTATTCATGTTTTTATGAGGCTATGGAGGAATCTTTTTCTGTCGCTTGGTTGAAACATAAGACTAGGAACATTTTTTTTGTCCGATTTATCATGTATGTCTTTGCTTTTTATGTATCTCTGTAGAATGTATTGTTTCTATATAGAGATTTTTCTGTTTTCATATCAGAAGATGATCCAGGTCAATACCGTGAGGGCTACAACAAACTACGTTCATGGGCATATAATTCACTTGACCTATACAAGGTGATTATTTAACCATCCATTTTATGTTTGATTGTGATTTGTAGCGTTATGATAAATTTTAACAAGAATTTTTTGGTTGCGTAGCTTGAATTGCACTGTGTGATGTATCCTGTGTTAATTCACTGTTACATGGATCTAGTGGCAAAAGGGCATACTCAAGAGGGTAAATACAATTTATCATTTCATGTACATTTGGGCTCATTATATTATGACCTTTGTAGACCATGACTAATTGCATGAACATAGTTTGTTGTCACTTGTAGCTTTATCACGTTGAAGCGTTCCTTTTAGTGGATTTTATTAGTATGTTGAGAGAATGCAATCTTATTCCTGTTTTTCTAAAGCTACGGAGGAATCTTTTTCTGATGCAAAATAATAGCATTACATTATTTCCAAAAGTTTAGTCACAATAAAAATAATAGTCAAATTGATAAGAAATTTTAAATCATTTTTTATCATTAAAATGATATTTTGTTTATTAAATTGTATGAATAAATATTATTTTCAAATTTTATATAATTTTTTTATAATATCAATATAACATATAATTATTTTTTATATATAAGTTTCAAGAATTGAATTTCTTAAAACATTAAATAAACTAACATACACATATATGATATCATAAAATTATAACAAACTAGAAAAAGAGCCCGCGCGATGCGCGAGCGATAAATTTGCATAATTGTCTTTATAAACGTGCTGGAATTATGCAAGAAGTTTTAATGAAATTCTATTATGATATAATTTTGGCTCTGCAGTGGAACATGGGTGAATAGAAAAAAAAAAGTTATATCAATATAAATAGAAGGCTTCCTGGTCCGTTGTACAACTGCTCAGCTGAAGGTAACATGCAATTGATTCTTGCTTCCTACCTCTAATTTTTATTTGATCGAATACCATGTAATCTGGGTCATTGGATATCAACAGACACATTCAGACTCAAAGTGAAACCTGGAAAAACATACCTTTTACGGCTAATCAATGCTGCACTCAATGACGAGCTGTTCTTCAGCATTGCAAACCACACAGTAACAGTTGTTGAAGCTGATGCCATCTATGTTAAGCCATTCCAGACCGACACCATTCTGATTGCCCCTGGCCAGACCACAAATGTTCTTCTGAAAACTAAACCTAAATACCCGAATGCTACTTTCTTCATGACTGCTAGGCCATATGTCACAGGTCAAGGCACTTTTGATAACTCTACAGTTGCAGGCATCTTAGAATATGAACCCCCTAAAATCTTTAAAGCTGCTCACTCTGAGACCTCTGTTAAGAATCTTCAACTCTTTAAACCAATTCTTCCTCCTCTAAATGACACAAACTTTGCCACCAAATTTACCAACCAGTTGCGCAGCCTGAACAGCAAGAAATTCCCAGCAAATGTGCCAAAACTGGTCGACCAGAATTTCTTCTTCACAGTAGGATTAGGAACTAACCCATGCAGCAACAAAAACCAGACGTGCCAGGGACCTAACGGCTCCATGTTTGTAACCTCGGTCAACAATATCTCCTTCATAATGCCCACCATAGCTCTCCTCCAGTCTCATTATTTTGGCCAGTCTCATGGAGTGTACAACCCATTATTTCCCTAGGATCCCCTCTTTCCATTTAACTACACTGGCAAGCCTTGCAGTATACTACTTTTGAAGATCAGTAGCTTCTCGTCTCAACTGCAAATAATCCTCCTTTGCAGTCTGTCCAGCCAATACATGGTTTTATTAATAAGCAAAGGCATCAACCAAAGAACTGAGCCATGCTACTAAACTTGTATCAATTCTACCAATTTAAGAAATTGGTTGCTTCATATTACTAAGCGAACCAAAAGTAGCTTTCTGTATCATGATTGCAAAAGACTCTAGGAACCAAACAACTTAATGGACATTGATTTCCCATAAAGATTCAATGGAATAAGTAACTGTATGAAAGCGTGCTTCCACAGGAAGTACGGAGTGAACTGAATAATAACGGGTACCCAAATATAGTAAAAAACTATCAATCTCTGCAATAATAAAGTTAAACCAACCTTTCCATTAAAAACAATTTCAATTTTCAGTACACAAATTAAGTATTGAACTCAATAGCTCCATCGACATTCATATCGTTAATAATAATTGCAGAAGGAAAAAAAACTTTTATAAATAAGACACATAAACTGATTTGAACTGATGTTTTGCTAAAAAAGAAACAAACTTTACAGCACAATACATCGAATAAACTTTCCATTTCAACAAATAGAATCCAAGAATTGGCATATATTTTCACAACCTGAGAAACTATGGATTGGCCAACACCGAAGGCTGTTCCAACTGATACCTGAGACTCCCCTGAAGCTACCCTTCTTTCTTGAGATGCAGAGACCCATAAATAGTTCGGGGGTTCACCTAAACTAAACATGTATCTCTGACTTTTTTGAGATGCCATTTCAGAAATATTAGTTTTGGAAACTATTTGAAGGTTTAGTTCCTAGTTATGCATTGTTTGTCTTCCCGAATCTTAACAAAATATTCAAACACTCAAGTAATTTTGGTTGGCTGGTTTTGGGAACGAAAACATAAAATCAAGGTACAATATCAAAGATTTTTATCAATAATAACAATCCATGACGAATGTTTCTTAACCATCAATCTTTGCAAAAACAACAACAAAATGAAAATAAAAGTTAGAGAGCAGAGATTAACCTGGTGACTAAAGGCACGTGCCAATGTCTTTTCTTATGTTGCATCATATTGCATCAAGTTTCAGCTTCTTCTGGATGGAAGGATGATAATATTATCCTAAGTTACAGAGTAGAGGTCTCCACCTAGATCACTTCCAAGAGCCGAAAGTATTAGATTGCTTCGTGAAACCGAGTAGAGGTCTCCACCTGCATCAATAAAAATGTTGTTTTGGAAGGTAAATCAACCAAGATCGCAAAATGGGGAAAAGAAAGGGAAGATATGAGAGTACAGAAGGAGTACATTTTTATTGGTAAATCAACCAATAAAAATGTTGTTTTGCAGACCTGCCATCCACCTTCAACCGGGTATGATAAAACATGGTCAGAAGAAATCGAAACGAACATGAGCATTATGCATAGATCATCAAAACTCACTTGTATTCCACCTTTCACTCCACACTTTCCCCTGAAACAATTCCAAGTCGCTGATGAACTGCGTAACTGAAGAAACACATTCAAATCTAGATGCTAATGGACACGAATGAAAAGAAAAGAACAATAACGTACCAATCGCGGGCGATAAAAAGAGACAAGCTTTTATCTCCAGTATATTACCTTCCTAGATACAGCTTGCCTTACTATAAGAGGATCAATTGAAACTCTGCCATTAAGGGCTTCCTCCAATACAGTTGCAGATACAGTGGTTTTAATTGGCACACCGAGTTTGCTATTTCATAGGAATTTAGATTATAAGTTCCATCATGGGAATATCATCAAACTATCACAAAAAATAAAAGGCGTGTCGAAAGATTATCAACCTAAATAGAGCTGTAAACACAGTGTTCACAGCTCCTAGACTTAAAGATCTAATTCCAGCTCTTGGCTTTCTGCTTCGACAGCCTATGAGTAACAAAATTTGAATAAAATAGCAACAAATAAGCAGACATTATAAAAAGAATCTCACCCGTCAAACCCCATAAAAAGCCTGAAGCCTAACACGAAACAAACATTATCTTACCTCAAAAACTACAGTATCATACTGGTGTCGTTTTTCTGGATCAGACAAGATGTTGTAGGAAAAAGTGACCTCCTTAAACATGTCAGCAGCAACTGGTTCATTCGCATTCTTGTCAGGATGGTACCTGAAATACCAAATATTCATGTGTACGGAGACATCACAGCAGAGGATGTAATTCTTCAGAAGGAGTTTTTCATCTTTCACAGCCTCAGTTTGAAGAATTGATCACTAATCTTCAATTTTGTGTGATAGATCTTATCACCAACAAAACACCATCATATAGTTGGTCGATTAGATTCAACAGACTTTGCACTTAAGACTGAATTCACCAACCAAAATACAGGAAACGCCTCCATATTCAACAACAACTCTCTTCACTGTATTTCTCTACCCAAATTTAGAACGAAATAAACCTCCATGAGAATTGCAAAAACACAGTCTGCTGTGGTGATTTAGTATGTCTATATCAATACCTAACAAACAGACAAAATTAACACGGCACTCGACGTGCAAATGATAAAAGCTAGCGAAACAGCAACGAAAGAAACCAATAGCTTACTTGAGAGCCATTTTACGGTATGAGCTCTTTATTTCCTGATCCGTACAGTTCTTGGAGAGTCCGATAACCTCGTACGGATCCCGACGGAGCTGCCTCTCGTCATCTTTCTTCTCCGACTTGGATAACCGGTAACCCCTTACTTAGCTAATCAACCTACGAATCCGTTGCCGCTTCAAAGGGCATCGATAAGCACATCGTTGTCCCCATTTAGACGTTGGAGTCCGCCTCCTAGAGCTGTTCGCAGCAAATGACCTAACTGTTGCTTTTTCGTACAGGTTAGAGGGGAAGGAGAGAGTGAATATGGATCGACGTGAGTCAGGTTATTAATTAGAGTGGGAGGATTGGTTACGGTAGAGGGTAAATGAAATTAAATTAAAATGCTGAGGTGGAACATAGGAGTGGAGAAAGAAAAAACGTAGGACTTTTAAATTAAACTAAATATATAATAGTGGTTGCAGACGTGGAGGGCTGAGAAGCCTCCTTCTGCAACAACTATTATATATATAATTTGACATCTTATCTAGATGTATATTTTGGATTAATGTTTTAATTAAACAAAAATATATTAAATAATGTAAGTTTAATTTTTTTTTAAGTTCAAATGAATAGAATTAATTTTTTATGGTTATAATCCGACAGGTGAAATTAAACATTAAAAAAACCACAATAAATCTGATAAATAGATTCAAAAATATATCGAGAAAAATAATTGGTGGAGCAGGGAAGAAGAAATTGTATTTCAAAGCAATGTTTGAAAACATATATGCAACTCGCTTCTATAAATTAAATTTTTACATATATCTTCTTATGGTATTGTTATCTTATTTCAATGTTAGTGTGTATTTAATTCCATTGAATTTATATTTCCACATGACGTTTATTTTGAAATAAAAATCATATATATAAAAGAGAGGTTTTTTCCTCTCTTCCCGTGCTGCCACGTCAGCTGAGAGGAAAAAACCTCTCATCTTCTTCTACAGAAGTAATTCTCATATTCATTGTAATGAATTCCTTTATACGCCAGCTATCGCTTGGAATCAGAAAGGGGTAAGCTATGGTGATACAAAGGAAAAATTGGACCCAGAAACTGGTGGAGTTAGAGCAAATCATCGCCATCGTCAACCTATCAAAAGCCTCTCACCTCCTTTTTCATGACGAGGGGTTGGCGAGAGGAGGCGGAGAGCAGCGGCGAGCTACGAAAGCGGATTCGGGTTCTCTCATCCATGCCGCGTGACTACCGATTCGGGTTCTCTCATTCAAGCCGCGTGACTCTAACCTAACATTACCTATTCCTCTTCCTCCTCAACCCATTCCTCTTCCTCCTCAATTCATACATAAAATACCCTTTTTTTCTTTGAACAAAACCTAGATTGGAATTCGTCTTCCAATTCCAGAGCTTTGATGGGGGAGCGGAGGC
>CM071870.1:27621013-27636561 GCA_036759665.1 Gynandropsis gynandra | reverse complement strand
ATTGATGCTTGCGCGGAGGCTCTTTGCTCGTGATCTCGTGAGTGGCTTGTCATGGACCACCGGCATGGCAATGTGTGATCCATCTTCTCCTAGTTCTCCATCCGCTCCCATGCTTGTCTCGCCTATACTAGGCTCATCCTCGTCGTGATCCATGTTCGGCTCTTCCTTGTCGCGCTCCTCTCCTTCTTTAGGGTCGTAGGTCGTTGTAATGCCCTCATCACCCCACCGTGTTCCTGTTCCTTAGAAAAATAGCATTCACTTGCTCGCGGGGGTTCGCCTCGAGTTTCCCGGGAAGCTGTTCGGGTTGTCGGTTTGAACCTTGGGCTAATTGTGCCACTTGCGTCTCTAGAAGTCTCAAATGCGTCTGAAATTCATCCATCCTCTTCCTCATGTCCTCTTGCTCAGCTCTAATCCCTCCAAGTGCACTCTTCTGCTCTTGGTGCATCACTTGGAGCATCGATAGAATGTCGAAATCACTCGAGGATTGTGCATGTTGCTGGTACCCATAGTATTGGCCGTTACCTCTCGGATGGAAACCTTGATTAGGGTTCCTCGCCATTATCCACGGTTGAAAGTCTTGCGGATTTGCTACGTTGTTCGTGTTGCCATATGAGAGGTTAGGGTGGCTCTTGATGTAGCCTTGTTGGTAGCCCCGATTGGAGACGTAGTTCACTTCCTCCATCCGTTGGCCTACGGATGAGTCATGTCGATCCACATGAAGTCCAGCAATCATCAGATGAATCTCGCCAACTTGTTGTTTCAAGTCCGTTAACTCCGGGTTGGCTATACCAAGCTCATTTACTGCAGCCTTTGATGGGTAGTTGCGATTGTACTCCCCCACCTTCTTGCCTCCTTCCCTAGCCATGCTCTCGATTAGGTTCTCGAGCTGATCAAATGTGAGGTTGCTTAGGGAACCACCACCCGCTGTCACGATCATAAATCGGGTGGTCTCTTGGAGTCCTTGGATGAAATTCGTGATAAGGTATTTCTTATCCATCTCGTGGTGTGGGCATATTCTCTGGTAGTCTTTAAATCGCTCACATGCATCGTGTAACGTCTCGCCTCTTTCTTGAAGGAAAGAATTGATGCGACTCTTGGCGAGAAGCGTTCTGTGATCCGGGAAGAATTGCTGCATGAACCTCTGTTCCATATCATCCCACGACGTGATTGATGCAGCTGGCAAGTTGAAGAGCCAATGTTGCGCCGCATCCTTGAGTGAGAATGGGAACGCCATCAAATAAGGATCCTCCCGAGTGACTCCCGTTCCAACCTTAATAGTGCTACATAGCATCTTGAAGTCCGTAAGGTGGGAGTTCGGATCTTCGTTCTCCATTCCGCAAAAGGCCGAATTGTTGAGCATCTGAATAAAAGCTGGTTGCAGCTCAACTTGGTTAGCCATCGTGCGGGCCATGCACGAAAGTACTTGCATGTGCTTAGGAGCGGTGTATGCTCCATAAGTCTTGTCGGCAGCAGCCATGTCGGGAATACTCGCGTTGTCTTCTCCGCTGCTTGCACTATACGTATCTTCCTCCTCAAAGGCGTGTTGCTCGTGGTAGCTCGTTCTTTCTACCTCGGATTCGGAATCAACTATTCCGATCATTCTTTTCTTTCGCAGGCTTCTTAGTGTGTGTTCAACCTCGGGATCGTAGATGAGAAGTTTCTGAGTAGAGCTTCTCATACAAGTCTCCTGCACAACAAGAAACAAAACACCAAGCGTAAATCCGCGGTAGATAGAAAAGACTCGATAAAGAAAAAAACAAACAAACAAAGACGAAAAACAAACAAACAAAAAAAGAATCCGGAAAGGACTAGATCTTAATCTAGCTAATTCCTAGTCTAGGCCGTTATTAGTCCCCCGGCAACGGCACCAAAAACATGATGTGCTGGAAACACGAGTTATAAATATTCCTAGACCACTTCACCGCAAGTATACGGATCGTGTAGTACCAGGGTCGATCTCTAGGGACTAAAGCAGCCAAACTAAGAATAAAACTAAACTAAGACAATTAGAGATAGAAGGGGATGTGATCCTGAATTCCTAAAACTAATCTAAATGGTGACAACGATACTAGGTTGGGGATAAAGTCGGATATGACAAACACTACGGGTGTACGGGATACCGGGAATTGCATAGATGAAACAACTAAGAATCATAGATCTATCAACTATTCTTGACAACGGGAAATTCATGCCCTAAGGTGAGGAGTGATTCTTCCGAGCCTAAACCTCATAACCATGAATACGTGCAACCCTACCTTCCAGCAGTGATTAACCCGTACCATGGCAGCATTACGTACGCAATCATAAGAGTGATAATGCTAAGCGTAGAACCGAAAATCAAGAATAAATTAATAAATCTAAGCATTAATGCAAATCATTATTCATCCAATACAAATCTGATATCCCTACCCGCAGTAGGGACTCTACTCATTCATGGAGAAAATAAAAGACGAAGATAACATAATCCTATACATGATAGACTCTAAGGAATTCGATGCCTCGACCTTCCCTATCGTGTTACCGGTGTAAGGATTGATGCTTCTCTTCTTCTCTGATGCCTCCCGAGCCTTTCCAGATTTTTTTCCAACCTTTCCTTGCCATGTACGTCGCCCCCCCTTGCTCTAGATCTGTTATGTTCCTTAAATTCGGACGCTTGAATGTTAGATCTAGGTTGTTGCGAAATACACGGCCCGCTCGGGCACCAGTGTTGCCCGGTCGTGCAGAGGCTCGCCCGGTCGTGTTGAATTAACGCCCGAGCGGGTATTGTCTCGCCCCCGATCGGGTAAGGCTACCCGATCTCATTGCCTTTGTGCCCGGGTCGTGCAAGGTGTGCGGATAAAACCCCGTAGGTTTTACCCGAGCGGGTGGTCTATGGTGCCCGACCGGGCACCCTTGTTTCCTTGAAATTTCTCTTTTCCGCTCGTTGCTCGGGTGTTCCTTTGGGTTCTGAAGCTCGATCTTGGCTCTGAGTAGATATATCTTCAAATCATGTGGTTTTGATTAGGAATCCGTCATTTTAAGCTCATTTAGGCCTTGTCGCCTAAAAACCTGAAAACCAGCAAAACGGGTGTGTGAAACTCGTAATCATATCGGATATGTAAATCTCTATATAAGATGTATGCGAAAATGGCACTAAAACCTATCCTAAAATTGATACACTTTTAGTGTTATCATGTATCTCTGTCATAAATTTGGTCTTTTTATTTCCATAGGTTAGTAAAATTCGACAAATATATGTCTAATGGTGTAAGCAAATAAATCCATACACATTTCAAAAGGCAAAACCTGAGTAGCACTATTAACCTATTGTATGCAACCTCGACATGGGGTAGACACTTTTCTCATGTCTTAAGATTACTCCAGAGCAACGCACCCAAAATGGTTGACAAGGTTCCATTGACCTCTTCCGTTTTCCCATCAGTTTTAGTTTAACGAGTGGTGGAGAATACAAGTTTGGTGCCTAACTTAGACCACAACGTTTTCCGAAAGTAACAAAGGAACTTAACATCTCTATCAGACATCATAGTCCTAGGTATTCCATGTAATTATACAATGTCTCTAAATAATAACGTAGCTACATGCGATGTATCATCGCTCTTATGACATGAAATGAAATGAGTCATCTTATAGAATCAATCAACTACGAAAAAAATAGAATCGTGCTCGTTTTTAGACATAGGGAGGCATAACAAGAAGTCCATGGAAATATAAGTCCATGGGTGACTCGGAATAGGTTAGGGTGAGTACATACCATGGAGTTGCTACCGAAATTTGGCCTTGTTACACATGATGCACCTTCCGCAAATGTAGTCGATGGCTCGATGCAAGTGGGGTCAATAGAAATGTTTCTGCAACCCAAACAAATTTTTGGCCACTACAAAGTATAGCATAAGATTTTCTCGTGTTCCTCATGAACTACTCAATATTGAACAAAAATTTTGTGTACACACAACTTATGTTCAAAGAGAAAGTAGCCATCAATGTAAAAGTACTTAAATGTGGCGATATTCTCACATGACTTGAATATATCACCAAAATGAATATCGGTTGTGTAAAGTTCCTTAATATGTTAGAAACCGAGCAACTTTATGTCTACTGCTAAAATCAAAGTTTAACGCCGAGATAATGCAACAGCAACAACATTTTCCTTATCTTGCTTGCATATGATGACGTATGACAAGGTATCTATGAACTCCACCCGCTTGGTGTGTCTACACATCAATTTTTGTGTTCCCTTGACATGCTTGAGTGACTCATGGTAAGTATGAATTACGAATTCCTAAGGTCACAAGTAATGTTGCTATGTCAGCGTTTGTACCTATGCGTATAGTTCCTTATCATACGTTGGATAGACTAACTATGCTCCGTTGAGCTTATCACTATTACCCAATGGGTCTATGCTCATGCATCAACAATGCTCCAATTCCTACACCTGATGCATCACATTCAATTTCAAATGTTTTAGAGAAATCAGGTAATGCCAATAAGAAAGCTTGCGTCAATTTATCTTTTAGGGTTTGGAAAGCCTTTTCTTGATCTTTGTCCCACTAGAATTTGATGTTCTTGTTGATTACTTCGGTCAAGGGCGCAGCGAATAAATTGAGGTCCTTTATGAATCATTAATCCATGAAAGCTTATGACCTCTCCAATTGTCTTAGGGTTTGACCAATTGCGTATAGCTTGATACTTTTTTAATCAACATGTTTACCATGTTCACTTACAACAAATGCTAAGAACATTAATTTGTTAGTACAAAAAAGCATTTTGTAAGATTAGTGTATAGTTGTTTCGCTTCGCAAACCAACTGCGAGTGCCTTACATGCTCTTCTAAGGTCTCGATGTACATTAAGATGACATTGAAGTATAAAACAACGGATTTTCCTATGAATTTCCTAAGATCATGATTCAGTAATAGTATAAACTTGCTTTGTGCATTAGTTAATCCTAAAGGCATGACTAATCATTCATATAGCCCTAGGTTCGTCTTAAAGATTGTCTTCCATTTATCACCCTCATTCATGCGAATTTGATGATATCCACTATTCAAATCTATCTTAGAAAATACGGAAGATCCATGCAATTCGTCCAACATATCATCCAAGTGAGGTATGGTGCGATGATACTTTACCGTTATGTTGTTGATTGTGTGACAATCAACACACATACGCCATGTGTCTTCCTTCTTAGGCATGAGTATCAGTGGTACAACACACGGTGACATACTTTTCGCACATATCCTTTCTCCATGAGTTCATGGACTTGCCTCTCGAGCTCCTCACTCTCCTCGTGATTGGTTCGGTAGGCTGGCCGGTTTGGGATGCTCGTGCGAGGTACAAAGTCAAATTAGTGTTGAATCCCACATATGGGAGGTAAGCTATTGAGTATTTGATCGGGAATGATAAAGAAGGGTTGAGCTCGTCAGTGAAATAAGACTCTTTGAACAAGAGTGTAAACATAGGTTGCTTTGAATGCTAAGCCTTTTTCGAAATGAAGGTTGTGCTCGCGGATTTTCTCTCAAAATTATTTTTCGAATTTTCCTCTAGACCTCACGATTTTTGTGAACTACATCATGGTCACTCATACAAATTTTTCTCTTCTCATTCTTTAGTAACCGTACCTGGCCCTCTATTACCTCCTTGGGTGTGATTGGAGCTAGGAGAATGTGTCATCCTTTTACATCAAAGTAATACTTATTGCTATCCCGTCATGTTAAGCTCGAGTATGGAACTACCATGGTCATCCCAACAAGAGATGAGCCACTTACATTGGAACGATATCACACTACACCTCATCTTCATATTTTCTAATGCTAAAGTCAACCTTCACCAGAAGATTAACCTTGGTGTCGCCACTGTCGTTTAGCCACTACAACTTGTTGGAGTTCCGATGCTTTTTGGTATTCAATCCAAACTTCTCCACAAGTGATGTGCTAGCAATGTTCGTGCAATGGCCTTCATCCACAATGATTCTACACACCTTGTTCTTGACAAGGCCATGCATGTAGAAAATGTTCTCCCTTTTTAAATGGCTACCACTTTAGCTTGTAGATTTAAAGTTCTTCGTACTCATCGAACCCTTCATCCAAATTAGGTATATATCCATCTAATTCGGTGGCTCCTCATCTTCAGACACTGTCTCACATCCTCTATAAGATAGTATGATCATGGCCTTCTTTTTCAGATAGTCCCGAGAAAAGTGTCTACGACTTTGGCACTTGAAAGAATGAGTGTCGCGATTTTGTAGAGGTGTCTAAGTAGGAGCCCCTGGTTTGGGTCGTGAAGCCTCCACTTTATACTCAGTCTTTTTGTCTTGTGTTCGGTTTGTCAAACCGATTAGTTTCAGACTAATGTTAGAAGAGTTACTGTATTTTTTGGAATATTTTTCCATTCCTCCTCGGTTGCTTCTCAATATTTACTACTAGATGCTGCAAGTCGTCCATGTACAAGTACTAGGGAGTTTCCATGCAGACCTGTAAGTCAAGAGTGAGGTCGCCTCACCATACGATAGTTCATCAACTGCCATGGTGCATGCATATATGCGACTCCCTCACCATACGATGGTTCGTCGCGTTGATTCTCATAACTAGATATCTAAAAGTTAACACATAAAAGATAAAAGAAAAAGAAGATGAATGGATCTCACAATATCTCATAGTAGTGTTTTGCTTAATTTTCCTCATTCACTCGTGTGTCTTTCTCTAGACTTCTCCTCTTCAATTTAAATCAGAACTCAATAATTATTCGAAGTGAATTCTCGGCGCTCAAACTAAATCTTGACGCTACAAGTATATAACATCGACACTTAAGTGAAGTTTCCTTATATAAAGTACTGCTATTCTAACTACTCAGTCATTCTATTTCTATCATCACGACTCTTCTATTTTTCTTTCTACCTTTCCCTTTTTTTTGTTTTTTCTTTTTCTCTTCTTCTTCCCTTCTTTCTGTGTTTTTTCAATTTTTTATGCTTTTTCTTTTGTGTTTTTCTCCTTTTATTTTTTTCCTTTTTTTGTTTTCCTTCTTTCTGTAAACGATAAAAGATCTCATTAAACTAAACTAATATTTAATCAAATGATAAAAAAACAAAATTGGATAGACTTGTGCAAGAACAAGACTCGGATACCATTTGATATGATCTTAGATTGACGTTCTTTTGTTAGGTGGATAGAATTGAAAAGTAACCAACTAGTAACCCAATAGTAGAACTTAGAACTTATCTTCCCAAAGAAAGAACTTCCTAATCCCTAACTACAACCGGAATAGAGAATCTCAGACTCAACGAACGACACCACAAGATTTGTGATCTAGTGTTGATATGTCAATGAACGACCAAAAATCTCTCCAAGAGTTTGATAGATATATCTTTAGGATAAGCAAGAAATAACAATTTTTATTAATAAAATCGTACGTAATAATTTCATACAAGGTTTTCTATTTATAGGGACCAAAAAATTAAAAAATAACAAAATAAGATAATTTAACTAAACCCGATACAAATACTTGGTCGAGCGTCGTTAAGTCTTGAACCCTTATTCTACAAAAACTATACTACATTCAGCCGGGCAAAAACTATACTTGGTCGAGTCTTGTCGTGGTTGGATCGAGCTTCCATATGCTCCAAGGGTCTAGAGGATTCGTTCAAGTTGAGTGGTCCTATGATTAGGCCGAGCGCATCAGCTCTCTTTCCTACCCAGTGAGTTTGATCGAATCGAGAACATCGGCTTTCTCCTGCCTACCAGGTCAGCTTGGGTCAAGGGGAACTTTTCTTGGGTCGTGCGCCTTTGGCACTCCTATCTTATTGCTCA
The DNA here is from genome assembly GCA_036759665.1 of Gynandropsis gynandra. Taxonomy (NCBI): domain Eukaryota; kingdom Viridiplantae; phylum Streptophyta; class Magnoliopsida; order Brassicales; family Cleomaceae; genus Gynandropsis; species Gynandropsis gynandra. Next base: position 27,628,760 of record CM071870.1, on the reverse strand, counting down.
TCCCAAACTTGTCCATTTGTAGATACGTCACATAAGTTTTCCTGATGTGTCTTGATGCCCTTGTGGTGCCTTAGCTAGTATGTCCACACTAATCTAGCGAACACGTTTTGTATCCTCTTAACTTTAGCCCTTGTGATCGTTCCTTGTTTTGTACATGTCTAGGAAAAGTCATATCCTCATCAATAAAGCATATAAACTAATTTGGATATAAAATTTCGTTAAGATGATAATTGCTCATGAGTTTCCTATCTCACCAATGTATTACAATATGTTTAAAGAGATCATGCGCTATGCAAACCAAAATCTAAAAATCATATGTAGAAATACTCAGGTTTCTGATTATTTGAAATTTTATGAGCGTGAGAAATAGTTATTGAAGATGTAATTAGGAACGGTGCATAGTATAATGTTTTTTTGCTACGGATCTTTGGACCGCGATTAGCCACGAGGGATACATATGTGTGATGCAACATTATGTTGAATAGAATTGGAATTTAGCTAGCAAGATATTGTCTTTACTACTTTACCTTCCTCACATACAATAATGAAAATATCGAAGAAGATAATCACTTCTTTGAAGTATTGGGGTATTGAGTATAAGTTCTTTTTAATTACTGTAATAATACTACATCGAATTATAATATGATGGTTATCCTAAAACTTTTTTCGCAATCACAAATTTGTTGATGGGAAAGGAGATTAATTTCATATAAGATTAATACACATGTATTTAATCTTATTGTACAAAGTGGATTAAGAGTGATCGAAGATACCTTTGAAAAAATCAGAGAAAGTGCGAAATTTTAAGAGGATCAAGCGCGAGGTGGAAGATGTTATAGAAATTCGCAAAAATCAGAGAAAGTGCGAAATCAGAGAAAGTGCGAAATTGGAGTTTCATTGTGTATGGATGTGAGTCTTGCGGTAATTGATACACGATATAAATGGTGTACAACGGATGAAGAATGGAATAAAGGGGAAAAGATAGGTGATTTCATAAAGATGTTTCTGAACATTACTAATGTGATTTTGCGATCAACATATCCAACTGCCAACATGTAATTAATGAAAATTTTGAGGTTTCTAACTCTTCGACTTCTCAAGACAATAACAAAAAGATGAATACAATTTTGAGTTATTTCGATGTAAGTTTAATAAGTATTTTTTTAATTTAGTATCAGCCTTTAATAGTTGATTTCTTTATAGAATGTTTTTTAATATTTTTAGTGTATAGGATATCGACGATTTTGAAGATAAATTGCCTTCTTCGAATGATGGATTAGGATCGAGTTTAGATAGATATTTAATGGATCATAGGATACACATGCATCAGAACTCGGATTTGGATGTCTTGCATCTTTAGAAATCCAAATTTTATGGTAGAGAGTTATCATTAATGGCATTTTTGTCCAAATAGTCACAAGCAAAATGACCTCAACCCTGACACTTAAACATTGAGTATCACGATTTCCTAAAGTTATGTTGGTGGTAACTACTAGTTTTCATCGTTATGTATCCACCATTTGCTTAACTTTGTGTCCCACATTTTGTTTCTCAATGCGAGTAGCTTCAGACCGACAGTTGAAAGATTTTTTTATACTCAAGAAATGTTTTTCCCTTCCTCTTCAATTGTTTCTCGATCTTTACTGCCAGATGCAACAAGTCATCTTGTGCATCTCCATGTAGTAGCCTTTAATGCTTCTATTACCTTGCACCAATCTTCGTATATATTGATTGACCTCTCAGTGATAGTAAAAAGGTATAAATGGATGTCTCGTAATGGTACGAATATTGTCCCAAGTAATGGTAGCATATTCTCTAAGATGCCTTCGAGAAAGCATTAGTTGATCTCACCATACTAGTGTGTAGTCACTAAACTTAGCTAATATCAGTTTCACATACTTTACTTGGAAGTATTGATGGCAGTGAAAAAATCATCTCTATATTTCGCTTCCATTCCAAACAATCTTCTACATCTCTCCGACCAATGAACGTAGGAATTTCTATTTTGATACTAATGATGTCATCGTTGATTAGATCCTTAATGCATTGGTTGTTGATGTGTCACCTAGGTATGATCTAATGCATCTCAAGTTTAAATATTTATACCTATGCTAGACATCCTATAAGGATACAGATCATGTAGTTCCAGAGTCGAACCCATGGACTTAAAGGAACCTAAATTATCAATTTAATAAAAACTATAGCCATGAAAAATATAGTGTGTCTTATTTATCTATAATCCATTGGATCTAAATATATAATATAAGTATTGACATTGTGATGGTGCTATCAATAAATCTACTATCTCTCAAGTCCAGATTCTGATACATTTTGGATGCATTATTGCTCACTATCTTTGTATTAAAATCAATTAACATGTCTCTTGATATGACTATTCTTGTATATCTAATGCTTATGATTTGATATAATTTGATGTCTTCATCTGAATTATACCATGTGACAGTGACAACTAGTGGCTATTTAAGAAATTAAAGAACATAAACATGCATTACACCATAAAACACAAAGAACGATGAATTCGATCATTAAGTATAATGAATCTGAATACATAAACCCTAGCCTAAAGAATGAATCAATTAGATAAACTATATCTCGAGAATGAACTACAACAAGAAAAAAAAAAGAAAGAAGGTTAAGAAGGCTCGGTCAATCTCTCGACCATGTCGTGGCCTTCAACTCATCTTTGTTGATAACTTGATCCATTGATGTAATTCTCTAGCGTTTCACTTGATAAGCACAGTCCATAAGCTCTTTTCTCTATGTCAAATTTTTTTCCTTGCCTATTTGAAATAATCTAGTTGCCTCTTTCCAATACAATATTTGAATGTTTTCGTAATTTCGGTGTTTTGCATGGTCGAGCATAGGGGTGGCCAATCCAGGTTATCCGGATCGGACCGACCCAGATCGACCCGAAAAACCCAGATCGTTTACAAAACGGAGTACCTAAAAGTCTATATGGGTCCAAATCTTAGAACCCGTTTGAGTTCCGATCGGTCCGATCCGGGTTCGGGTTAAGCCCAAGGAACCCGAACAATCCAAATTAAAAGAGGGTTTATTTTTTCTTTAGAGCTTTTCTGCAGCCTACCGCTACACTCCATTCTCTTCTCCCTCACCTCGTCCTACCGCCCGACCAAAGACTCTCCACTCTTCTCCCCTCACACGTCGCATCTCCCTCACCTGCCACGTCTCCCTCACCCCTGCATCTCTCTCATCCACTGTGTCTCCCTCATCCGCCGCATCTCCCTCATCCGCCATGTCTCCCTCACCCGCCATGTCTCCCACATCCGCCAGATGTCTCCTTACGCTTCTCCAGAAACCTTTGAAGTGAGTTTCATCTCTTGCAATTGGTAGATATGCATAAACACAAATCCATAACAATCCTGATGAGTATGTACCCAGTATAAAGCCAAGTACATCAGATTTTGTTACAATTATTCTTTTTGTTTTCCTGCATTCTTAAACAGCATTATCGGATTAACGAATACACGTAATCAAGTCATTTTTATGCAGCGATCAAGTTTTGGGTGACTGTACCCACTACGTAGTACTAGTACGGTACAACTTTCTCACAAGTTCTTTTCAGCCCAATCAAAGACCTATGGATTCGTGTACGAGATGAAATAAGTGAATGATGTGGAAAATTGTGAAGCAATGGAAGAATGACTAAAACACTAACCTCCTTCGAGATTCTGACCGAAAAGCTTTTGTCTTTTGCATTGAGGGGTAGAAACATCTGGTTCCAAACCCCATCCAAACTCAAACAACCCGAATAACCTGAACCCAAATAACCCGAATAACCCGAAAATTCCATAAAACCCATGGATACCCGAATTTAATTTGGATTATTTCGGGTTCACAACTTCAGAACCCGAATAACCGAACCCAAATCGAAACCCGAAAAAGCCAAACTGAAAAACATTCGGATCCAGTTTTCGTAAACCCTAAGAATCCGAACCCGGATCGAACCCGGAGGAACCTGGATCAAAACCCGAATTGGCCACCCTCGAGCTCCACAATTCTCAGACCGAGAGGTTATCATTTATGCATCCTTTCCATGCAATCTAGAAATAAATTTAAACTGATCGTAGATCTTATTGGACCGAGTTGCAAGGTGTTCAGGTGAAACGATGATGCGGGCTAGAAATTGTAACGGTCTTGATCAATCTCGCGACTGAGTGTTATAAGTGCTTGGTCGAGCATTTCCTCGGGTGTGATCTAATTCTTTTTTCTCGGCCAAGTGATTTATCACTTTTCTTGAGTGATTCCTCTGGAGCTCTTGTGCATCTAATGTTAAACCGTTTGAATGAGTATTGTAAGTATTTGGGTCAATCATTGCTTTTATTTTCTCATGGGATGCTTATTTTGTGTTGTAACATGCATTGTTTTACCAAAATATGTTCCTTAGTTCATATCGCTTGTAATATCATGAAATAAAGCAAAGAAGGCATAAAAATAAACTAAAAGAGACTAAACTATCTAAAATATTTTGAACTTTTGCTTATCATCGAGCAAACATAATCAATGCCTAACGCTGGAAAGGGAGTACAAGGTAAATCAATATCAAAAAGGATTTTAATAATATTCATACCCTCTTCGTCGTGAATAAAATCAAATTAAATTCCTATAGAAATCACTAGCTATAGAAAGATATCAATTCATGGGATTTACATTAAGACCATAAATCTTTAGAATACAAACTAGAATCCTATCAATCATATAGTTCGGATTTATTTATTGTTATTCTAAAGAGTATATAGGTCCAAATGGTTAAGTTGATGCTCAAGTAGGATAAGATAACTATTTTTAGACGATTTTCTTCATTTTGAGACTTGACATTTTTGTTCTCTTATTTTATTTTATTTTCTAAAACGGAAACTGGAATTTTTTGACAAATTTCGTCACTTTTATTTTCTTTGTGCGTATAAGATAACATAGTGATATGAAAGAAAAAAGGGCGAGTAACACTCACATGTGATGATTATCGTCATCCACGGGTGAAATGTCTATCCCTTTGATCGATTGATATGAAATGATTTAATTCTGAAGAATTATAAGCTCAAACAAGATAGAAAGAGCATAATACTCCAAAGAATGGGCAATGGTTCTTAAAGAAATATATAAGCTTGGCAACTAGGATTCTAGGATGACCCTAAGATGATTAGGTGTTAATCTACACCAAAATTACAAAGAAATCAGAAAGTTTTTTTTCTGCGTTAAATGCAAAAATGAAAAATTTGTTAAAGAGATAACCATGTGAAATCATCTTTATTTAAGAGGCTTTATTTCGAATTATTTCATAGGGTTATCTCACTCGGAGAGTTTTGCATCACAATTTAATAATGTTTCTAAATATTTGAATAGGGGTATTGCACATAATGAAGTTGTAGGGTTGATTTCAATTGCGGAAATGTGTTTTTATCAACCCGATATTTAGATCTAGTCATGTTCGGATTAGTTTTTCATGGATATTCAACGATGAAGAATTAACAGAAACAATTTCATAATACATGTCATTGAATGTGCTGTCGTCAGATGCGAGACTTGATAGCACAAGTCCTCTACGCGTATCCACGCCGAGATCGGATTCTGCCTTCAACCTTTGGTGCGGAATTTCCGATGAACGAAACTGTTTCGTTCTTCGTTTTTCTGTTTGACGGCTACTAGGGTTTTTGTTTTGTTATTGTGTAATATATTAACGAAAACCTAATTTCGTTTCTTATATAATTATTAACTTTTAATAATTACATTTTTAACTCGAGACTATTCAAATATTACATAATAGGCATATTACTTTCAATCTCCCACTTGCCTTTACGTAATATTTCAAACAGTCAAAGTATATGTATCTCCATACACATACTTGCCTGTACATCTGATGTACTAACCCCAAAAGAAAATCAAGTACAATTATATTATTCGGTGCTAGCGGATGAATATAATTGTATTCCAAACTGATTGTCTAACAATCACAAGCAGATACCGAGACACTCGTATGCGTGTGACCTCGTAGGTTCATCACTAAACTGGTAGTCAATTAGTCTCACTAATTAACTAATCGAGGTTGGCGTCTAGCAACACTCCCCAACGACCGGATAGCGTGAAGTAACATCCTTACTCATTTGAGTAACAATTTTACGAACATAACTGACTGGTTAATGATTGCAAGAAACTCCTTTCTTCTCTCATTCAAATGCTCTGGCTAAGGTCTTTTCAGTCATTATGTTGCTGACAACATAGAGCTCAAACTCTTTACCTAGAGTTGACGGATTCCATCTTGATCAATCACTAACTGCACAAGCATCTAATCATTCCCAATATCCTTTCAACTTATATCCCAAGACATAAGGTGTCCAGAATCAAAGAATGGTAGATAACTTGCCAGTTACCATGTTGATCTCAGGTCTAAGGAAATTATAATATTCCTATCCTTCCAGAGAAATTCCTATTGAAAGTTCAATGGTAATGTAACCATTAGGAATTCTCCCTTAGGGTCAGTTCAATGATCACATCTCTATGCGCATCATCCATGCATGTGATTTAGTAAAAGAGATCTACTAATTTCTATCAAATAGAAACCATCACATCCATGTTGATCTATCCGGATTACTAACGTCCAATCAGTTATCCTATGATCAAGAACGATTTAGATTAAGTTTTTACCAAAACTTGACTCTCTTTATCATGATCTCTATCATGATGACAAGTTTCTAAACTTAATCATGGACTCTATCATACTAGCTATGAAAACATATACACACATATATTTACAAATATCATCAAAATGATAAAATAATGCCAATTTATTTATTTATAAGTGTTCAAAATACAAGACATAAAATAGCTCTCAAATAGTTACAACAGTTGTACTATTCCTAGAACTAATTCCAGCATGCCATGTCTTTCAATCCAATCTTCAACTTGTGCTTGTCAAACTCATTTGAACCAAGCGCCTTTGTGAGCGGATCTGCTGCATTCACTTTTCCTTCTACTTTCTGGATTTGAACGTCCCCACGCTCAACGATTTCCCTTATCAGATGGAACTTCCGCAGAACATGCTTTGATCTTTTATGAGATCTTGGTTCCTTCGCCTGGGCTATTGCCCCGGTATTATCACATAATAAAGGAACTGGTTCCTTTATCGAAGGGACCACACCAAGTTCAGTTATGAACTTTCTCATCTAGACCGCTTCCTTAGCAGCTTCGCAAGCCGCTATGTATTCCGCTTTAGTAACCGAATCAGCTACAGTAGCTTGTTTGGAACTTTTTCAACACACTGCACCCCCATTGAGTCAAAAGACATACCTCGATGTCGATCTGCTATCATCCTTATCAGATATAAAGCTGGCATCCACTATGTATTCCTCACCGGGATCTGCCTGATACCGACTCGCTATACTTAGCACGAAGGCTACATCAGGCCACGTACATGTCATGGAATACATGATGGCTCCCACTGCGCTAGCGTATGGGATCCTACTCATGCGTTCTCTCTCATATTGAGTTTGAGGACAATCCTCTTTGGAGAGAGTAATTCCAGTGCCTATCGGTAGATAGCCTCTCTTGGAATTTTCCATGTTATACCTCTTCATGATGGTATCAATGTACTGGGACTGTGATAGTCCAAGCAACCTCCTTGATCTATCTCTATAGATCTTTATTCCCAGAATATAGGTTGCTTCTCCCAGATCTTTCATGGAGAACTGTTCGGATAACCAAAACTTCGTCT
>CM071870.1:27573578-27601504 GCA_036759665.1 Gynandropsis gynandra | reverse complement strand
AATTTTAAATACATTTATAAACAATTGAACTATTAGTTTACATTACAACTTATAAATCTATTTAAATTTATACATTGAAAATTTTATTTCGTGTGTTTGTATTGCCCCGTATTCATATGAAATCTGATGACAATGTTCAAATTAATGAATTATATACAAAATGTAAGATAAATATATTTTAATTATCACGAATCCACGCAAAGCGCGAATAATGTGTAATAGGTAAATAATGAAGAAGATACTTCATAGTCTAAGAAACATTTGGATTCACTTACAAAAATATATATAGTTTAAAGTATGAAAATCTAACTACTTTATAATTTGAATCTTAATGTTTTATTTGAAGGTGTATTATAACTTTATTCATTTATATAAGAGTTTTGGACATATATAATAAATTAGTTTTTCAAATTATGTTCAATTCTCAATAATTATTTTTAAATCATGTTATAAATTAAATTTAGTCTTTAAAATATATATAGGTACGGATAGAAAAAACAATCATGGTAAAAACTCGAATACAATCACTATCTCCAACAGATTACATTTTAAAATGTCGTTGATATTATTATAAACAAATGACATTGTTATTTTACATTATATCTTATAAATCTATTCTTTAAACTTTTAAATTGAAAATTAGAGTTCGCGCGTTTGTATTGAACGATACATATATCAAATGTGATAACCGTTTGAATTCATGAATTATGTATAACGTTTAAGAAAAATACAATGTATTTATGAAAAAATATCATTATTAGTTTACATTACATATTATAAATCTATTTTTTAAATTTTTACATTGAAAATCAAAATTTACGTGTTCGTATTGACCGATACATATATCAAACATAATAATTGAATTAATAAATTATGTATAACGTTTAAGAATCATACAATATAATTATCAAAAAACCGCGCAACGCGCGGGTATCATCTAGTTTTATTAATAAAATGGTCAAACTCTCTCCATTGTATAAATTTCGGATGTTTATAACTTTTAAAATAAAATAGAACAATATTTAAAATGCATGACTACCATTTGATCTTGAAATTAATAATAATATAAATATAACACGTTTATACCGTAAATTTGATATTATTTACTAAATAAAAAAGATTTATCATTAATTATTTGAATATGTTTGATCCTTTTCTCAAAATTCACACATGATTTAATTTTGTTAATATCTTAACACACTCGATACTCGTTTGGCTTGATTTACAATTTATAACTTGTATCCAAAAAAAATATAATACATCAGTTATTTTAATTTTAGATTTGAATAAATAAAGTATTTTAGGCGATCACACACCGTACTTATAAGGATATATGTACGTCTCGCAGACGTTTAATTCATATCACATCGATATATCGTTTGTGGTTCTATAATATATATATGTGTGTAAATGCGAAATTTGTCGACGGGTACATGTGTATCGGTGTATGTATACAATAATTATGATATAGATTATATATGCGTATGTGTAGTGTGTACGTGATGGTGGCGAGATGGAGACATAAGGCCAATGAGTAATATTATTGCAGTGTAAACTTAAGTGGCATCACACGTGGCGTTCATTTAATCACCAGATAGAGTCACCTACCTTTTATTTATTTATTTATTTATTTATATTCTGAGAGAATTTATTATCGTCTTCCCTTGCATGAAGTTATTGCTTAATTTGAGAAAAATAAATAGTGAAATTTTTTAAAACTTTTTAGTTTTTTTTTGTTTGTTTCAAAATATTTTAATTATTAAAGAGTATATAAATTTAAATTTATTTTTAAATGAAAATTAATAAATTTTTGGATCAATTGAAAAATTTATATTATTATTTGGAATTAAATGAATTTTTTTTATTATTCAATATTTTACTAATTAAAAGATTATATTTTAAAAGGAATTTATTTGAAATAAGATAAATAAAAAAGCATTACTTAATCTCTAAACATCCCTTAATCATGTCAATAATTTAAACGCTTTAATAAATTTGGATCACGTCTTTATAATCTTGAATATTTTTAAAGAGATTTAAATAATTTTAATAAATTTAAATATCTTTTACGATTTTTAATTTGATTCAGATGATATGTTTAATGAATAAAATAATAAATCCTTATTAATTTAAATGGGCGTGGTTTAATAGTTTTAAATATTATTCTATAATTTGTTGATTATTTGATTAAACAAAATGTACCGTAATTTTTAATAAATGTATGAGATAACTATATAAGATTTAAAGGATTTTCACATTTGGTTGAAATAAACCCACAAACTCCACTCTATCTCGTATATATATATATATTCACGTTTGAATAACATTATAAAATAAAAAAATAGATGGCACGTTGAATTTTATATATTTTAAATTATTAATATTAAAAAAGATACATCACGTCAAATATTAACAAATCTAGAATCCAATCTAATTGATTATAGTTAATTCAAATATTGGTTATACCATGGTGGCAAGTTTTCCAATCTAAACTTAATTGAAAATACACATTAGAAATGTTAAGCTCATACATGGGAGATAGATTTTATTTTGCACATAATTTTTTGACAATTTTTCTAACGAAAAATCGACATATTATTCAACATTACTTTTTTTTGTCATTCTTGAATTTTGCAACACACCATTTCACTTGAATTAGACCAACCAAAACCGACTTTCCAATTTGTTTGGTTTCCGATCTTTCGTTTAACAAGATCAATAAAAACTAACCCACAAAAAACATTCACCACAGTTAAGTCGATCATACAAAATCTTCACCTTTAGCTAAGTCTCCCCGACAATACTTGTAGATTCCTTATACATAGTTCTTTGAATTTTTCTCTTCTACAAATCATGTCAAAAACACCTCTAATAAGTTTAGAGTTTCGTTAAACTTACTAATAGGAATTTCCTTGGTTACTATATCACATGGATTCTCAAGAATATGAATTTTCTTCACATTCATCACCTTCTTTGCTACAATGTCTCTTATTTAGTGAAATTTCACATCAATGTGTTTCGTTCTTTCATGAAACACATTATTCTTTACAATGCATATGGCATTTTGACTACCATAATAAATGTCTATCGAATCTTGTGAAAACCTTAAATTATCTAGCAAACATTTGAGCCAAACACCTTATTTTATTGCATCTGCAATGCAATAGACTCTCCTTCAGAAGTGGATAGTACTACCACATGCTGAAGACATGACCTCCAACTTATTGTGTTTCTTCCAAAAGATGAATAAATGACCTGAAATGGCCTTCTCTTTTCCAAACCATCTGCAAAATCAATATCACAATAGCCATGAACCTTGAAATCTTCATACGTGGAGTACTGAAACTTTCAAGTTTATTGTTCCTTTTAGATATCTAAGGATCCACTTTATGGTATGTTAGTGTTCTTGATACAAACCCCACACAATAAACCAAATTTTCCCTAAAACCTATCAATCCATACATGACATTTCCAACAACACTAGGATGTCCATACCTTATGTTTCGTCTTGCTCCTTTGTAGATGCAAGTTTGAAGTGAGATTCCATTGGCGTATTCACTATCTTAGCTTCACTCATTTTGAAAACATTCAGAATTTTCTTGATGTAATCCTTTTAAGATAAAGTGAGGACTTTGGTTTCTCTATATTTATTAATCTCTATCCCCAACATTTTCTTTGTTTTCTCTAGGTCCTTCATCTCAAATTCATAATTTAATAAGCTCTTTATTCTGTCTATTTCTTGATTATTTGCTAGCAGTTAACATATCATCAACATAAAAAAGAAGATATATGAACTCATCTCCTTTACATCTTTGACAGTCATACATTGAATCACAAAGTCATCAAAGCGTATGTTCCATCGCATGGGGTTTTGTTTGAGTCCATACTAAAGTATATGTGGTAAACAAACTTTCTTTTCTTTTCTGTTACCTTTAAACCCTTCTAATTGATCAATCACTTTCTTATTTTCAAGATTTTCATATAAAAAGGTTGTTTTGACATATAATTATTCAAGCTCCAAGTCTTGTGTTATAACTATGGACAACAAACCTCAGATTGATACATGTTTGATTACATGAGAGTATATCTTCTAATAGTCTAATCTATCAATATGAGACTAACACTTGAGCACCAGTCTAGCTTCAAATCTAGTCTTGTTAGCTTCTGAAATTCCTTGTTTTAGTTTGAAATCCACTTACATCCCGTTTGTTTTTTTTTTTGTAGGATTATCCACCAATATCCATTTATTTGTTTTTTGTCAAGAAGTCCATTTCTTCTTACATTACAGTTTTCATCTTTTTTCTGGTGTGGACTCCTAAGAGATTCCCTATAGGATTTAGGTCATCATGTTCCCCATCATTTGCTATAGTCAAATTAAATAATGTAATGTTCTCTTCTCTGAATCAAAATGGAATTATGATGTGCCTTATTTTCATCTTCATCTGGCTGATCTTGAGAAGGTAGTCGTCTAGCATCTAACTCTCAACTTGATGATTTTCCTTTTTTAGCCTTATCTCTTGGTGATGTGTTGTCTACCTTTGAAATAAATAGAAGTGTTTTGATGGTGATCTCAGGTTTCTTTTTTTCCTTCTGAATCAGCTGGTTGTTCCATCAATTCTTTGTAAACCTGACTTTGCTTGAAAATCACTAATTGCATATTTTTCTATCTTTTTGAAGCGATATTCTGAATCCTTTGGTTTCTAAAAGGAATCCCATGAACACTCCTTTCATATCTATCGGTTTATTCTTTCATTGGTCTTTGTACACATATGCACCACACCCAAAATTGCTCAGGTATTTGTAATTAGATCTTTGTCCAGACTATACGTTTTCAAAAATTCCAAACTCCACTGCACTTGAGGGTGATTTGACCATAAAATATACAACTGTGGAAGTTGCATCTTTCCCAAAATTTCTCGCCAAGACCGTCTCATTCAATAAACGTTTGACTTTATCCAAGATTGTTCTGTTCATCCTCTATGCAACCCCATCTATTAAGGTGTACATGTGCAAGCCATTTGCCTCTTGATTTCATGATCTTTACATAAATTATAAAACTTATTGTTATAGAATTCGAATCCATTGTCAATTGTGAGACACTTTACCTTTTTATTTGATTATATCTCTATCAGATTAACATTGCTTTTTTTTCAGAAAGTAGATCCCTACTTTTCTTAAAAATTCATCGATAATGGACATATAGTATGTGCATCTAGATATAGAGAGTGTAATTGATGATGACCCATACAGGTATGCATGACTCGAGTATTGCCTTGGTAGTATGTTTACCTCTCTCAAGGCTTAATCATGTTGCCTTACCCATAATACAATCTCCGCACATTTGTAGCTTTCTCTTATGTTTGTCTGTAAACAATCCATTCTTGACTAGAATATACATACCTTGCGTGATCATCTGTCCAACACTTCTATCCCACAATTGTGTACTATTCTTTTCTTATGCTACTGATTGAACTTCACCTGAAACAATTTCTCTACAAAGCACATACAAGTCATTTTTCAGTTCTGCTTTCAAAACTACCACGACACCTTTGAAAAATCTCAGTTTTCGATTTGAGAATTAGTAAGTATACCTTTTCTTATCCAATCTTCCAAGATATACTAAGTTTCTTTTTAACTCACATATGTACCTAATCTGGTTAGTAGTCTTTGTGAATCATCATGAAGTTAAATTATTATTGAACCAATTCTTTTGATATCACAGGTCCCATTATTCCCCGAGAGTACCTTTCCAGTATTCAATTCTTGATAATCCTCAAACCACTCCCTTCTTGGTGTCATATGAAAGAGACAACCTAAAGCAAGTATGCAGTGTTCCTTTAGTACTTCTATTTTCAGAACATCTATTGTGATGCTTGTTTTTTTCTTATCCTTTCGATTCAAGATCTTTCCTTCCTTTCCAACAATCTTTTTTTAAATGTGCCTCCTTGCCACAATACCAATAACCTACACCTGACTTTTCCCTAGACTTGGATATGCTCTTTTTTTTTTCCTTGTGGCTTGATCATTTTTTCCTATTCTCTGATCTCCCTCTCACCACTATTCTTGCTCCAAAATGTTTAGGTCCTTTTTTCATAGCTGCAAGTTCAAGTTCTTTGCATCTTGCTTCAGTCTTCACTTCCTCAATAGTGATTCTTGCTCGAGATTATCTTATAACATCCTTGAGTTGATCATAAACATATGTAATTTTTTAACACGTATACAATTTGATATTTCGTTTCAACTTTTACGTGTAAGTTCTGTAAATCAGATATCATATTTTAAAAGCAATCAAGATTCTCTTCAATGGATTTATGTTCATCCATTCTGAACCGTGATAGCCTTCGGATCATGTACATACGATTAGACAAGGATTATTGTACATACATCTTTCAAATCTCACTTGAACCATGTTCCTGAGTTTTGATTTGAAATTATAAGATGATTATATTTTCAACTTTCATGCTCCTTTCCTTTCTCAATTTCAATGATGTATCTTGGTCATCCTTTTCACTAATTTTCACTTCTAAATCCACAGTGAGAATATAACCTACCCCTAATAATAATTGTTGTATATGTTCTGACAGAAGATACATTATTTAGAGGAGTTCTTGAATGAAATTTTACCTCAAACTTCCAAACTTTCTGAATTATATTCCAGAGTTTTATGTAGTCCCATATTTTCAAAACTTGCCTAGACCTTCTTCTTCCATAACATGACATTTCTTTTTCCATCAAACGTCTCCACCTTGAGTTCCTAAGTCATTGGAGAAATCGTTTTGTTCACTTCCTTGAAAATGTTGAAGAAAATTTGGATTAGATTTTACAATCCTCTTTCTTCTCAAGAAACCTAGAATCATACCTCCGAAATTGCGTTGGAAAGATCTTTTCCCTAGAACAAATCCTACTTGATTAAGCTCGTTAAGCTTGAAATTACTTGATATTGTAGTCAATAATTTCTCAAGCAAAGGAACAAGACTTCGATACCAATTGTATAGGATTGTCACCTTTACTCGAAACAAACGCAAAAAACTCCATTCGCACACACACTCATGATTGAATAAGATTGTGAAAATAGAACACCACAAGAGATGATATATTGATCTTTATGTGTTCTCAATCTTCAATGTGAAGAAATGTACGCCATCCATGCATGAACGCATAGGATTTTTCGATCGATAGAGGTAAACTAAACCAAAAGACGAAGACATGGAGAAAAATGAGGTTTCTATAATATGGAACAATTGAAGATTTTCGATTGATAATGAATTGATCGATGGTTGGGATTTTCTTATCGATAATGGATCAACCGATGGTTGGAGTTTTCTGATCGACATTGGACCAATCAACCGAATAAAAAGGCAAAAGGAAATAATGTGAGAATATGTTAAGATTCTTATAGTTTTTGAAACAGATGATTTGGATTATATATATTTTATATATATTTTGTGGTGATAATTTTATTTACTTTATGATTTTTTAGTTAAAAATTAATATAATTTATAAGTTCAAATAACTATAAATTTTATTTTTTAATTCAAATATTAGATAAAATATTTTATACTTTCTATCAATCAATTCCATTAATCCATCATCTCTTCGGTCTTGACGTATACAACCGAATAAAATATTTATGATTCCTGTTAGACACTATTCTATTACAATTTATAATGTTCTAAATGTAAAATTTAAGAAATGCGGTTGGTGTATTCATCATTAAAATATTTCGATGAATAAAACATTATATTATTCTGTGTTTTTTAAAATATATTAAGTTTTTTCGTAGATGGCCTGATCATACCTTTTACGCTCATTTCCAAATATTATATAAATGATTAATATAATATTGATCAATCATTAACAAAAAAATCACTTATATTTAATACATACATACATACAGAAAAAGTCCATTTAATATATAAATATTGTATACACATTCATATGCATAAATCATACAAATTACTATATATATATATAATCCATTAATTTTTTTGTATATACTTTCTAAAAATTGTTATTATTCATTCCAAATTTAACTAATTCATAATAGATTACAAACCATTATTTACGGACTAACATATATCAAATTTGTTTTATTGATCAGATTATTCAATTAATATGACTCATATTAACGCCGTAAAAATTTAATACAAACCCATTATAATGTCACAAACAATATTTAATAAACGTACGAAAAATATTTAAAAATTAGATTTTTTTGGTATATTTTTGTGGAATTCCATTTTTTTTTCCTATTTACAGGTTCCCATCTAAGCAAAAGGGACTTGAAGGTTTTACTCTCTTGTTTGGTGCCAATGACACATACCAACTCAACTTGAAAACGACACGTATGTTTTAACCCGCATGCAATGGGCCCCGTTTTTTCCGATACAAAACCACACGGTGTTCCATCTTAAATAGCGAGAAAAAAATGGGGAAAAAAAACGACAAACAACTCGTTTGTTAAATGAACGGCTCAGATTCCTGCGATCTTCACACCGTGGCCCACACGAACCAATTGGTCAAAAAGTCAACACTAGTAGACTTTTGA
Source organism: Gynandropsis gynandra (assembly GCA_036759665.1). Taxonomy (NCBI): domain Eukaryota; kingdom Viridiplantae; phylum Streptophyta; class Magnoliopsida; order Brassicales; family Cleomaceae; genus Gynandropsis; species Gynandropsis gynandra. The sequence goes on along the minus strand of CM071870.1, from coordinate 27,592,956 downwards.
AAAAGCGGATCCTTTGTTTTAGCCCTTGTACTATATAAAATATCAATATTTACCCCATACTATATGATATATTCAGTAAGGTCCACTTGTTTCAAATGCATCACAGAAATGACCAAATTCTAAATAATTTTTATCAAAAATAAAAAAATGATTATTTAAGTAATTTAAATTCTAAATTAAGTAAATGATTTTGAATAAAAAACAAATTCAACTATGAATAATAATGATGATAATAAAATGATGATGATATAACGATAATTTTTTTAATCTATATAAAGACGTATGGAATCGAAAACAGACAAGTTTCGAGATACATTAGAATTAATGTAAAGAATGATGCATTTATTGGAATAATCAAAGATGTGGGCTAAAATTGTATACATCGGAAAAGAAAAAACTGTCGGTCCCTTAACCAAGGTTAACTTGACCAGGGTGTCAAGTTAGGCTCTGTGATTTTGGGTCCCACATGAAACCGAGTCGATCGTCGGTGACTCAGTACGAGTCACCTTGGTTCTGTAAAATATATAAACAGAATACGAAGCGAAGTATCCATTGGTTTCATAGAGAGGGGGAGAGAGAGAGATATATATAGAGAGAGATTCGTTGTACAAGGCCATGGAAGGCGAAGGCAATAATGCATTTTGAAATTAGATATATTGAGGAGGAGAGAGAAATGGCGGATTCGAGCGATTCTGTCTCCATCGATATGGAGGCATTGTCTGTCGGAGGACAGGTAAAGGTCCTATGAAGTCTCGGAGTAAGGATTTTATGGTTTTGCTTGGTCACAGTGAAAATGTGGAATAGAAGATAGGCAAAATGGTACTCCTGATTCTTATCCTTTTTGTGTGTTGATTGTCGCTGTGTTTTCTTTTAAGAATCCATCGTCGAAGGAGCTGCTTTCTTCGAGAAAAACATACAACTGACAATTATTCTTTCTGTAATTTCATCTGTCTTCGTGCGCTATAGGTTTGATTTCGAGCAGCCGCTTTTAGGCTTTTCTGGAGTTATTGGGCTGCTTAGGAAAATCGGGAAATTTTGGATGATATGTTCGTTTTTCTTTTTTGATTACTTCATTTCTTTTTTATTTTTTGGAGCTGATATTGGAATGTTATTTGCTCTCTGGCATGTTCATGGATAGATATGCGCATTTGCTGATAATCTGATCATTTTTTTCTACTCTACGTTTGATTTTGAGTTTCAGAGATTCGTATATTCTGAATTTTTGTTGTGGGTTTCTCTTTATGCGGTAGGTAATCGTTCTCTTTTGCTTCGTTCCCTTTCCATTGTTAGTTCGGGATCCACTTGAGGATCCCTGTACATCATACAATCATGATCTACTTGGTGTGAAACGAAATTTGGATGAATATTTCTGGAAAGGAAGCATGGATTACTTTTTGCACTATGCACTAAGTATTAAATTCTTTAATGGTATACATGTGTCGTCTTGTTATTTTAAGGTCCTTGTCCTTTGTTATTCTTTTTTTACAGATTGCTCGAACTTCTAGCAAAATTTGTGTTTCATCCTGAGGTTTTGGATTGCTTTTCTTTTTTATGTTTGATTTGCGAGGAAAACTTTTGTTTGAGTGTTGTTGGTTTTGTTTGTGCTTTTGTGGGAAGTTGCTTCTTTTTATGGTGGTGGCTGGTCAATTTTGTTTTGTCACTGGAGAAAATGGAAGTTTTGGTGTATTGTCTAAATCTTCTGTCCGCTCCCCTTTTCCTATATTCATTCCCAGAAGGGTTATTTGTTAATTAATTGAAATCTTTTGTTGACAGGAACACCTTGTGCAAACTAGTCATGGCCCTGTATGCGTTGCCGTTTATGGAGATGCAGATAAACCAGCTCTTATCACATACCCCGATGTAGCTCTAAATTGTAAGCATATGCTTTATGTCTTTCCCCGTTTATTGAAAATAAGCCATAATTAGAGTGATATTATTAGTGGTTAGGACATCAAATGCCTCTCAAGTTAATATTCCTTTGTGTTGTTTCCGCATGTTAATTTTTATTTACTCTTGCTGCTGTCTTTTTGAACAGATATGTTCTGTTTCCAAGGATTACTCTTTTGTCCAGAAGCAAGCTCCTTGCTCCTCCACAATTTTTGCATATATCACATAAGTCCTCTCGGCCATGAGGTTGGTAACTTTAGTTTTAAAGATGTAAATTTCCAAGTTTTAGTTAGTTTACTGTTGACTTTGCTTTTTTTGCTGGATGACGCAATTCATTTTACTTAATATATCGCTTTCTTCAAGAGCCATTGCAGTTGGGAGCTCCTGCAATCAGCCTCGATGCTCCTTTGCTCTCGGTTGATGACTTAGTTGATCAGATAGTTGAGGTTCTTAACTTTTTCGGGTAATTACAAACCTTAGTTATTTTCATCTTGGACTATACAGCCCCATATAGGTTTTGCTTGGGCTGATAGTATGCCTTGGGTTATTCTTCTGAAAAGCACTGCAAATGGATTCTAAATACGAAGTTTAAGAGCCGTGTTCGTTTTTTTCAGACTGAGCTGTCTTCTTATCTGTCGCATTTTTTTCCTCTCTATATCCTTTTTGTTAGTTTTGACTAGGTAGAATAAATGAAGACTTTTTGTGTCTATTTAACTTTTACTTCATTGAATTTTTGTCCAGACTTGGCGCAGTCATGTGTATGGGTGTCACAGCGGGCGCTTATATTCTGACGTCATTTGCTGTGAGTGTCTGTTTTCCTTAGATAAGGACTTGTGTGTCTCTGCCCCTTGCTTTTTAATTATAATTTTCCTTCAAGCTGCTTCTTTCAGTTGGATATTTACATGTTACTTTCTATTTTTCATATCATAGATGAAGTACAGGCAAAGAGTTCTTGGTTTAATACTAGTCTCTCCACTATGCAAAGCACCTTCCTGGACAGAATGGTTGTACAATAAGGTCCTCCACAAAGATCTTTCTTTTATGATCTGTCAGTGCCCTTCATCATCTAAAACTCATGTTAGAGTTCAAATTCCATGCAGGTTATGTCTAATTTACTTTACTATTATGGAATGTGTGGCGTGGTTAAGGAGTTGTTACTTAAACAGTTATTCAGCAAGGTATAATATAAGTTTCTCATATTTGTACGCATAAAATAGTTGAGTTCACCAAATTCTTGTGTCGTTCGTGCCTGCACGCCTATGTATGTCCTTTCAATTGCATTTTTAGAACCCATTTGACAGTGGCTAAGTCTGCATCAATGATCTCAGGAAGTTCGTGGTAATGCTCAAGTTCCAGAATCTGATATCGTTCAAGAATGTAGAAGAGTTAGTATTTTTCCTCTCTTGCACTCTTCGGATGTTTTGAGAGATCATATGTAGATTAAACCTCGAAGCTGCATTAGGGTCTTAAAAAGAGAAAACATGTCAAACTCACATGTTGTGTTTATCCCTTCTTCAGTTACTTTGTGAACGGCAGAGTACAAACGTATGGCGCTTTCTCGAAGCAATCAATGGGTAATCCTTTAATTTCCTCAACCGTCAGATAAATCTTTTCTATCAAGTTTTTCAGTATATGTTTAGACCATTAAAAGAGTAACATGAAATTTCTATCCTCAATATTTGTTTGAGTCAAGTTGGAGTCTCTCGCATTAGATGATATGAAAATAAGTTAGACCAAGTCGAATTCTACCAAGAATAAGAATCAGTTATGTGGATTATCTATTCGATGAACAAGGAGAACTTATGCGTGGATTATGATGATTAAGTATTTCGACGCGATTTTGAAGATAGATTCTTGAGTCGATTCATTGTGCATGGAATTGATACACAGGAGAACAGACCTAAGTGAGGGGTTAAGAAAACTGCAGTGTCGATCACTAATATTCATAGGAGAGCATTCTCCTTACCATTCTGAGGCCGTCCACATGACCACCAAACTCGACCGACGGTATAGCGCCTTAGTTGAGGTACGTACGTATACTCTCTAACCCCAGTTCTCTTCGGTTATCATTTTTGTGTACTGGAGAGGGTAAGATGTCTCATGAAACCTCGTGTAATTTTTTCTTCTTCGCATGCCCAAGAAGAAACGTAGATGATCATATATGCGAAATCAACAGATACCAACAAAGAATAGAGAATCTAACAGGAGATTTGGGCAGGTACAAGGGTGCGGGTCGCTGGTGACGGAAGAACAACCGCAGGCGATGGTGATACCAATGGAGTATTTCTTGATGGGATATGGAATTTACAGACAAACACAGAGTGTGAGCCCGAGAAGTCCCCTCAGTCCCACCCGTATCTCCCCTGAGCTTCTCTCCCCTGAAAGCATGGGTTTGAAGCTCAAACCCATCAAGACTCGTGTCCCCATTTCCTAATATATTCTCCCCTGAAACCAACAACACATATTCTTAATAAAATAACACAAAAACCACCCCCCCTCCCTTGTGAACAACATCCACTACTTATTGCCTCTGCTTTTGCGTCATATACTCGCATCCGTTGCGTCATAATTCGAGTTAGAGTTCAGGCTGTGTGGATATAGAGACACACACACATATATATATATATGTATGTATATGTATATACATATATATAGGGAGTCATAGTGAGGGTATGGTTTTGTGGGGACGATGAGGAGGGTAAGATTATGTATACAAAAAATGAGAGTTATTTCGATTCTTTAATTTGTGGTCTTCAATTGGGTGTTTGGTGAGTTATTATTGTTATTTTGTAAATTCTCAAAAATAAAATTCGTTGTTAGAAACCTATGAGATAAAAAAAGAATGAAAAATATTTTGTTACATTTTTTTTGTACTCGTAAAGTTATTCTTGTCTTGTTTCAGGTTTGAACATAAGATCTAGTCGATGCGTACATATTACAAGGATCTAGTTGATATCTACACAGAACATGCATAGTATAGTTCCTCCAAAATATGTTTTTTGTTGTATTAATTCGGTTGGGTGAGATTACATTTGGAAAATCCTATAAAGATAGTTCAAATCAATTTCGTTGATACGATTTAACACCCACGACGTTACTTATATTATTCTATATGAAGAAAAAAAAAAATCTAAGCGCTCACAATATATCCACCAAAGGCGTCCACATTTTCGGATGGATTAGAGACGAAAAAGCGGGTCATCGTAGATTACAGACGGAAATATTGTTCGTCCGCAAAAGTATTCGTCCACAAATTAGCGGATGTTAAGGACGTTTTCGGAATTGCTCATCGACAAATATTAGTCCTAGTCCGTGATCCGTCTTTAATCGGTTCAGAAATTATCTATTTAACCCCTTCTATACCTTCATATGTTTCTCACACACAATTATCATATATTTCACTACATATTTTCTTATTGTTTCTGCTTATAATGGCATCATCGTTGAGATCAAATATTTTTCGTTTCTAGACAATGGATGTACAGAAGAATTGATCCAGAAACTTAAGGTGTATCGAAGGAGTTTATAAAAGGCGTTACACAGTTTATGACGATGACGACAAATCAAAAAGTTAATAAAGAAACCGGTAAATTTGGTTTATCCATGCGTCAAATAAAAAAATGAAAAAATTTATTAATGAGATAACCGTTTGGATTCATCTTTATTTAAGAGGTTTTACTCCAAATTATTTCATGTGGTTATCTCATGGAGAGAAATTTGCACCACGACATAGTAATGTTGTAAAAGATTTTAGTAGGGTTATTGTAGATCAGGAAGTGTTTGAGACTTCTCAAGATGTAGAAATGAACACTTATGTGGAAATGGTGCAAAATATATTCGGTGAAAGAAACGAGGAAAATATTGAAGAAGCGAAAAAGTTTTTTTCTTTTGAAATGTTAGAAAATTCTAAGCATCTATTTTATGATGGTTGTAGAATGAGTCTTTCACAGTTGTCTCTATCTGCACGTTTGATGAATTTAAGATTGAAAATAATCTTTATGAGAATCGCATGGATTCTATATCGTAATTAGTAAGAGATTATTTGCCTGAAGATAATAATGCAATAGAGTCGTATTATGAGGAAAAGAAGATGATGAGATCATTTGGTTTATTTCCATATCAAAAGATTGATATTTGGCAAGACAATCATGATTTTTTTGTAAGAGACATTGGATTTAAGTAATCGTCGATTTTGTGGAAAATATCGGTTTATTTGGCAAAATGGAAAATCGGTTCTGTATCGTCGTATATTGTAATTACAGGCAGAATCAAACGATTGTATCAATTTGAGAAGACCGCAAGCGAAATGAGATGGCATGCTGAACATTCAAGTCGTGAAGGAGAAATGTGCCACCCCTCGGATGGTGAGGCGTGAAAACGCTTTAACAAGGTATATCCTGATTTCGTAGCTGAGAGTCGAAATTTTTCATTTAGGCCTTTGCACTTATGGTTTTAATCCATTTAGGATGTCTAGGATGGATTATTCGTTGTGGTCAGTTATTATGAAACCGTACAATTTATCACCTAATATGTGCATGAAAAAAGAATTTTTGTTCTTAACAATACTGATTCCCGATCCTAATCATCTGAAAAAAATTTTGGATATATATTTTTCAACCACTGATTGGTGAATTAAAAGAATTATGGAAGGAAGGTCAAGCGAAAGACATCTCGAGACGATAAAATTTTATATATGAGGTGCTCTTATATGGACAATAATAGATTTTTCAGCTTATGGTATGTTATATGTATGGACAACGCATGGTCGATTGACTTGTGCATATTACATGGGCGAAACATATACTTTTCAGTTGAAATATGGACGAAAGACGAGTTGGTTTGATTGTCATCGTCGTTTTCTTCCTGTTGATGATACATAACGGCACAACAAGAGAACTTTAAAAGAAATATAGTTGTGTGAAAACCTCCTTCACCGATTTTGACCAGCGAAGAGATTTTATGTGAATGACTTCTTGTTTTGGATGTTCCTAGGAGTATAGATTATGGAGGGAACAATCGTCCGAAAATTCGTGGTTATGGAATTACTCATAATTGGTATAAAAAAACATATTTTGAGATCTGTCATTTTGGAAAAATCTGAAGCTTCGACACAATCTTGATGTCATGCACATAGAGAAATCTGTTTTCGATAATATCATCAACATGGTACTAAATGTCACAGGAAAGATGAAAGATAACATTAAATCACGCAAGGAACATTGGTAGAAATCTTTATAGTATGTTTTCAATAATATTTATTTTTATTAAATTTCAAATAATATTTTAAATTAAATAAGCATTTGATGTTTTTCAGCCAAAATTTATTGGAATCCCGAGATTATCGGACTAGTAAAGTCTGAATTTGAATAGGTTACGGGAGTTCATCTCAAAGCCCTCGTAAACGATTGCAAAAAAGACCGAGAGAAGAAAGGAAAACTTGTTTGGATGGCAGACAATGTTTGGGAATGCGTTCATTGGGATAATACCATATTTAAGCAAAGAAGCGAGCGAGCAAGTCAATCTCGTTGTTCTGACAGAGAAAGATACGGGATGAGCGCACATACAACATGATCTCGTTCTTTTGCGAAATTTTACGAAGATTTGGTAAGATTGATAATATTGTTTAAGAATTTATAGAATTTAAATTTGGTTAATATTAAAAAATATATATTTAAAATTTGTCTTACACGAAAGAGACGGGGTCTGAACCATCATATGTAGAATTGTTGGAACGTACGCATATTAAGAAGTGTGATGGTTCGTGGATGAATACTATAGCAAAACGTATTTATGACGATGTTCAAAACATGACATCGGATTGAGTGTCCCTAATTCCGCTAAGAGAAGATGGAACACAACCTTCTTAGTCAGGAAGAATACAACAAGTTGTATCTCGAGGTAAAATCATTACATTTTAATATAATTTTGTTACTTATAATTGTAATTAAATTTTGATATTTGTTTTATAGCAAGTTATACCGTATAAAAGTCGCATTTTTGGTCTTGGAAGAATGACTTCACAACTTTCAAATTCCTCCAAAGGTAAAGCAAAAGCGACAAACCACGAGTTACGAAATACCTTATCGCATTTTCTGGAGTCGCAAACAAGAATCCGAAAGACACCATCAATGATCAAAAAGACGATATAACCTGTTGATGCGCATGATGAAGGCAAAAATGTCTGCCATCAATTAGGATGCATGGGAGAACAATGATTCCGATGACAACAATTCGGAAATACCACCGACAAATTTGTAATATATGTTTATCATGTGTAAACATAATTAATTTTTATTATGTGTAAAAATATAAAATTAAATTAAATTAAATTGTAATTATAATTTTTTTTATTAAAAAAATTTGCAGACGGCATGTCCTGTGCGCAAGCCGTCCGTAAATTTGCGGACGGACGACTGTCCGTCATGAAATTTGCAGACGAACGCAGCCCATCCTTAAATTTTACAAACGGCAATAGTCCGTTCGCAAAGTTACGGACGGAAAATGTTAAGGACGACCGTGACCCATTAATATCTTTCTAACATTTTTTCGTCGATTCTTTCGTCCGTATATTGCTTGCATTTTTCGTCGATTTGTCGATGGCCTTGTGGTATGGAGTCACAGATGATTTACGGATTGAGTTTTTCGTCCAGATTTAAGGACGGATTGCAGACAGTATTGATTTGGTAACGCTCTTTTGCATACTATTGTTTTCTGTCCCTAAACATTTATTTTCTAGTAGTCTAGATAGGTTCATTAATAACGTTCGATGTATAGGTTATTAAGTGGAAATGTCAATAGTTTGTATACTCGAATAAGGTTTACACCAGATTTGCACCACGAGAGGGTAGATCCATTTCAGATGATGAATTCCCTGAATGAATAAGAATGATAGTTTCAAAATTCTTATCTAGTTTGCATACGTAAAACAACACTCGAGTCTAAGAGAACCGTACGAACTTGTACATAGACAAGAGTTTAGATGAATTTATTTGTTCCTACACACACACATCCTATATGTTTTCATTACTCTACTCTTTTGCAGGTGATTAGATTAAATGACACTTAGTCCGTATGTTTGACCCTGATATTGTATGATCAATATCCTCTCGGAATGTCTAGTCTAGATTATAAATTGTAAAACATGATAAGGTTTAGATAGCACCTAGATTAAGAGCGTCAATTTTCGGTTGATTGAATTCAAAGGACATCATTTTCTTTATTCTTTCGAGATCTTGGGTATATGAGAAAAGTTTGGAGGGATATAATTCATTTTGTTGTCTTTTATGTATCATGCAGTTGTTTAACAAATACATACGACATTATCTTCATATAATATCGTTGGGTCGATACTAACTGGCAATTTACATGTTTCTTGTATGCGTCGAGTTATAGTTTGTTCATGAAGTGTAATAACTTTAGCATGATTTGAACATGTTGCAACTGATGTTTGTTTCTGTGAATGCCACAAATTTTTCGGCCTTCAGTTGTGAAACATATTTTGTTTGTGATCAAGCTTTATGGGGATCTAATTAATAACCGACATGTGCAAGACCAATTAACTCATACTTGGAATCTCTAGGACAAAATAATCCTAAATCAATCGTCCCTTGTAAATAACGAAAGATTTGTTTAATAATTATTCGATGACGACAAGTAAGAGAAGAATTATATTGTGCAAGAGATTAGTAGTAAAGGCTATATTAGAATGATACTTTTGGTAAAGGCCCATGTCACACTCATATATGATACTTTTGGTTCGAATATCTCTTCATTATATTCACAAGAATGAAAAAATCAATGTTTTTCAATCTACAGATTATTAGAGTGCTTTAAAACCTATTTGGATAATTTGATTTATACAAAAATATTTCACTCTTTTGGTGCTCTATATATAAACCAAGACAAAATTTAGTTTGGATAAATACAAAGGATAAATAAAATTATTAATAAGTCCCTTTTATAGCACATATTCGCTTAGACGGTTGTACCAGATACGTCCAAACTATTTCAATCCATATAGAGATCATTTCAATTTGATCGTACACACTTCTTTAGCTTTGTGTTTGATGTTTTTATATCTTAATCTTTCAGGAATTTATATATATATATATATATATAACATTATCCAATTATCTATATAGATATGTTGCAACCACACCAATAAATACATTTTTAAATTTCTGGATTCCATTAAACTCATCAAGTATCTCAACATAATTGCATCCATAACAGGGAAATATGTTTCCTTACAATTGATATTGATTATGTGAGAAAAAACTTGTGCTACATGACATGTCCCATATCTTGTGACTTCATTATTTTTTATTTCTCTTTTGCATAAAAACTTTGCGTCCAATATGTTTAACACCATTAAGGGTTTGAACAATAAGGCCAAATACTTTTCTTTTTATTTAAAGAGTTTAATTCAGCTTGCATAACCCTTTTTATATTTTATCCAATCATGTTTCTTTTGACATTCTGATACTAATATTGGTTTTGGATTTTCATATTTCATCATTTTCATGTTGACGATCTTCTTTCTCATTTGTTTCTTTTTGTATTTCTCAATTATTTGAGAAACAATATATATCTTTATCATTTTTATTTCTTTTTTGAGGATTTTTATCTTTAGAATTAATTGGTCGTCTACGCTTCAAACGTGTTGTAGATTCATTTAAATTTTTTTCACTTCCATGACCTTTTTCTATTTGTATACGAGTGGGTGCAAGTCGATATATATGATTTGGTCATATGTGTTGTATCATTGAACCCATCTAAAAATCGATTTATAATTTTTTTTTGCAAATGTATGATCTTTTGTACTTCCATATTATATTATTTTATAGGATGATCAAGATAAAACAATGATTGTGTTTTCCATATCAATCTTGCGAGGCTTGTTCCTCCTTCTAATGTTGAAAATTTCATTCTTAATAAAATGACAAAACAAAGCAAGTTGTGAACACATCACGTGTTTATCATTCAAAATATCTAATCATAGATGGTGCATTATATCCAATATAAACTCTCAATCTTGAATGAGCTCATTTTTTTCTGTTGCGGTGGAGCAATCAAAACATATGGTAAGAACTTGAGTTTATTTGAATTAGTGTTGCAACATATAAAATGGCATGTAAGCAGAAAATGTGTTTTGTTTTCATTAGCAATGGTCTTCAATAAGTTAAAGACGTTTAATAAAAGACTTTTTTATACCATTTTGTGTATGAACATGTGGTACATGATATTAAATTTCAATGTCGAGCGATATATGTAATAATACATGTAATCTCTTGAAATTGACATATATTCTCACTTTTTTACGTATGACTGTTAGAATTTTCAACAATTGTTCGCATCATTATTGAATCAGAGTGACCCATTTGATCATGCCAAATATTAAACATGTCTTTATAGTTTGGGATGAAGGTGACACCTGATTCAATCATATTTATTTGTGTGAAATATAATCCAAAACATAAAGCCGAGATATTTCCAAAAATTATTGTCGTGATATAAATATATTCACGATTTTCATCATTCATTATTTCAACATGATAACCGTTTTGGTAAATGTCTTCTGTAAGTTTCTTTGGGATTGTGGAGAGAATAATTCATTTTGTATTATAAATTTTATCCATCTAGACATTATGAAGTTTGCTTTTATACATTCATAAATTATTTTTTTACTTCCAGATATCATATTGAAATCATATTCATGTATTCTCAACTTAGATAAATACTTTTTATCTTTTAATCTTATGTAACCTAGTGGGACGATCATGATGACTTTTCCATTAATAGCTCGTTTTATTGTTCTGCAATGGGGATATATGTTTTGGATTCCTTTTCTCGAGATTGTTGTTGTAAAATGACACTATCAAAATGGAATGTTGATAATGTTTTTCTCCGATTTATGATAGTCAGTTTTCTTCTCTCAATATAGTTCAATTCTAGAGATTATTTCAAACATCGCAGAAAGATATTTGTCAACAGACTTATAATTTTGGAATCTCAAATTCAATCAATCATTCTTTGTCTTTGGAAGAATCACATATTTCTGATTATCAAATATATCTTTAAGATAAATCTGCAATATCTTCTTTTCTACGATATTTATTTTAAATCCATTTATAATATGATGGATTAAAAATATCATGGCTTTTACTTTGAGATGTATTTTAGCAATCAAAGCTCATGTCATATCATATAATTGTTCCCTACAGTATTAAGTGCCATAAAAGTTTTAAATGCTATTTTGACTTCAAATCTATCATTTTCTAAAAAAAAAGTTTTAACTTCACATCGAAAAACTGCATAATATATATTTTAATGTCCAAAAATTAAAAGTAAATTTATTTTTTATTCAATTTTTTTCTATTTAATAATTATTTTCATGAAAATAAATAAAATACTTCAACCTACCACAGTGGTATGTTTGATATTATAGCCTTTGAATTCCATACCACCATTTAATACAAAAGATATTTTAATTTCTATATTTTGATTGGGGGGATTATCAAAAATGCCCCTGTAGGGCTAAAGTGCTTCAAAAATACCCTTGGCTGAAAAAAAAAAAGTTTCAACTTCAAATCTACCCTTAAAATATTGATAATCCCATGTTACCCTTGACGACATTTTTTCTCTCTCCTCTAGAGCACCTCTAATTCTCGCGCGAAAATTACTGTTCCCCCACACCACAACATATTCGGCGAGAGTAGCTTGCAATCGGCATAAGATTCGCTGCCAATAGGTTAAAATCCTTTGTTGTCAACAAAGAAGCTTGCAATTAAGCACGTTCCGCAGAAAAACCAGGTGTGTATAGTGAGTTTTTCGTGTTTCTCTTGTGTCTATTGCAATGTCAAAGGTGACAGAGTGGGTCACAGAGTCGTACGGTCGCACTGGGTCACAGAGTCTCATCGAGGGGTCAAAGGGATCAAAGGTCGTCGCAGGGGTCCAAGGGTAAATGGGTCGAAAAGGGTGAAAGGGTCGCAGGGGTCCAAGGGTAAATGGGTCGAAAAGGGTGAAAGGGTCGCAGGGGTCCAAGGGTAAATGGGTCGAAAAGGGTGAAAGGGTCGCAGGGGTGCAAGGGTCGGATGGGAAAGGGGTCGCAAAGGGTTCAAAGGGTCGCAGAGGTAAAGGGGTCGCAGGGGTCCAAGGGTCGCAAGGGTCGCAAGGGGTCGCAAGGGTCGCAAGGGTCGCAAGGGGAAAGGGGTCGCAAAGGGTCCAAGGGTCGCAGAGGTAAAGGGGTCACAGGGGAAAGGGGTCGCAAAGGATTGAAAGGGTGGCAAGGGTCCAAGGGTCGCAGGGGTCCAAGGGTCGCACGGTCGCTGTGGATCACGGAATTTACCCCTCTTTTTATGTTTTTGTTACAGGTGTAATGGATACGGTGGATGAGAAAATCACACTGATTTATTTTTTGTATGATGGTAAATGGGAAAAAAACCCAAATGGAGAATTTGAATGGGTTGGTAGAGTTCAGGAAAACCAGAGAGTATTTTTCTTATGTCCTCCGGTTAGTCTGACATACCAGCAACTGATTGATGAGTTATGCGCAGAGATGATGGTGGATAATAATACAACGAAGTTGAAGTTAAGCTATTTGCCCAATATTTGTGAAAATAGGAAGCCGACATATATAATGAATGACAAACATCTTATTTGTTATCTGTTCGATCGCATAAGAGGAATTCGACCACTGCTGTATGTGGAGATAGAATCGGCAGGTGTGAATTGTGAAATGGAAATTGAGCCTCTAATTCCTGCTTTTGAGAGGGAAATTGAGCCTCTAATTCCTGCTTTTGAGAGGGAAATTGAGCCTCTAATTCCTGCTTTTGAGAGGGAAATTGAGCCTCTAATTCCTGCTTTTGAGAGGGAAATTGAGCCTCTAATTCCGGCTTTTGGAAGCATTGCTAAAGAAGGTGAGGATCGAGGTGTTGTAGATTATGATGACTGTGTTATTGTAGGTCTAGATAAAAGTAGAGTTGATGAGAGTAATCCGGAGACAATAGATATTTTGGATTCGGATGATTCTGATAGTGAACATACAAGCGGGTTAAGAGAAGAATGTGGGTGTGCCATGACTGTGGTAGTTGATGGAGTTGCTTGTGACAAGAATAAAGTTGTTTCTGATGTGCGAGCAGAGTATAAGTATGGTGATGGTGAGAACAACTCGCAAATGGTTGTTCACAATGGCGAAAATAATATCTTCGAGTTCGGAGATGGATTGGATCTTAAAATTGGGCAAGAGTTTGATAGCAAGAAGCATGTACAGGCATTTGTAAGGAAGGGTTCAATCGAAGCTTCGTTTAGATATACAACATTGAGATCTGATACGAAGCTGTGGGAAGTACGATGCAAGTTTTCCGGAAATGGTTGTAAATGGAAATTACGTGTGGCAGCAATCCCGAATTCCAAACGGTTTAGTGTGAGAACACATCATCCCATTCATAATTGTTCACCTGTATGTAAACGCACCGAAGCTACAAAGGGTACAGCGCAAATGGTTAAGGATTATTTGAAGGAGGAATTTGCCGGAAGTTATGAAACACCTCCAGCAAAAGAATTGATGGCTCGTGTAAAAGCAAAATATGGTGCCAATGTATCGTATTTGATGGCATTAAGAGGCAAATGCGGTGCTCAAAAGGATATTCGTGGTGATGACTTTGAACATTATAGGAGGCTTCCAGGGTGGTTGCACATGTTTTATATAAGAAATCCCGGATCTGTCGCAGATCTAATGTTCGACAATGATGGGAAAAGCTTCAAATACCTTTTTATGGTTGTCGGAGCGGCTAAAAGGGGATGGAAATACATGCGTAAAGTGGTTTCCGTGGATGCGACGTTTCTGACAGGAGTGTACAAGGGAGCATTGATTGTGGCGACCGCGCAAGATGGTGAACATCACCAATATCCTCTTGCATGGGGAATAGTCGACAGAGAGAAGGACGAATCATGGACGTGGTTTATGTCAAGATTGCAACAGGTGGTACCGGACGGACGTGATGTCGTTGTGATATCTGATCGCCATAAAAGCTTGATCAAAGCAGTCAAAGAAGTGTATAAAGAAGCTGATCATGGTTTTTGTGCGCGTCATATATCGCAAAATATAAAGAGCTACGTCAATAAAGGCCATGGTAGAAAGACTTCAAGGGGTGATACTGTGGCGGAAATGTTCTTCAGATGTGCGTCAGCATACACGGAGAACGAATTTGAAGTGCTATTTAATGATTTGAAGGCCAGGTATCCTAATGTTGCAAAGTATTTGGAGAAAGAGGAACTTGATCCCGTTAAGTGGGCAAGATGCAAATTTAAGAGGGAACGGTACAACTTATTAACAACTAATGGCGCCGAGTCAATAAACTCAACGTTGAAGAAGTCAAAAAAATTGTCGATCCTAGGGCTATTAGATGTTTGTTTGGGAAAGACAGTGGAATGGTTCAATAGGTATAGGTTGGAAGCAGCTACCGGTGATGATTCTCAAAAGTTAACACCTTACGTTGAGAAAACGTTACATGCACGGTTTGGACAGGCATCCAAGTATGATGTTATTGAATTGAACAGTCTCACTGATGAGTATGAGGTGAGAAATGAGATGGGTAGAAGATTTGTAGTGAGTCTTCAAAAAAGAACGTGCGAATGCAAAATGTTTGACGTAGATAAGTATCCATGCAGTCACGCAATTGCGGCAGCACATAAGGTTGGTAAAGGTGACAAGATACCAGATCTATGTTCACACTACTACCTTCGGGAGACATGGCGTTTGGCTTACCAAGAAACCGTGTATCCGGTTCCTGATTGCAGTGATTGGGACATTCCCCCTGACGTGTCTCAGCATGTGTTTGAACCTCCTATACTGTCTCAGAAAAGGCTAAGCGGGAGGCCTAAAGTGAATCGTTATCCTGGACCCGGTGAGGCTCGGAGAAGACAAACCCCGTCTGCTGCGTCGAGACAAACCCCATTTGTGTCGCCACAAACCCCGTCTTCTTCGTCGTTACAAAACCCATTTGTGTCGCCACAAACCCCGTCTGCTGCATCGTTACAAACCCCATCTTCAAAAGCCAGCATCACTGCCAGTGTTTGGAACGTGACAACCGAGACAACGCCGACTTCAAAAAAAAGAAAGCCTTGTTAGTTAGTAATTGTGTAATACTATATTATTTGTATTATTTTGATTAAAGTTTTTGGGACTTTCATCCTTATAATTCGATAAATTCTTCATTATGACTCATGCGACCAATGCGACCTCATGCGAACAAATATGACTCATGCGACCAATGCGACCTCATGCGAACAAATATGACTCATGCGACCAATGCGACCTCATGCGAACAAATATGACTCATGCGACCAATGCGACCCTCACATGGATTAAATTAGAACACATGGATTAAATTAGAACCCATTCGACATTTTATCATTGTTAATCCGTAAATTCGTCGATTTCGTATGTATTGATCATTATATGCGACCATACGACCAATGCCATTATCAATATGCCATTATCAATATGTCATTATCAATTTAGGATCAAAATAGACTATAATATAAATAATATCGACATTCGAAAACAATGTTGAATGTATTTTTTGAAATTTTGTCAAACTCATCCGACGAGTTCTTAAAACACTACTATCGCTTTTGTAGCACAGACATTGGTTATACACAACTCAAATAGGGACACATGGGTCATAATCTGTTTTAACCATTGATTGACGTTGTAAATGTATTGTTTTGATTGGTCTGTTACGGTTTATCATTATAAACCCCGTAAATTCGTAGATTTTGCATGTAATGTGACCGTGCGACCCATGCGACCCATGCGACCCGTAATTATTTTGACGTTGTAAATGTATTGTTTGCTTGGTTTTTGTCATTTTATCATCTTAAACCCGTAAATTCGCCGAGTTCGCATCTATTCATCAATATCTGCGACCGTGCGACCCATGCGACCCATGCGACCCTAATTTGTAATTAATTAGTTTGACGTTATAAATGTATTGTTTGCTTGGTTTTGGTCATTTTATCATCTTAAACCCGTAGATTTGCCGAGTTCGCATCTATTCATATGCGACCGTATGACCCATGCGACCCATGCGACCCTAATTTGTAATTAATTAGTTTGACGTTGTAAATGTATTGTTTGATTGGTTTTTGTCATTTTATCATCTTAAACCCGTAAATTCGTCGAGTTCGCATCTATTCATCAATATATGCGACCCTCATTTGGAATTAATTAATTCGTAGTCGTAAATTCGTGGATTTCGCATAAATTGATCCTTATATGCGACCATGTCACCCATGCGACCCGCCGAAAATTCCGTCACCAAAATTCCCGCCGAACTTTTCATCATATTTGAAAATTTTTTAAAAAATAACATCTGCAGGTCATGTCTTTTCGAATCCCCTCTGACGGCGATTCGATATCCAGGTCATGTCTTTTCGAATTACAGTCGTTTCCTTTTTAACAATAACGACACAAACTCTCTCTCTACTATCGTTCCTTCAATTTTTCCGAAAATGTTCGTGTTCCCTTCTTTCCTCAGAGAGATTTTTCCGCGCTATCTGGAAGAGAACTACATTGTAATCTTCTTCATCAGTCTCTCTGTCGGTATGTTACACGTAGAGAATGTAAAGATTTGACTTGTTTTTTCATTTTTTGTTACAAGACATCCCGACGATATTTTTCGATGATGTCATGTACGGAAACACGAGGGAAATAGCAACGCTTAAATGGACTGGGTCTATCAAAAGATGGTATGTCAAGTTGGATGGCTCCAGATTCACTGATGGGTGGAAAGATTTCGCCAACGACCTAGACTTAAGTGTTGGGGATTACTTACTTTTCACTCACGATGGTGACATGGAATTCCGCGTCAGCTTCGCCACTCCTGCTCCAAGGATTTTACGAGAAACTGTGGTACCAGTCACTCGTTCGAATCTGGCCGCAGATGAAGTGGTAAGTGACTTCAATATGGTTTTATTCCTTGCATGGGTAAGGATTTTCACGATTTTTATTCCTTTCTTCGGATGTCGCAGACACTTCCGATAGAGTTTGCGAGGTCGAACGGTCTTTGCCATAGACGGTCTAAGGTATATCTGATGCTAGGATACTCCACGGCGTGGGAGGCACGGCTAAGGCCCGTGGCACGTGGTGGCGCTTCCATCAGCAGGGGTTGGAGAAAGTTTTGTCTCGACCATCGACTAACCGAGGGTTGTAACCTCGTAGTCGAAATCTTTGATAATTCAGCATTACCCATGCTTCAGTTTTTCCCTAAAAATGACAGTGTTTGATTTTCAGTTGTGTTTGGATGATTTTCAGTTGTGTCTTGTATTTGGATGATTTTCAGTTGTGTTTGGATGATTTTCAGTTGTGTCTTGTATTTGGATGATTTTCAGTTGTGTTTGGATGATTTTCAGTTGTGTCTTGTATTTGGATGATTTTCAGTTGTGTTTGGATGATTTTCATTTGTGTCTTGTATTTGGATGGTTAACATTTGTGATAGTATTGAAGTTCCCCCGAGGGACAAGGGTCGCAGGGGTCCAAGGGTCGCAGATGGACAAGGGTCGCAGATGGACACGAAATAATAATTATTCATATTATTTGTAAATAAGTAATTGTATTTGTAAATAATAAATAATAAATTTTTCATATGATTTGTAAATGATAGTATTGAAGTTCCCCCGATTCAATAATAAGTATAATAAATTATTCATATTATTTGTAAATAAGTAATTGTATTTGTAAATAATAAATAATAAATTTTTCATATGATTTGTAAATGATAGTATTGAAGTTCCCCCGATTCAATAGTAAGTATAATAAATTATTCATATTATTTGTAAATAAGTAATTGTATTTGTAAATAATAAATAATAAATTTTTCATATGATTTGTAAATGATAGTATTGAAGTTCCCCCGATTCAATAGTAAGTATAATAAATTATTCATATTATTTGTAAATAAGTAATTGTATTTGTAAATAATAAATAATAAATTTTTCATATGATTTGTAAATGATAGTATTGAAGTTCCCCCGAGGGACAAGGGTCGCAGGGGTCCAAGGGTCGAAGAGGGACAAGGGTCGCAGGGGTCCAAGGGTCGAAGAGGGACAAGGGTCGCAGGGGTCCAAGGGTCGAAGAGGGACAAGGGTCGCAGGGGTCCAAGGGTCGAAGAGGGACAAGGGTCGCAGGGGTCCAAGGGTCGAAGAGGGACAAGGGTCGCAGGGGTCCAAGGGTCGAAGAGGGACAAGGGTCGCAGGGGTCCAATGGTCGCAGAGGGACAAGGATCGCAGGGGTCCAATGGTCACAGAGGGACAAGGATCGCAGGGATCCAAGGGTCGCAGAGGGACAAGGGTCGCAGGGGTCCAAGAATCGCAGAGGGACAAGGGTCGCAGATGGACAAGGGTCGAAGGGGTCCAAGGGTCGCATAACCTCTGCGACCCTGCGACCCTTGAACCTTTGCGACCCTTTAACCTCTGCGACCCTACGACC
>CM071870.1:27557815-27572508 GCA_036759665.1 Gynandropsis gynandra | reverse complement strand
GACTCTTGGACCCCTTTGCGACCCTTGAACCTCTGCGACCCATACGATCCATACGACTCATTAGACCCATTAGACCCATACGACCCATGCGACCAATGCGACTCAAAAGACCGTACTTACTTGGTGGAACCTCCTTATCCTTAGAGGGGGCCTCTTCGGCAGGACCGACTGTAGGTTCCTTGGAAGGAACCTCCTTTTCCTTAGAGGGGGCCTCTTCGGCAGGACCGACTGTAGGTTCCTTGGAAGGAACCTCCTTTTCCTTAGAGGGGGCCTCTTTGGCAGGACCGACTGGAGGGTCCTCGGAAGCAACCTCCCTTGGGGGGGCCTCTTCGACAGGACCGACTGGAGCATCTGCATAAAATTACTTCATTCATTAGATGCGTATTTTGCGACCCATGCGACCCTTGCCGACTCTCGATGGAAATTGACTCAAATGAACTTTTGAGCTATTTATTACTTACTTGGTGGAACTTCATCAGGAGCAACGACTGCAGTTAGAGGAATGTCGGCGGCAGATGCGATATTTTCAATTAATCTCGAAATGTTTGCCAAATCCTCTTCTGCGCCATCTCCACGGACATTTTCAGACTCTGACTCAACCGGCTCTTCGTAAGGACCTGGATATGAACGTTGAAGGAATTCATAGTCTCTAACACTGCCGGAATATTGGTTTGCGGTGCTCGAATCTATCTCGGCAGATTTTGATTTTGCCTTTTCAGCACCTTTGGGATTTGCCGCCTCTGCTTTTGTATTAGGCAAATGAAACCCGGCATCCCTTAGAAGATCTCTGACAGCGTTGATGATTCTTTTCTCCGACTTCTTTATTTCCTTCACTAATTTCTGCTCCAGTGTCAGCCGGACTGGAGCTTCTTTTCCTTCAGCTTCATCTTCATCCTCGCCTTCTCTTTCAGCATCAGCTTCAGCATCACCATCTCTTTCTTCATCACCTTCAGCATCAGCTTCAGCATCAGCTTCATCATCTTCAAGCTCTATCATTTTTTCCCCCACGCTCTTTTTCCTCTTAGTCCCCTTCCCCTTCCCCTTCCCTTTCCCCTTCTTTTCATCTCCAAGAACTGCTTTCCGCGTCAGCAGTTCTTGCTCACGAATGTCCTCCCAACAAAGTCCCTTCGGATTTCTACGAATATGTTCCATCCATATCTGAACATCGGGATCGCATCCCTCATAGTCGTCCAGATCATAACTTGTAAAGTGTTCATCGTAATCAGGACAAAGAATACTTCGAATATCCTGAAAAACAAAAAATAGTCATTATTACCCTCTGTGACCCTTGTTTTCCTTGTGACCCTTGTATAATTGTTACCTTAGAATCTCCGATCAGCCTTATGACTTCTGCGTACTTCAGGTTAATACTGGGTTTAACCATCTTCTTGCACATTCTTGGGCATGATGGATCCGCATTCTCTACATCAACATACCATCCCTTTCCGCCCAAACTAGGGATGGTTTCGAAAGGAAGTAACTGCAACATTAAAAAAATCAGAATGCAAAAAGTATGAAAAAATTCAAGTTATTCGAATAATATGTACAACTTACCATTAGTGGGATCATGAAACCGCCACAATACCATTTTGGTTTCGGTGATTCCCCGCTAACGTGCTTGCGGCAAGTATCCACAATCTTCTCGAATGTGTAACGCCCCCATGGAAAGCCTTCACAAAATTCCAAATCATCAACCATGTCAATGAGATCATGGCTGATAGAGTTGTCTGATGAAGGCTTATGATCAATAACTTGTGCCAACAACAACAAAGTTGCCAACCTCTTTCGGTCCTCGTCATTCTTCGCCTTCACAAGCTTTCCAATGATTTGTACGGGGGTCACCTTTCCACGGCCGAAATACTTCCGCCTGAATGTATCACCCCTTTTGGACTCCCATCCTTTGGGATATGGTCCGCAGTTCAATCCGGAAATTAGTGCGTGCTCCACTATAGAGTACCGGATGGGAACACCGTTTAAGACGAACCACAACTCCTTCTTGTCCCGTACAATCACGGAGTGATTTAGGAGGATAGACATTTGAACCTTAGTCAATGTGGAATCACATTGGAAATGGAATAAATGCTTAAATTGCGATTCCTTCTCGAAGTAATGCACGTCGTATTCATCTAAGATTCCTCTCAGCTTCGTTATTGTCTCGTGAGGATAACACTTGGTGGTGATCTTTGGCATTCTGTCCATGTGTTTGATTTGATACACAAACTTCGGCTTTGGGGCCACCTGCAAGGCCAATTAATTAAAGAATACATTATACTTCTACCGACTCAAGCGACTCAAGCGACCCATGCGACCCATGCGACCCATGCGACCCATGCGACCCATGTGACCCAACCGACCCTTTAGCTCAACTGACCCATGCGACCCAACCGACCCTTTGGCTCAACCGCCCCATGCGACTCGACTGAACCATGCGACCCAAGCCGACTCACTAAGACAACCGACTCAAACGACCCTTAGACCCCCTGCGACGCTCAAGCGACCATTGCGACCCAAATAGACTCACTCAGACTCAATAGACTCACTGACACTCATACCCATTTCAAATCAATAAACCATTCTGGGACTCGACAGCCTGCAAACCCAAGAAATCGACCTACTTACACCCATCGCGACCCAAACCGACCCACTGAGACAACCGACTCTTACGACTCAACCGACTCACTGAGATTCAACCGACTCATTGACACTCACACCATTAATCAATAAACCATTTTGGGACTCGACATCCTCCAAAACCCTAGAAATCGATCTACTTACACTTATTGACGACATTGAAGATTGACTCGTGCTCTCTTCCCCACCGCTGCTGATTCTAGCCATTTCCTTCTTGCCAACTTCGAATTTACTTCTTGCCAACTTCGAATCGATCCCTCTCAAGTTCGAAATCACTTGTTCTTTCTTGGCTTTTACTCTCCCAGAATGCGGGTTTGGCTTTTACCCTCCCAGAATGCGGGTTTTCTCACGTTCGAAAATTAAGGGTAAATTTGTCTTTTCTCCAGTTCTTTTTTTCTGATTAAATAATTATTTTAGGGAAGGGTATTTTTAAAGCGTTTTAGCACTACGAGGGTATATCTGATATTCCGCCCTTATGAGGATAAGGAGATCTAACCAAACTTGAAGAACTACCACTTCTACATTAACATTTGATTGAAGTGCAATTTTAGAGAGGAAAATTCTGAATTTACGGCCTTCTGTATCTATAAATATCTCTACCAGGAGTCCAACAGATAGAGACTTTTGATAATACATTGGAGGTTGTTATCGAGTTGCAAGGACCTGTATACCGGAGTTATTCCCCGAAACTGACGATTCTTCGCCGCCTCCATCCGTCGCCTCCATCCCCCGTTTTTCTGTAACCGGATCCATGACTCGAATGGGACGGACGGCTTGAATTACAGCATGAAACTGTAAGCCAACAATCGCATTCGCCTACCGATAGAGGCTGAAGAGAGCGGATCGAACGAAAGAAGAAGAGAATAGACAAACAACTACACAGGCAATGTCATATGAGATCTCGTCAATCAAGGTGAAATTTATGCAGAAGAGCGAATGATCTCCATGTACAGAAAGTTGAAGAAACTCCAACGTGGGCAATTCGCTGCACAAGCAGTAGACGTAAGGCGTGGGAGAGAAGGATCGATAAGCACCGGGCGATATGCAGCGTTCGTTGTGTTGCTGCCGGAGCGAGGTAGAGAATGGAAACAACGCGTTATTGGTTGCTTGCTTTGTAAAACCAAAGGAAAAAAAGGGATTGGGCTTCCATAAGGCCCGAAATACAAGAACGTTTTAAGGTGAACAGTCTCGAGAGTCGAGTGATGTTCCCCCGCTGAAATATCGCATTTTTTTGCAGCGGGACCTGTGCAAAAGTATGGATTGGCATAATCCGACGATAATAAACACCTCCGCATCATCCAACGGATAGAGGAAGCCAAATCATTATTCAATCGTCTCTAGTATATAATATTAGTTTGGCATCCGTGTTTTGTGTAATCCAAGGATTTTTTCCGATATCAAAATATAATTGAATTATTTTTTATTTATTGTGGTAAAAAAGTTCATCATAAATAGTTAAATAATTGACGTAATTATATATAAACAGTTGAATTTTAGTCTAATCATATGTCATATGTTTTCACATGTTCCATATTTGTGAACTATTTGGTCATCAAATTTGGAGTAATCTTCCCGTTAATCAGCTATTAGAAGCTCTTGAGTTAATTCTAAACTATGATATTCTCTTTCAATAATACGTTCAGCTATTAGAAGCTCTTGAATTAATTCTCGCGGCTGTAAATTATAATATTATATCTGTAAATGTAATAAATTAAGGTCGTAGAATGCAATAAATTATGATCTGTACGCTTTCGGAAAACCAGTCATGTTTGATGCATCAAATTATGGTTATTGGAAAGTCAAAATGAGACCAAGCATAAGAGGAATCGATGAAGATGCTTGGAGTGCTGTGAAAAATGGTTGAAATCCACCAACAGTGATTGAAATGGAAATGTCAAAGAAAAACCTTCAGATCAATGGACGCCCAATGAGAAAAGAAATTCAATGTTTAATGCTAAAGCTTTAACAACTATTTTCTCTTCTGTAGACATAAATGAGTTCAAGCAAATTCAATGATGTGAATCTGCAAAAGATGCATGGGACACTCTAGAGACCATTCATGAAGGAACTACAAGTGTCAAAAAGAACACGTCTAGATATTATGGAACATCAGTTTGAGAAATTGGAAATGGGTGAATACGAAAGTGTCAAGGAATTCAGTGGTCGAATGAATGCAATCGCCAATGAAATAAGTGTCGTTGGACAGAACCTTAACGATAAGAAGCTTGTCAAAAAATTGCTCAGATGTCTACCAAAGAAATTTCATGCACAAAAAAGTTACGATGAATATGTTATTGAACACAGACACTACAAGTTTTAAAGAAATCGTTAAAATTTTAGCGGCTTATGAATTAGAACTACAACTCGAACAAGGGGAATCAACAAAAGAAGGAAGTAAAGGCGTTGTTCTTCAAGCTACAAACGAAAATTACAAACTTGATAATCTTGAAAAAAATATTGTTTTACTGGCCAGAAGATTTGGAAAGTTCACGAAAAAGCGCTAAGGAGTTATAAAATCATCTACTGATGAACCAAGAAATAAAAAGGATAACAAATCTGGAGCTCAATGTCATGACTGTAAAGGGTTTATCCCAGTATCTCAAAAAGAGAAAGTGTTATGAAAAGTTTACGAGAAACGCAATGCTACAAATGTAAAGGATTTGGACATACAAAGAATGAATGTGCTGATGGAAACTCGGTCAAGGGAAAATCACTGATCATGTTTAGTAATCAAGTTCGGAATCTGAAGATGACAATGAAGAAGAACTGTCGAGTTTTGTTGCGTTCATTGGAATAATTGATAAGACTGATAAAAAAACAATAAAGCTGAAATTGAAGAAGAGGAAGATGAAGTAGATGTGGAAACCATCTACAATGAGTGGTTAAAAATGAGCACGCTTAACGTTCAACTAGTCAAAACAAATGAAAAGATGGAAGCTCAAATTGCAGAAATGAAACTGGATATTACTCTGAAAGAAGAAGAAGTGTGTTATGTCAACAGTAAACTTGAAGAAACGAACAAACAACTGAAAATGCTCTCAAATGGAACTGATAAACTTGATCACCTGCCAGAAAACTCATGTATAACCCAGGTAAGTATATGTCTCCTAAAGTGAAACAAATTTGGATCAAGAAAAGTGATTTGTACTGCAATGTTGCATATATATCTGCTCAAAAAGATAAGTCTAATATCTGGTATTTTGATAATGGATGTTCCAGACATATGACACATGCAAAAGAACTTCTATCAAATTTCACAGAAATTAAGAATGCAGGTAGTGTCATTTTTGGAAATAGAAACAAAGGAAAAATTATTGGAAGAGGCGATATAAATTCTCCAGGACAGCTTGTTATGAAAAAAGTGCAATATGTAGTAGGATTAACAGCCAATCTGATTAGCATCAGTCAGTTGTGTGACAGCAACCATCGGGTCCAATTTAATCATAAAGAATGTCAAGTGATGAATTCTGATAACAAGTGTATACTTACAGGTACACGCTCTTCAAACAACTGTTACGTATGAAGAGAAAATCTGTCTTAAGACAACAAATTATGTATTATCTTTGTGGCATCAAAGACTAGGACATGTGAACTATCGATCTCTCGTGAAACTATCAAGCTCAACTACTGTAAGAGGTATTCCTAAATTAAATCTTGATAGAACAGAAGTTTGTAAACCATATCAATTAGGAAAACAGGTAAAAGTACATCACAAAAAGATGCCTTACATGAAGACTGATAAAATTTTGGAGCTGGTATATGGATCTGATGGGTCCAATGAGAACGGAAAGTTTTGGTGAGAAGAGATACATTTTCGTGGTTGTTGATGATTTTTCTAGGTACACTTGGGTGAAATTTTTTAAGAGAAAAATCTGACACATTTGAATTATTCCATTATTTGTTTCTTCAACTAAAAAAACACAAAAAGTTGTATTGAAAGAATCACGAGTGATCACGAGAAAGAATTTGAGAATGATGTATTTCAGAATTTTGGTAAAAAACATGGCATCATTCATGAGTTCTCTACGCCCAAAACACCACAACAGAATGGTGTTGTTGAGAGAAAGAACAAAACTTTGCAAGAGATGGCTATGACGATGCTGCATGAAAAATCCATCTCTATCAGGTTTTGGGCTGAGGCTATAAATATTGCATGTTACATCATTAATCGTGTGTATATTCGATCAGGTATGTTGAAAAATCCTTACGAACTGTGGAAAGGTAAAATTCCGAACCTAAGCTATTTTCATGTTTTTGGGTGCACTTGCTATGTGTTGAATGACAGAGAATATTTGGGTAAGTTTGATGCTAAGAGCAATGAAGGCATCTTTCTTGGTTATGGTACCAATACAACTGCATACATAATATTTAACCTGTGTACCAGAAAAGTTGTTGAATCTGTGAATGTTGTGTTTGATGAAGATCATCTGACTGATAGTGTTATATTTCCATTTTCCACAGATACAGTAAAAGAACAGTCAGAAACAGTTACTGAAGATTCAAGTGTACCTGTTTTGTTGCTGAGCTTGGAACGGACGAAGATTATTCAGAATGCGACAATCACAAAACTAACTTGGAACAGATAATGGTGCATAAAAATCATTCAAAGATGATATCATAGGTAACACCGAAGATGGTAGAAAAATACGAAATAAACCAAGGGTGAATTACCATGATATGGTTAAATTTGCATGAATTACCATGATATGGTTAAATTTTCATATTTTACGTCTCAAATAGAACCCAAGTGTGTTCGTGATGCCTTAGATGACGAATCCTAGATAAAAGCCATGCATGAAGAACTAGAACAATTCGTTAGGAATGATGTCTGGACATTGGTTCCTCGTCTTGTGGATATAAATGTTATAGGCACAAAATGGATATTTAAAAATAAAACTAACGAACAAGTTGAAATTTTCAGGAACAAGGCAAGGTTAGTTGCACAGGGCTATACACAAGTCGAAGGTGTTGATTTTGATGAAACCTTTTGTGCACTCGTTTTAAAAAAAGGAAGAGGAATTAAGTCGGTGCTACACTGATATATATATATATATATATATATATGTCTATATATATATATTAATAATTAGGGTTAAGGGAGCAGCCGTGCATTCAACCGAGAGAAGGGAAGAAGGAAAAAAAAGGAAAGAGAAGAAAGAAAGAAAAAAGAAGAGAAAAGGAGGAGGAAGAAAAAATTGGAGAAGATTTTCATCACGTTCTTCGTCGGTGGATTCTAATCGAGATTTTGGTAAATCTCTAGATAATTTGTTGTGATTATTCACTTAATTCGAAGATTTATATTATGGAAATTTATGGAATTGAATGGATCTATAATAGGGAAAAAATGATCGGTGTTGTTGCTAGCAATATTATCCAGAATAGTCAAATTATCGGAGAAGCTAAGGTAACGATTTTCTCCATCGTAATTTTGGATTTGTGATTGATTTATGTAAGCGATTATACTTTTAAAATGACACATGATCACAATAGAATTTGTCGGATCATAATGGAAAAAGTGAGACGCTACAAGTGAATTAGATTAAACTCTAGATTTATCGTATGAGAATTGATGATAAGTATATGAGTTGTATAAGTGACTAGAGATGATCTAGATAATTGATATGTGACTAGGGGTGTAAAATGAGCTGGCTCGGCTCAGCTCGGCTCAGCTCGCCTTCAGTTCGCCGAAAAACGAGCTGGCTCAGCTCGGCTCGTTTTTTAAACGAGCTGGAAAATCCTAGCTCAGCTCGGCTCGCCTCTAGCTCGCCAAAAAACGAGCTGGCTCGCGAGCCAAACTATTTAATTATTTTGAATTAGTTGTAATATCATATATGTTAAACATATCAAACGAACCAAATAAAATATCGAAAATATGAAAAAATTAATTCAAACATAATGTTATAAAATATCATTGTACTAAATAAAAAATAACCTTCTCGAATAAAAAGTATAAAATATCATCGTACTTATTCGATCGCTTGTAATTTTACTAAACTGTTTCTTTATTTTGTTATATCAATTATTAGAAAAAGGAAAAATACATTATAATAGAATATTGTGTTTAAACAATATATTATGTTTTATTAAATGCAATATTATATATAATAATATACAAAAATGGAAAATATTTTATTTTTGTACATGATTTTGTCGATATTTGGGTTCAGTGTTTAAGCCGAGTGAATATCTTGTTAATGTGCTCGATCGGGTGATTTCACACTCGAACCTTCGGAAGAAGGCGTGTGCGAGCGCGTTGGTGAGAGTTGTCATGTGAGGAGTATCGGGTCAATGACATTAGTATTGCGACACTTGGATCTGGGCCGGCATCATACCGTGCTAGGGTTGTGGTAACCTTGCAAGTGATGGAGCGTCGAGTTAGTCAGGTCAGTGGATTTGCCGGCGTCGTACCGTATTGGGGTTGTGGTAACCTTTCGAGCGACAGAGCGTTGAGTTAGTCAGATCAGTGGATTTGCCAATATCGTACGATGTTGGGGTTGTGGTAACCTTTCGAGCGACGAAGCGATGTATTATACTGATGGATGGGTACTTTGTGACCTTGCGAGATCTTCAGTGTGATGGAGTCCTTTGGATTTTGCGAGCGTATGCCCGAGCTAGAGTCGTGTGGAATCTATGTGTTATGATCCAGTGTGGTACTAATCTTAGACTTTGGATACTTAGTCGGGTTGGGTAGAGTTGTCTGTATATCTTTAGTTTAGACCTTGGATATATCGTTATTTTATGATATTCAGTTCAAGCGGGAGAATACGTGACAAGATTACGTACACGTATTGATCTCACTGAGTGTGTATTCGTACTCACCCTATTTGTGGGCTGTCGTGGATGGACAAGGTATGGCAAGGAAAAAAAGCAACGAGGTTGAGCAGCAACATGAAAGCTCACAGCGGACTGATGGGAGAGGCGTGCACGAGGTCTCGATGAGTTTTATTTTGCATTTCATATTTATTTTATTTGTTTATCGTGACTATGATATTTACGTATTTGTTTTTCTATTTGGTCCGGACCATTCTTATTTTGGAATAAATCATTTATTTTGTTGTATAAATGCATTGAGCGATGACACGTGTAGCCACCTCTTAGAGGTGATGGTGGACACTCCTAGTCCCGAGGTAATTATGGGATTGGGGTGTTACACCTTTGCTCATGTTGCTAGACTAGAATCAATTCGACTGTTACTTGGTGTTCCATGTTTCTTCGGTTTTAAGTTATTTCAAATGGATGTTAAAAGTGCATTTATAAATGGTATACTTCAAAACAAGGTTTACATCAAACAACCAAAAGGTTTCGAAGATCCGTATCATCCAGAACATGTTTACAAGCTGAAAAAACTTTATATGGATTGAAGCAAGCATCACGTGCATGGTATGAACGGCTGATAAGTTTTTTGATCCAGAACGGCTACAAGAGAAGGGGAGTTGACAAAACTCTGTTTTTCCATAATTCTGATGATATTCTTCTAGTTGTGCAGATCTATGTAGATGACATTGTTTTTTGCTCAATATCGCAGGATAAAGTCAATTGGTTTGTTCAAACCATGAAGCGAGAATTCGAGATGAGTATGTTTGGTGAGCTAAGTTATTTTCTTGGATTATAGGTGAAAAAATTTGACGATGGATTATTCATATCCCAGAGGAAATACGCTAAAAACCTAGTAAAAAGATTTGAATTAGACTAAAACAAGTCAGCAAGTACTCCCATGTCGACGGCAACCAAGCTGACAAAGGATTCAGATGGAGAAGATGTCGAAGTGAAACTTTACAAGAGTATGATTGAAAGTTTACTCTATCTTCCGCAAGTAGACCTGATTTGTGTTTGAGTGTAGGGATCTTCGCCAAATATCAAACAAAACCGAAAAAATCTCATTTGTTGGCAGTGAAACGAATAATTAAATACGTCAAATGTACAGTAGAATATGAAATTTTGTATTCCAGATATACTAACTGTGAACTTGCTGGTTTCAGTGATGGTGATTGGGGAGGCAATACGGATGACAGAATAAACATTTCTGGTGGTTGTTTCTTTCTTGGAAACAATTTAGTATCTTGGCACAGTAAAAAACATAACTCAACGTCACTATCTACAGCAGAAGCTGAATACATTGCTCTAGAGAGTTGTTGCACTCAACTCATATGGATGAACCAGATGCTAATGGACTACGATATGAGTTCTAAAACTTTTGTTGTATGGTGTGATAACACAAGTGTCATAGATATCTCGAAAAATCCAGTTCAGCATTCCAAGACAAAGCATATCGAAATCAGACATCATTTTTTTAGAGAAAAGGTTGAACAAAAACAAATGAAAGTGGAATACGTACATACGGAACGCCAGCTAGCGGATATCTTCACAAAACCTTTGGATTTAAATCGGTTTGTTTCTCTAAGGAAATCACTTGGTGTTTGTGAACTTTGATGATTTTGTTGATATAAGTGATAAGTTCATGAATTTTTCAGATTTTTTGATGTTCTTACGAAGGAAAAAGGAAATAAGTTATAAGTCTGTATGATTTAAGTACATTTAGATGACCCATGCTCAGTCTATTGAATATTTAAATGCTCATATCTTAATAAGTTTCCTTTGCGGTAACTTAAGTGCACTTAATTGTATCACTTACTCCTCTAACAGCTTTTACACTTATTTCTATGCAGATTTAAGAAAGCGTATTATGAGTATATGCTCGGGTCTAAGTTGAGAGGTATTAAGTTTCAGTTATAACGTCCTATGACACAAAACTAAGTTGAGCTTACATACTCCTATATGTTAAATTCATTTACATAAGAGTATACCTAAAAAGGTAATCAAGGAACTTGTTATATGAACAAAAGGATATCTAAACAACGTCTTAAAAGCTAGTGATTTTTGAAATAAAAAATAAAAAAAAATTTAAAAAGGTAATTTTGGCTGAAGCTTGTCTCAAGTGAAAAATAACAGTCTTGCGTAAGTGTACTTAAATGGTCAGTCTTGTGCATTATTTAACTCATTCTTAACGGTCTGATTATTTTTAAATATTCATCATTCTTATCACTTTGTTTTTAAAAAACTAAATAAGCAAAATCTACATACTCGAGTGATTCTCTTAAACAATGCGGTTTTCTGAAAAATGGTTTTTTGTGATTTGATGTTTTGGTGGCTGGTGTGACTGGTGCAATTATTCTTATTTTTGAACTGTTGTTTACTTTTAAAACCGTATGTGCATTTTCTCTCTAAACTGTTTCTTTTCATATTGCATTTGAAATTTCGAAACCTTAACCAAACTTTTAGAGAGGAAGAAGTGCAATTTGTCTACAGATTCGGTACACAACATCGAGAAAATGAACTTGAGAAGAACAAACATTAGAGACATTCGAGACCTTTCTGCTGATGCAACAATATTGTTCAACGAAGTTCCTGTTCGCGTCGGTGACCTAACATTTACAGATGATCCTACGAGGATCAACGGAAAGAGATATAACGTCATGGCGGCGATGAGACCAAAGAGGAAAAAACTAAACGTGCAACCTTACCTCCTGTGGCTCAGGTCGAAACTCAGTCCAAATCTAAGTCTCAGAATAGTTCGTCAAGCTCGTCGACACACGGAAATGTTAGAGCCGATGTTCAACCTTTGGCTCGATCACCAACACAACGAGTTTCATCCCCTAGACGAGGTACACCTGTCTCTCCTTCTAAAGTTTTTCCAGAAAAATTTTACAAGGAAACCAATGCAACCAAATTTAAGACTCTCAAAGAACGAGAGATCTTTTCAGAAAGAGGTTTAAGCGTAAATCAGTTCAAGCATTTGTCGATTTGGAAATTGTTAGTTGACAGGAAACTAACACACACAGTTACATCTGTTGTTTCTGTGTGCAAAGAAATGATTTATGAATTTTACGCCAATTTAAATCTTGAAATTGAGGATTCTAGTTCTCCAATATTTGGGAAGACGTATGTCAGGGGTAGGCTAGTCCAATTTGGGTCATCAAAAATTTCTTTGGCACATCGAACGTGGAGACTACACGAACTAAGGAACTCCAGATTGATCTGGATATGGATGTGGTCACAAAGAAGCTCACTGATGGAGCCCTGCTGAAGTGGCCGGCATAGATCTCCAATTCAAAGTTGCATTGGGAGTATGCTCTACTGAACAAAATGTGCCGCACAAATTGGGTGTTGAATAAGAAAACTGATGGGATCAGACATGACACAACAACCTTCCTCTATTCCTTGAAGAACAATGTTCAAATAAACTTTGGAAAGGTGTTTTTGGACTCTATCGTGGGACTTGGCTTGTCAAATTTGACGAAATTTATTCTGCCGTTTTCATGCTTGATTTAGAATATTCTAAGTCAACAAGTCCCAGATATTGTGGGGACTGAAGAAGTACGAGAAAATATCCCTCCGTGGATTATTTTGGAAAAGCGGTACATGGCGAAGATGCCATCTTCGGACGAAACTGACACTACTGTAGATGATGTGGTTCAAGAAATCATCCAGTTGAAACAGATGGTCACAACGATTATGTCCACCTTAGAGAATGTTCACAAGGCACTGACTGGTCTTCTGAAGCGCCATAAACTAGTGAAGTTCTTTTTACTTCCTATTGTATTGTTTGGTTTCTGTTTTTGGCGTGCATTGTTTGAATCTCTTATCACAAAAACAGAGGGAGAACCACAGGAAGATGCGGAACAGATGGAACCCACAACAAGCAGAGCAAAGGGTAAGAGACCAAGGAACTAATGTGTTC
This sequence comes from Gynandropsis gynandra, assembly GCA_036759665.1. NCBI lineage: Eukaryota > Viridiplantae > Streptophyta > Magnoliopsida > Brassicales > Cleomaceae > Gynandropsis > Gynandropsis gynandra. The sequence continues at coordinate 27,559,139 of CM071870.1, read as the reverse complement.
TTTAATGCTGACAGATATTTTTAAGTGCACTTATGGACCAGCTATATTTTAAGTGTACTTAATTACATTTCTGTTTGAACTTCTTTGTGTAGATTGGCACTGCATTATGTTTGATGATTGGTATTGCACTATGCTTGAGTGTTTATTGTATTGTGTTTGAATTCTGAATGTTGTCTAATGGGTGTTTATATGATAAGAATTCAAAGGGGGAGATTGTAAATGCAATAAATTAGGGTCGTAGAATATAATTATGTAACATCAGGTCGTTGAGATATACAAGGACCGGCAAGTTTCATGAGAGGAATGAGGAGAACTTCAAGGAGTTAAAGAGAAGAATGACGAGAAGAAGACGAAGTCAAAAGAGGATCAAGAGAAGTCAAGTTTGAAGAAAAAAACATCAAGGATGTGCGGCTGGAAAACCGGTGGGTTAGCTGAATACATGTGAAGATAGATAAGTTAACTTGAGAAAAAGAAGAGGTTAATGAATCCAGGCGAATATCGAAGTACCAACAACAGAGTGAATGGAGTTCACAGAGTTTTAAATGTACTTAGTGAGATATTGTGAGAAAGAGTATGAGATAGTTTAGCATTTATTTACATCTAATGCAGGAGAGTTATCTACGGAAATTTTTAATACTTTTTATGTAAAAGCGATCAAGTGTATTTAAAAGATTGATTGATAAATAAACCTAGTATTGTTTTGTGAATGTTGGTCTCTTCAAAATAACAATTGATTTAGTTGTCTGTCTACAAGTTTTCATTCTCTTTCACTAATACCTCCATTTATTGTTTCGTATTTGTTTGCAGCATTCCCTAAATGTTGTAGTTGCAAAGATTACTCATGTCATAACATCGTACCTGTCAGTAAAAAGTTTCTACTGCGAGGCATGCAAGATATCGCATGTTATTCCAACTCAAAGTAATCCTCTCATTTACGCAATGCATTACAAATATTGGAATCATTGTTTCAACTACATAATGGGCATAAATTAACTTTTGTTGTGTATGGTTTCTCAATGCAAATTTAGAGTCCATGTTCGAATTTCAGATGGCACTGTTGAGGCCATTCTTTTGTTGTTCGATAAAGAGGTCACGCAATTGACCAATACTCAGCTTTTCAAATTCGGCAACAAATGCCTACGGTGAGTCCATCCATTGCATATTCTATCTCATTTACCATTATTTAGCGGTTTGTGCTATCTCCGGTGAAAGTGACTTCCCAATTTGAAACTGTTATTTGCTTAGGAAACTTTCAAAGATAGTTGTCGGCCAAAACATCTACAGTTTTCAAACCGTATATGTGTTTTCAAGGTTTCACTCTTTC
>CM071870.1:27521445-27534438 GCA_036759665.1 Gynandropsis gynandra | reverse complement strand
ATAATCACTAATTGGTGGTTTGGCGTTCAAAAACTGACTAAGCTTTTCCGGCAAAGTTGCCATATCCTCGTATGTCCACATCGAGAGCGTCTGCATGAAAGCAACAGGACAAACGTAATAATTCTGATACGCGCTGGGATCCGATGCCAAGCGAGAAGACAGCTCCATCAACGCCTCATCCAATTGCTGCAAAAAAAAAAATTAACACACAGGAATGCATATGACACAAAACTCTGTGAGACTAAGGGTTTAAAAAAACTTACTTCATCTTCAAGCCATGCGTTGGCCTTTAATATAATCTCCCAAAACTTTGGCCCCCGGGGAATATTTAGCTCAGATTTCCACCACCGATCATGTCGTGGTGCCTTCAGGAACCAATATAGCTTAGTCAACTTTTCACCGCTAGCATCAGTGAACATAGGAAATTGGCTTATCAAGTCCTTTACTAATCCACTCGGATTCCACACAAACTCCTCAGGTTCTTGAACCATCGTTTTTTTGGGTTCTTGAATAACCTTCTTTCGCCCTCTCCCTCGCATTGTTCTTGCTCTTTTCGCCGGCGGAGGTTCAACATATGGCGCAGACTCCTTCGATAAAGGTCCAGCACCTGCATAATTTTACCTCATTAAACATATGGCGACCAATGGGACCAATGCGACCTATGCGACTAATGGGAACCTATGCGACCCATGCGACCCATTCGACTTTAGCGACCCAGTGACACATGCGACATATGAAACCCATGTGACTCTAACGACCCTGCGGCTTATGCGACCCTATGACTCTAACGACCCTACGGCTTATGCGACCCTACGACTTATATGTCTCGATGGAAATTGACACTCAAATGACCTTTTCATTAAATATTAATATTACTTTGGAACTCCATCAGGAGCAAGGTTTCTTGACACTGGATTTGGACGTCGAAGGTATTCAAAAGCAAAATCACCAACAGTGTCAGTGTCCTGGGTTTCGATGATCGCAACTTTCTCGGCAGCCTTTGATTTTGGATTAGGCACATGAATCCCGAAATCCCTTAGAAGATCTCTTACGGCGTTGATGATTCTCTTCTCCGACTTCCTTATTTCCCCTATTAATTTCTTCTCCAGTGTCAGAGGGACTGCAGCATCAGCATCAGCATCACTCACGCACTCCTTCCTCTTAGTCCCTTTTTCCTTCTCCTTTTTTTGATCACCAAGAGCTGCTTTTCGTGTCAGCAGTTCTTGCTCACGGATATCCTCCCAACAAATAACCTTCGGATTTCTACGAAGATGTTTCATCCATATCTGAACATCGGGATCGTCGCATCCCTCGTAATCCTCCAGACCAGAAAGTAAAGCTTCCTCTTCGTGCACGAAGAATACTTAGAATATCTTGAAAAACAAAACATAACCATTATTACCCTCTATGACCCTTGTTTCGCCTAAGGATGGTTTCAAATGGAAGTAACTGAAACATTAAATCAAAATGATAAGAATGCAAAAAGTACGAAAACATTCAAGTTATTCGAATAATATATACAACTTACCATTAGTGGGATCATGAAACCGCCACAATACCTTTTTGGTTTCGGTGATTCCCCGCTAACGTGCTTGCGGCAAGTATCCACAATCATCTCGAATGTGTAATGACCCCATGGAAAGCCTTCACAAAATTCCAAGTCATCAACCATGTCAATGAGATCATGGCTGATAGAGTTTTCTGCTGAAGGCTTGTGAGCCATAACTTGCGCCAACAACATCAAAGTTGCGAGCCTCTTCCGGTCGTCGGAATTCTTCGCCTTCACAAGCTTTTCACTGACTTGTTCGGGGGTCACCTTTCCACGGCCGAAATTCTTCAGCCTGAATGTGACACCCATCATGGACTCCCATCCTATGGGATATGGTCCGCATTTCAATCCGGAAATTAGTGCGTGCTCCACTATAGAGTACCGGATGGGAATGCCATTTATGACGAACTACAACTCTGTATTGTCCCGTATAATCACGGCGTGATTTAGTAGTACAGACATTTGAACCTTCGTCAATGTGGAGTCACATTGTAAGTGTAATAAATGCCTAAATTGTGACTCCTTCTCGAAGTAATGCCACTCCTGTTCATTTAAGATTCCTCTCAGCGTCCTTATTGTTTCGTGAGGATAACACTTGGTGGTGATCTTTGGCATTCTGTCCATGTGCTTGAATTCATACACAAATCTCGGCTTTGGCGCCACCTGCAACATGACCAATTACGAATACATTATACTTCTACCGACCTAAGCGACCCATGTGACTCAACCGACCCATGCGACGCAACCGACCCGTGGGACCCTCAACCGACGTGTGCGACCCATGCGACTCAAACGACCCTCAGACACTCCGCGACACTCAAACGACCATTGCGACCTAACCGACTCACTGACACTGACACTCACCCGTTTCAAATCAATAAATTGAGTCCAAGATGGTCATGAAACTACTGCGACCCTTGCTACTCAACCGACTCACGGAGTCGAAGATGTTCATGCAACTCCTGCGACCCTTGCGACCTAACCGACTCACTGACACTGACACCCATTTCAAATCAATAAACCATTTTGTGACTCGAAAGCTTGCAAAACCCTAGAAATCGAACTACTTACACTTATTGACGCCATTGAAGATTGACTCGTGCTCTCTTCGCCAGTGATGCTGCTGATTCTAGCTATTTTCCTTCTCGCCAACTTCAAATCGTTCCCTCTCAAGTTCGAAATCACTTATTTCTTTCTTGCTATCAACTTTTAAACAGGTTTCACGGCGAAAAACTGTTCGGCTTTCTCGTTTTCGGCAGTTTTCACGTCGAAAAACTGCCGAACTTCCATTTTTCCACGTTCGAACATTAAGGGCAAATTTGTCTTTTTTTCAGTTTTTATTTTTCGGATTTAATAATTATTTTGGGGAAGGGTATTTTTGAAGTGGTTTAACCGGTAAGCTGAAAACGAAATCTTAAAATATGAAATATCTCAATCTAGTGGTTAATAAAACAAATTAATAAAAATTACGTGATTTGATACTGTTCATATTAACTTGCATTTTTAGTATTAAGTAAAGATTAATATTATATATATATATATATTATAACATAAATATATATAAAGTATTTAATATAATATAAATATAATATATATATAATAAATAAAAGATAATTTAACAAAGAGAAAGAATGACAAAAGATTTCTGTTTGTTAGTGGATAGGTTTAAATATGAAGGGAAATTGGGTATTTATAAGTAAATAATTTTTCTTTAAACATGAAAAAGGTTAATGGACCAAAGGATTCAAAGATATTCATCCATTACAATAATTTTGAATAAGATTGGAATTCTTTTTCAGTATGCAGCTGTAAAATCATCCATAAATATACTTGTTTGTGAACTATAAATATAAACTTTATGAAAAGAGGGAAATTAAAAATAAAGTGTGATTCTATTTTCGAATTTAATGCATTTCATTTCAAATCTACCTAAGTGGAAAAACTAGTACAGTTGAGTACGCTGAAAGGGCATCGTTCGACATTTGATGGGTTATTCTAATAAAAATATGAAGAAAATGGCATATGGGTAGTATATTAAGGTGGATGACATCTATCCCGGAGGTTATGGATTTGGCCTTTCCATTTTGTGATTGTTTTTTTTTTTGGTGTTGAATTAGTCTGAAAATTTATTATGGAGTTATTTAAATTGTATAATTTGTATGCTAACATATAAACATTTCTGAATTTGTCTACAGTATAAAAGAACCAAAAAACATAGCAGATGTGGATTTCTGCATTTATAAAAAAAGAAGTTGATGAAATCATAGATACATACATTCATCATCAATGTACATGGCTCTCTCGATCCTTATAAAAAAACATTTTTCTCTGAAAGTAAACTCACCACTATACTACATCGATCTTGTTTCTTTCAACATCGATTGTTAAAAGACTATAGCGTATGACTTGACAGTCGAGCGCATTCGGAAATTGACAATGTCTTTAGCTGTGTTAGATGATATGGATCTACACAGGTTTTCAATTAGTGAATTGATTGAATCCAAAAAACCACAATGACTTGCAAAATCTTACTTCATGCTTGGATAAGGCCTTATGCGATTCGTTATTTGTTCATATCTTTAGTCCACAAAACACGAGTGTCCTTTTGATACAAAGAGCTCAATTTATGTTCACACCAAAGCATACCACGTTTGAGACCGAGACAAAGACCAAAGACCAAGATCAAACAAATAATGAAGCCCGAGAGATGGACAAAAGCTTATCACGAGGAAAAGAAGAAAACAACAACATGATAATTTACAAGGACAATGAGCCTGGTTTTGGAACAAATGGAGGTAAGAATCGTTACTACCCGTCTTTGAGGCGGATTTCTGAGTTAGTCTTGGACGAAACCGGCTGCTTCAAGGGTTAGTCTTATATCTGGTTATGCTTTTGAGTTTTTTCGTTCCTCCCTTCTTCATACACAGCAGAGGCATGTTTGATTTGCAAAAAGCCGACGTGGAACATTCATCCTTGGGGGTTTTCAAGGGTGAAAGAGCAATGTACAATTGCATATGGAGACTTCTATGAATTGTGAGATTGGTGTGACATCAGTATCATCCGTTGTTTCCCGCTTTCTGATCGCAAAACTTCTCCTTTCATACCCATCTGCCAGTTCCCCACAAAACCACAATCGGATCAGTGCACAATGCTTGCGGGGTTGCTACATAGGAGATATGTACATAAATCATTCTACCTCAACAGAGCTGTCTGGAGCAAACCATCTTAACAAAATTCCAAGATGCACAACAGCCGGGATGAGTTTGAAGAGCAGAGGTGTCGTAACCTGCCAGGAAGGAAAAAAAATCCTTAATTTGAGCAGAAACAAGATGTTGCTAATGCTTAGAACCCTAACACGAACGGGGTATGCATAGACAGGAAGAAAGCGAAGCGATCTCATCATACCAGGCTAAGGGCGGTTGTACCCAGGAGGAGGAGGTAAAGTCTCCCCTGAAATGATTCAAGGGCTTAGGTTCTTCAGATAATTTATAACCTCAAGATCAGAGTATGATATTGATCTTGTCAAATACGTTATAACAAAGAATCTATTGTAAAATAAGGAGCAGATGTGTTACCTCAATGAGGTGAAGATTGGAGGCGCGGCTAAGGAGAACAAAGGCGAATTCTCCAATCTGGGCCAGAGACATTCCAACCTGCATGATTTTAAGTTAACTAAACACGACAAAACATATAAAATGCAGGAAATAAAAGAACATGATTTCATCAAATTGAAACAAAATCTTACCAGCAGTGCCGTCTTGTTGTTGTATCCAAACCCCTTAACAACTGTTGTAACTATTGTTGTCTTTATGATAATAACTAATATAACAGAGGCCAACAGTATATCGACATGATTCCAGAGAAAATGCACATTAATCAGCATCCCGATGCTCGCAAGGAAAAGAGCAGCAAATAAATTACGTATGGGTTCAATCTGCAGCGATAATGAAGCAGCTGAATGAGACTAAATATAATCCAAACAGGTAGTGGCGAATGAACACTGCTCATTCAAAATCTAAAAGATTCAATTGTCCTCTAACAACAGGGTATGCCTTCCAGTCATATATTCAATATAATACCAACACCCAGATTATGAACATAACATTTAAATTAGTTTGCCAATGGGAAACAGAAAACTCAAGTTACTAGAGAAACTTCTGCCTCTGTCAATAATATTACAGCCTTCGGCTGACATGTGAAAAAGACTTACTTGCTCCAATGTGTGTTGAGCGAGATCAGTAGTTGAAATCATAACACCGGCAGCAAAAGAACCAAGCTCAAGACTTAACCCCAGCTTATCACTACACTGAAAGCATACAAAAGCAGACAGTTATTCATGCTGATCAAATGGTATCCAGAAATATACCAAACAAGTAAAAAAAGAAGAAAAATCACAAATAGGCATTCACGAACATGATTACTAGGATAATGCAAATCATAGAACAAAGGAGACAAGAAGGATAAGAGAGGCTCACCCAGGCTACAAGTAAGCAAAATGCAACAGAGGCTAGCTGATAGAGTTCGTTTGTCTGTGCAAAGACAAAAGAAAACAAGTGTCATGGTTGTTTGACCATAAGATAGGAAAGAGAAACATTGTCATTGAGACAAAGCATGGACCTGTGATGATAAGCTGACCATTAACTTCAATAACCAAGGAACACATGTCCGCGACAAAATTGACAAAACAGCCAAAAAAGCAAGCAACACGACCACCCTGAGTGAGTACAAGGTAAAATTAGCATGAACTAACAAAAGAAATTCTCATGTATATATGCGGATGGGAATATTCTGCTGTATTTTGCTTACAGTTTTGCCATTGATAACACTCCCTGAAGAATGCCAAAATTTCCACCAAGAACAGGAAGCAATGCAAACAACAAACCCACAGCACAATCCTAGAAAAGAAAAAATACACAGAGCATAGAACGAATCGAATAAACACCATAAAAGCAACAGACAACGGGTTGAAAAATATACAATTAAAATATGGCCTGGGGACAATGAAGAAAATATGGTGATGAGAACGTAAAGAGGTACCTGAAGAATAAGGGTTCCAATCGTAACTTGGCCGTGAAGAGAATTTGTGGAGTTTTTCTCCATGAGAAACTTCAGCACCTAAAGTATCCAGGCAGAAAAACAAACAAGCATGATGACCATAAAATCAGCAACTACACCAGGTGGTTTTAAAGAATAAACATAATTTACAGAATTTTACCACGGCTGTTGATGACATTGACAAAAATGCTCCAACAAATACACCTTCCGAGTGTTTACCACCGCACAACTGCAGAAAAGAACCAATCAGTAACATGCTACAGTGACTGATTTCATAACAGAAGTGTGTCTAACTTAGATGTTTAATTCTCTTAGTTCCGATAAATGCACACCAGGGAATGCATAGATTATGATTTCATATAGGATAATCAAAACAATTAGGATTAGATTGAGACCTATAGTAAAGGGACTATACAGAATTGTGATCAATCAAATCTTGCAAAGTCCTGGTAGCTATTACCAGTTCGAATTGGATCATAATATATCATGGAGAATTCTTCAGAAAAAAATGTGCATTACACAAAGGAATCTGATAAGTGAGATCAAAAGGGAAAAGAGAGAATTGGTAATAAATTTTTACATACTGACACCGTAATCCCGCACAGGAACATAAAGAGAAGAATTTGTAGAAGCCCCCCTAGAACAGCAACTGTTCGGACAACTCGAAGCTGCATAATAAGAGGCAGACACTCAACAGTCGGATATGGTAACATGGAAAGTTTTAAACAACGAAGTGCAAATATGTGACTATGAGCTTACCTTGGCAGTAGAGAATTCTAGACCGAGTGCAAAAAGCAGAAATATGACACCAAACTGAGCAACCGTTTCAACCTACATGAAAAAAATTCTTGTAAAAAATGTAATCATGAATATCGCGTGTCAGATTAGATATCAGGAACATGTTCTCTTCTCTTGTCAAGGTTCTAGAACTATGGAATTCCTATTCAAAGACAAACCAAGCTTCTTCTTTTTTATTAAACTACAGATGTAGTCTATAACCACAGAAGAAGGATTTTATGTTTAAAGACAAAACTTTTGACCTCTATGCCCTCTAATTGTAACGAGTTCAACCCTTTTCAACACCACTGAAGAAAAAGATCTCCCCATACCAACGTGTATAAAAACAGCCCATTTGAGATCTCAGAGAGGCATCATTCACCAAAAGTTCCTAGACAAGGAGAATACCACATTCTTATCTTATGATTAGAAAGCAGCATACCTGGACCATCTCACTGATAAAGTTAAATCCTCCAGGCCCAATGATAGATCCTGCTAACAAATACCCAGTTATGACCTGAATACGTTGAGAATGATAATCAGTCATCAGAAGACTCAGACATTCCTTCAAAACATATTTTGACATGATCGAAACAAAAAATGTAGCAAGATAAGCAGACCGGCTGTCCAGCACAAGCAAAAGCAATGCCACCACAAGTCGCAGATACAATGACAACAACTAGATCTGATATCAGTCTACATGTCAGAGAAAGCACAAGTCAGATACTTAGAGAGTTTGGTCATTGAACAATAACCTTCTCAAGAAAATACATAAGTTAAGATTCTTGCCTCAAGTCTAATTGTAAAACTGGATACTTTGACTTGAAATTGGATATGATGAAGACATTGTCCTGAAGAACAGCAAATAAGCCATATGACAACTAAAATACAACAAGGCCAAGCACTGCAATCTGGCAAGGGGGCCTACTTTTCGGTCTATTAGAGTCGGGGTGTCCTCAGCTCTGTTATCATTATCCAGATTGAAGACATCATGAAATTTAAAGGACCTATAGAAAATGCCAACATTTATTAGATCTTAGTCCAAAAAACAGATACAAAACATGTTAGAAAGTTTAAAGATACAAAAAAAAAAGATATCGACAAGAACTTATTTACTTTTCCTCTTTCGTCTCATTTTTCTTTGACTTTACCCTGGCTACCGTTTCTAGAACAGCCTGATCAACACAACAGCCAAAAATCTCATATTCAGATACTCATACTAAACAACCAACATGGGTAATCAAAGTAAAATCAAGCTTTTACTGTAACACGGACAGGGGATGTGATAAAAAATGGTGAAAAATGCCCAAATATTCTATAGAGAAGTACTAAATGTTGATTTGTTACTAAGGAGCAACTGAGGAAACCCAAAGGGGACCCATAAGACTAATCCAGCACCCAAGGAACAACGAGACCAAAAAACTGTATGAAAAATGAAATAGATTTTCTATTGACTATATATATATATATATAGGATCATATATTCCTCTGCATTAAAACCAACCTGCTGTCCCGCTACACTGTTGTTAAAGCTTCCAGGATCAGTTGCTGCCATCAATATACCCACAAAACTATGATAAGAAGGTAGAATCATCTCAAATGGGTAAGAAAAAAGAGATACGAAGTCCGAGTGTTTTGGGAAACCAATCAAAAGATAAATATAGCTATATAATCAAGCTAGATCTAGAAGATGCATGCATTCCACTTTGGGAAATCGGAGAACACTTAAAAACATCGACTTTGCTACATTGGGAAACACAAGCGTCAGATTTCCACATCTAGAGACCAACCTGTGATCCGAATCATACATAGATTACGGATCCAATCTAGGATCTAGCTCCTGAAGTCTCAAAGAATAAATCAAAATCAACAGAAACAGGAGAAAATGGTAGAAAAACTGAAAGAAAAAACTGAAACAGGAATTGCGGGAAATCCACTTGCATAATAGCTAAAGCTGAACACAGTCGAGACAGGCTCCAACATTTAGGGGGCCATTGCAACTTCCCAAAAACAGAAAAACAAGCAATTAAAAAACCCCATTCCTTAAAATACGAAAAGATACGATACCTTCATTCTGATCGCTCTCGTTGAACTCCTTCTCGAGAGCACGATCGATGATATCGGCAAAACTGCCTTCCTTGGGCTTAACAAGAGAAGAGTTGACGGACGCGGTGGAGGAGTTGAAGGCGGTTTCCTCAAGCAGATCGGAGTCAGAAAGCCCGCGAGGAGAGACGAAGGAGGAAGAGAGGAGGAGAGACACGAGGAGAAGAGCGAGTTCAGGGGAGAGCAAAGAACATGATGATCTCCTCTTTCCTCCCACCATGGCAGAACCAGCGCAGGATAAGCAGGAGCGGCGGAGATTAAGCAACCACCGACCGTGGAGAGTGAGAGGGTGAAGGAGAGAGAATCGGTGTGTCCGTCGATCTACACACAGCGCAAGTGGTATGCTGGAGAGAGAAAGCGAGAGAAAAGCAGAGTGGATGGAGGGCGGCCAATGGTCAAACGGTAGTGGTAGATTTAAGGGGGTTTAATAGGGGTCAAAGGCTATCAGAAATAGTGTAGGCTAAACCATTTTAAAAATATCTTTTTTCAAAATAATTATTAAATTCGAAAAAAATTGGAAAAAAAAATAAATTTGTCTTTAATGTTCGAACGTGAAAAAATGGAAGTTCGACAGTTTTTCGATGTGAAAAACTACCGAAAACGAGAAAAGCGAACAGTTTTTCGCCGTGAAACCTGTTTAAAAGTTTATAGCAAGAAAGAAATAAGTGATGTCGAACTTGAGAGGGATCGATTTGAAGTTGGCGAGAAGAAAAATGGCTAGAATCAGCAGCATCACTGGCGAAAAGAGCACGAGTCAATCTTCAATGGCGTTAATAAGTGTAAGTAGTTCGATTTCTAGGGTTTTGCAAGCTTTCGAGTCACAAAATGGTTTATTGATTTGAAATGGGTGAGTGTCAGTGTCAGTGAGTCGGTTAGGTCGCAAGGGTCGCAAGAGTTGCATGAACATCTTCGACTCCGTGAGTCGGTTGAGTAGCAAGGGTCGCAGTAGTTTCATGACCATCTTCGACTCAGTTTATTGATTTGAAACGGGTGAGTGTCAGTGTCAGTGAGTCGGTGAGGTCGCAAGAGTCGCAAGAGTTGCATGAACATCTTCGACTCCGTGAGTCGGTTGAGTAGCAAGGGTCGCAGGAATTGCATGACCAGCAGAGTGTCTCGTTTGAGTCACATGGGTCGCACGGGTCGGTTGAGTCGCACGGATCGGTTGAGTCGCATGGGTCGCTTAGGTCGGTAGAGGTAGAAGGTATTCGTAATTGGTCATTTTGCAGGTGGCGCCAAAGCCGAGATTTGTGTATGAATTCAAGCACATGGACAGAATTCCAAAGATCACCACGAAGTGTTATCCTCACGAGACAATAAGGATGCTGAGAGGAATCTTAAATGATCAGGAGTTGCATTACTTCGAGAACGAGTCACAATTTAGGCATTTATTTCACTTACAATGTGACTCCACATTGACGAAGGTTCAAATGTCTGTACTACTAAATCACTCCGTGATTATACGGGACAATACAGAGTTGTGGTTCGTCATAAACGGCATTCCCATCCGGTACTCTATAGTGGAGCACGCACTAATTTCCAGATTGAAATGCGGACCATACCCCATAGGATGGGAGTCCATGATGGGTGTCACATTCAGGCTGAAGAATTTCCGCCGTGGAAAGGTGACCCCCGAACAAGTCAGTGAAAAGCTTGTGAAGGCGAAGAATTCCGACGACCGGAAGAGGTTCGCAACTTTGACGTTGTTGGCGCAAGTTATGGCTCACAAGCCTTCAGCAGAAAACTCTATCACCCATGATCTCATTGACATGGTTGATGACTTGGAATTTTGTGAAGGCTTTCCATGGGGTCATTACACATTCGAGATGATTGTGGATACTTGCCACAAGCACGTTAGCGGGGAATCACCGAAACCAAAATGGTATTGTGGCGGTTTCATGATCCCACTAATGGTAAGTTGTATATATTATTCGAATAACTTGAATGTTTTCGTACTTTTTGCATTCTTATCATTTTGTTTTAATGTTTCAGTTACTTCCATTTGAAACCATCCTTAGTTTGGGCGAAAATGGATGGTATGTTGAGGTTGTGGATGCGCATCGATCCTGCCCAAGAATGTGCAAGAAGATGGTTAAATCCAATTTTAACCCGAAGTATGTAGATGTGATAAGGCAGATTGGAGATTCTAAGGTAACAATTACACAGGGTTCACAAGGGAAACAAGGGTCACAGAGGGTAATAATGGTTATGTTTTGTTTTTCAGGATATTCTAAGTATTCGTCGGGCTGAACACGAAGATGAAGCTTTACTTTCTGGTCTAGAGGATTACGAGGGATGCGATGATCCCGATGTTCAGATATGGATGAAACATCTTCGTAGAAATCCGAAGGGTATTTGTTGGGAGGATATCCGTGAGCAAGAACTGCTGACACGAAAAGCAGCTCTTGGTGATCAAAAAAGGAGAAGGAAAAAGGGACTAAGAGGAAGGAGTGCGTGAGTGATGCTGATGCATTTCTGATGTTGATGCTGATGCTGATGTTGCAGTCCCTCTGACACTGGAGAAGAAATTAATAGGGGAAATAAGGAAGTCGGAGGAGAGAATCATCAACGCCGTAAGAGACCTTCTAAGGGATGTCGGGATTCATGTGCCTAATCCAAAATCAAAGGCTGCCGAGAAAGTTGCGATCACCGAAACCCAATCTTCCGACATTGTTGATGATTTTGCTTTTGAATTCCTTCGACGTCCAACTCCAGTGTCAAGAAACCTTGCTCCTGATGGAGTTCCACCAAGTAAGTAATATTTAGTGAAAAGGTCATTTGAGTGTCAATTTCCATCGAGACATAGAAGTCGTAGGGTCTTATAAGCCGCAGGGTCGTTAGAGTCGTAGGGTCGCATAAGCCGCAAGGTCGTTAGAGTCGCATGGGTCCCATGTGTCGCATGTGTCACTGGTCGCATGGGTCGCATGGGTCGCATTGGTCCCATTGGTCGCCATATGTTTAATGAGGTAAATTTTATGCAGGTGCTGGACCTTTATCGAAGGAGTCTGCACCATATGTTGAACCTCCGCCGGCGAAAAGAGCAAGAACAATGTGAGGGAGAGGGCGAAAGAAAGATGCTGGTGGAGTCCAAGAACCCGAAAAGAAGGTTGTTCAAGAACCCAAAAAAACGGTGGTTCAAGAACCTGAAAGGGAAGAGGAGTTTGTGTGGAATCCCAGGGATTAGTAAAGGACTTGATAAGCCGATTTTCTACGTTCATTGAGGCTACCGGTGAAAAGTTGACTAATCTATATTGGTTCCTAAAGGCACCTCGACATGAGCAGTGGTGGAGATCTGAGTTAGATATTCCCCGGGGGTCAAAGTTTTGGAAGATTATATTAAAGGCCAACGCATGGCTTGAAGATGAAGTAAGTTTTTTTAAACCCTTAGTCTCACAGAGTTTTGTGTCATATGTATTCCTGTGTGTTAATTTTTTTTTTTTTGCAGCAATTGGATAAGGCGTTGATGGAGTTGTCTTCTCGCTTGGCATTGGATCCCAGCGCGTATCAGAATT
>CM071870.1:27477128-27507401 GCA_036759665.1 Gynandropsis gynandra | reverse complement strand
AGGTTGCCTCGTGATCTCTTCGCCAGTGATGCTGCTGATTCTAGCCATTTTCCTTCTCGCTAACTTCAAATAAATCCCTCTCAAGTTCGACATCACTTATTCTTTCTTGCTCCGAACTTTGAAAAACTGAGAACGTGGGTTTTTTCACGTTCGAATATTAAGGGCAAATTTGTCTTTTCTTTAGTTTTTTGTTTCCGATTTAATAATTATTTTAGGGAAGGGTATTTTTGAAGTGGTTTAGTCCTATGAGGGTATATCTGATATTCCACCATTTTCTAGTACCATCTAGATACCTAAATATGACATTTTAAAAAAAAAAATCCAAAACAAGTTTATTTATATATATTTATAAAAAATATAAACTAAAATAATTTTTTTAACAAATATATTTATTATTTTTCTAAAGAAATTATAAAAAATAATTTGATATAAAAAAATTAGAAAACAAAAACCGCCAAAATGCCTACTAATCCGTCTAACCGGTGATTAATTACCAACTAATCAATCTAGGCGCTAAACGTTCGACGATCGACTGACTATTGTCTAGTGATTTTTAAAACTCTGGTTGCAAGGGATTTAAAATCTCTTGTATAATTATAAATAATTGAAAAAAGTATAAAAATACTTTTTAAAAATTATAAAATTAGTTTTTAAATTTTCAAATAATAAAAGATTAAAATATGTAACTGAATAAAAATATACATTTTTAAATTTTCTTATAAATTCTCTATAACTAAATTTCAGAGATGTTAATTTTATATTTTTGTTTGCGACCAATTTTGGTTTATATATTTTTTGATAAATTAAAAAGGTACAATATCAGAAATGCCCTCTTAGGGCTAAAACACTTCAACACTACCCTCCTAAATCTGATGGAAAAAAAAAATTGGAGCAAAGACAAATGTACCCTTAATGAAAAACACATACAAAAGAGGGAAAGGCAAATATAAGAAGAGGGAAAACGAAAATGAAAATGAGGGAAACAAAGTAGAGAACTATTTCCTTTCATTTTCGAGTGTTTCTCTTCTATTTTCGAACGATTTCCTTCAATTTTTGAGTGATTTCTTTCCATTCTCGAGTGATTTCCTTCTATTTTGAGTGATTTGCAGCAATTTTCGAGCGATTTCCAACAATGTTTCAGTCATTTTCAGTGATTTCCAGCATTTTCCGGCGATTTGTAGGTGAGTTTCAGTGATTCCGACCGTTTTCCGGCGATTTCTGGCATTTTCCGGCGATTTCTGGCAGTTTCCGGCGGTTTCTGGCAGTTCCGGCGGTCGCACTGGGTCAAACAGGGTCGGACTGGGTCGCTGGGTCGTAGGGTCGACTGGGTCGGACTGGGTCGCAAGGTCGGATAGGGTCGTTGGGTCGCAGGGTCGGCTGGGTCGGACAGGGTCGGACAGGGTCGCAGGGTCATCGAACAGGGTCGCAGGGTCGTAGGGTCGGACTTGGTCGGTGGGTCGGACTGGGTCACTGGGTCGCAGGGTCACAGGGTCGTACTAGGTCACTGGGTCGCAGGGTCAAACTGGGTCAAACTGGGTAGAAGGGTCGCAGGGGGTATTTTGGGAATTTTAGCATTTATAAGGGTATTTTTGAAGCTGAAATTTTTTTTCGGGAAGTGTATTTTTGAAGTCTTTTAGCCCTACAGGGGTATTTTTGATAATCCCCCAATTAAAAATCGAGAGGTTTAAAAAAAAGTAAATGCACTTTATAGGTATTCGAATTTTTTTCCTAAGTTATTCTAATATTTCTATATTATATTTTTTATATAGATATATATTTTCTTATATTTATATATAATTTAAAATTTTCATATTAACCAAATATTCAATTTTACTATTTATATTCATATCTTTAAATTTAAATATCTGAAAAATAATCAAATATTTGTTGGACATTCCTATCTAAATGACAACTTAAAAACAAATTAATAAAAGCAAAAATTTATCTAATCGATCGAATCGATGCTTAGTGAAACATGTTATGTGTTAGTTTTGAGCTTTTATTTGGACCAAACCTAAGAGAAATTTGACAAGAATAAGACTTTGGATCGAACACGAATCATACGAGGATCAATCGTGAAGACGAGGGAAAAAAAGTTTGGGATTATGCTAGTTAACATGGATGTGGAAGAGTGGCAAAAGTTTAAGTGTGATGTAAATAACGCAGAGTTAAGCCTACAAAACCATTCTACAAATAAAGGAGACCGAGATAAACAATTTTGCGACCAACTAATGAAATAATTGACGAGATTAACAATATTCTCCTACAAGTGAGACCTGAAATGCAAAAAGAATATTTAAACTTTGATACGCTTTGTAATTTTTTTATTCCAATAATTACAAAAATGAGTTAAACAAGACTGAATGGGGGAACTTCAAGAATATCCTCGTAGGGCTAAAGTGCTTCAAAAATACCCTTCCCTGAAAAAAAAAAAGAATTTCAACTTCAAATCTACCCTTAAAATATTGATAATCCCATATTACCCTTGTCAACATTTTCTCTCTCTCCTCCAGAGCACCTCTATTTCTCTCTCTCCTATGGCGTGAAAATTACTATTCTCCACACCACAACAGATTCGGCGAGAGTAGCTTAAAATCGGCTTTAGATTCGCTACCAATAGGTTGAAATCGTTTCTTATCAACAAAAAAAGTTTGCAATTAAGCAAGTTCGGTAGAAAAAACAAGTATGTATAGTGAGTTTTTCGTGTTTCTCTTGTCTTTTTCTTGTTTCTTTTGTGAGTTATGAAGAACTGGGTCAATATAAGACTCGTTTATTGAAATTAAGTCTAAACGAGTCATATTTATTAAAATGTCAAATAATCGCAATTAGTGACTCGGTCACAGAGTCGCACGGTCGCACTGGGTCACAGAGTCTCACCGAGGGGTCAAAGGGATCAAAGGTCAAAGGGTCACAAGGGTCCAAGGGTCGCAAAGGTAAAGGGGTTGCAAAGGGATCAAAGGATCGCAAGGGTCAAAGGGTCGCAGGGGTACAAGGGTCGCAGAGGTACAAGGGTCGTAGAGGCACAAGGGTCGCAGAGGTACAAGGGTCACAAAGGGGTACAAAGGTCACAGAGGTACAAGGGTCGTAGAGGGGTCAAAGGGTCGTAGGGGTACAAGGGTTGTAGAGGTACAAGGGTTGCAGAGAGGTCAAAGGGTCACAGAGGGGTCAAAGGGTCGCAGGGGTACAAGGGTCGAAGAGGTACAAGGGTCGCACGACCACACTGGGTCATAGAGTCTCATGGAGTCGCTCGGTCACAGTGGGTAACAGAATTTACCCATTTTTTATGTTTTTGTTACATGTGTAATGGATACGGTGGATGCGAAAAGCACACTGATTTTTTTTTATGATGGTAAATGGGAAAAAACCGAAATGGAGAATCTGAATGTGTTGGTAGTGTTCAAGAAAACTAGAGAGTATTTTTCTATTGTCCTCCAGTTAATCTGACATACCAGCAACTGATTGATGAGTTATGCGCAGAGATGATTGTGGGAAATAATACAACGAAGTTGAAGTTAAGCTATTTGCCCAATATTTTGTGAAAATAGGAAGCCGACATATATAATGAATGACAAGCATCTTATTTGTTATCTGTTTGATCACATAAGAGGAATTCGACCACTGTTGTATGTGGAGATAATATTGGCAAGTGTGAAGTGTGAAATCGAAATTGAGAGGGGAATTGATCCTCTAATTCCTTCTTTGAGAAGCATTGCTAAAGAAGGTGAGGATCGAGGTGTTGTAGATTATGATGACTATGTTATTGTAGGTCCAAATAACAAAAGTAGAGTTGAGAGTAATCCGGAAACAATAAATATTTTGGATTCAGATAATTCTGATAGTGAACATACAAGCTGGTTAAGAGAAGATGGTGGGTGTGCCATGAATGTGGTAGTTGAAGGAGTTGTTTGTGGCAGTAATAAAGTTGATTCTGATGTGCCAATAGAGCATAAGTATGGTGATGGTGAGAACAACTCGGAAATGGTAGTTCACGACAACGAAAATAATATCTTCGAGTTTGAAGATGGATTGGATCTTAAAATTGGGGAAGAGTTTGATAGCAAGAAGGATGTACATGCATTTGTAAGGAAGGGTTCAATTGAATCTTCGTTTAGATATACAACATTGAGATCTGATACGAAGATGTGGGAAGTAAGATGCAAGTTCGCCGGAAGTGGTTGTAAATAGAAATTACGCGTGGCAGCAATCCCGAATTCCAAACGGTTTAGTGTGAGAACACACCATCCCATTCATAACTGTTCACCTGTATCGAAATGGACCGAAGCTACAAAGGGTACAACACAAATGGTTAAGGATTATTTGAAAGAGGAATATGTCGGGAATTATGAAACACCTCCAGCAAAAAAAATTGATGGCTCGTGTAAAAGCAAAGTACGGTGCCAATGTATCGTATTTGATGACATTAAGAGGCAAATGCGGTGCTCAAAAGGAGATTCGTGGTGATGCTTTGAACATTATATGAGGCTTCCAGGATGGTTGCACATGCTTACAAAAAGAAATCCTGCAGTTTTCGTAAATCTTCAGCTCGACAGTGATGGGAAAAGCTTCAAATACCTTTTTATGGTTGTCGGAGCGACTATAATGGTTTATGTTGAAAGAGGTGATACCAGACAGACGTGATGTCGTTGTGAGATCTTATCGCCATAAAAGCTTGATTAAAGTAGTCAAACAAAAACAAGAAAATCCTAATCATAGTTTTTGTGCGCGTCATATATCGCAATATATAAAGAGCTACGCCAATAAATGGCATGGTAGAAAGACTTCAAAGGGTGATACTATGGCAGAAATGTTCTTCAAATGTGCAGCAGCATGCACGGAGAACAAATTTGAAGTGCTATTGAATGATTTGAAGCCCATGTACAAAAATGACTTTTGAGACTTTTGTGACCTCTGCGACCCTTGTACCCCTTTGCAACCTTGCACCTCTGCCACCCTTGTACCCCTCTCCGACCCTTGCACCTCTGCCACCCTTGTCCTTCCCTGAAAAAAAAAAAGAATTTCAACTTCAAATCTACCCTTAAAATATTGATAATCCCATATTACCCTTGTCAACATTTTCTCTCTCTCCTCCAGAGCACCTCTATTTCTCTCTCTCCTATGGCGTGAAAATTACTATTCTCCACACCACAACAGATTCGGCGAGAGTAGCTTAAAATCGGCTTTAGATTCGCTACCAATAGGTTGAAATCGTTTCTTATCAACAAAAAAAGTTTGCAATTAAGCAAGTTCGGTAGAAAAAACAAGTATGTATAGTGAGTTTTTCGTGTTTCTCTTGTCTTTTTCTTGTTTCTTTTGTGAGTTATGAAGAACTGGGTCAATATAAGACTCGTTTATTGAAATTAAGTCTAAACGAGTCATATTTATTAAAATGTCAAATAATCGCAATTAGTGACTCGGTCACAGAGTCGCACGGTCGCACTGGGTCACAGAGTCTCACCGAGGGGTCAAAGGGATCAAAGGTCAAAGGGTCACAAGGGTCCAAGGGTCGCAAAGGTAAAGGGGTTGCAAAGGGATCAAAGGATCGCAAGGGTCAAAGGGTCGCAGGGGTACAAGGGTCGCAGAGGTACAAGGGTCGTAGAGGCACAAGGGTCGCAGAGGTACAAGGGTCACAAAGGGGTACAAAGGTCACAGAGGTACAAGGGTCGTAGAGGGGTCAAAGGGTCGTAGGGGTACAAGGGTTGTAGAGGTACAAGGGTTGCAGAGAGGTCAAAGGGTCACAGAGGGGTCAAAGGGTCGCAGGGGTACAAGGGTCGAAGAGGTACAAGGGTCGCACGACCACACTGGGTCATAGAGTCTCATGGAGTCGCTCGGTCACAGTGGGTAACAGAATTTACCCATTTTTTATGTTTTTGTTACATGTGTAATGGATACGGTGGATGCGAAAAGCACACTGATTTTTTTTTATGATGGTAAATGGGAAAAAACCGAAATGGAGAATCTGAATGTGTTGGTAGTGTTCAAGAAAACTAGAGAGTATTTTTCTATTGTCCTCCAGTTAATCTGACATACCAGCAACTGATTGATGAGTTATGCGCAGAGATGATTGTGGGAAATAATACAACGAAGTTGAAGTTAAGCTATTTGCCCAATATTTTGTGAAAATAGGAAGCCGACATATATAATGAATGACAAGCATCTTATTTGTTATCTGTTTGATCACATAAGAGGAATTCGACCACTGTTGTATGTGGAGATAATATTGGCAAGTGTGAAGTGTGAAATCGAAATTGAGAGGGGAATTGATCCTCTAATTCCTTCTTTGAGAAGCATTGCTAAAGAAGGTGAGGATCGAGGTGTTGTAGATTATGATGACTATGTTATTGTAGGTCCAAATAACAAAAGTAGAGTTGAGAGTAATCCGGAAACAATAAATATTTTGGATTCAGATAATTCTGATAGTGAACATACAAGCTGGTTAAGAGAAGATGGTGGGTGTGCCATGAATGTGGTAGTTGAAGGAGTTGTTTGTGGCAGTAATAAAGTTGATTCTGATGTGCCAATAGAGCATAAGTATGGTGATGGTGAGAACAACTCGGAAATGGTAGTTCACGACAACGAAAATAATATCTTCGAGTTTGAAGATGGATTGGATCTTAAAATTGGGGAAGAGTTTGATAGCAAGAAGGATGTACATGCATTTGTAAGGAAGGGTTCAATTGAATCTTCGTTTAGATATACAACATTGAGATCTGATACGAAGATGTGGGAAGTAAGATGCAAGTTCGCCGGAAGTGGTTGTAAATAGAAATTACGCGTGGCAGCAATCCCGAATTCCAAACGGTTTAGTGTGAGAACACACCATCCCATTCATAACTGTTCACCTGTATCGAAATGGACCGAAGCTACAAAGGGTACAACACAAATGGTTAAGGATTATTTGAAAGAGGAATATGTCGGGAATTATGAAACACCTCCAGCAAAAAAAATTGATGGCTCGTGTAAAAGCAAAGTACGGTGCCAATGTATCGTATTTGATGACATTAAGAGGCAAATGCGGTGCTCAAAAGGAGATTCGTGGTGATGCTTTGAACATTATATGAGGCTTCCAGGATGGTTGCACATGCTTACAAAAAGAAATCCTGCAGTTTTCGTAAATCTTCAGCTCGACAGTGATGGGAAAAGCTTCAAATACCTTTTTATGGTTGTCGGAGCGACTATAAGAGGATGAAAATACATGCGTAAAATGGTTGTTGTGGATGCAACATTTCTGACAAGAGTGTACAAGGGAGCATTGATTGTGGCGACCGCACAAGATGATGGACATCACCAATATCCTATTGCATGGGAAATAGTCGACAGAGAGAAGGACGAATCATGGACGTGGTTTATGTCAAGGTTGAAAGAGGTGATACCAGACAGACGTGATGTCGTTGTGAGATCTTATCGCCATAAAAGCTTGATTAAAGTAGTCAAACAAGTGTATAAAAATCCTAATCATAGTTTTTGTGCGCGTCATATATCGCAATATATAAAGAGCTACGCCAATAAATGGCATGGTAGAAAGACTTCAAAGGGTGATACTATGGCAGAAATGTTCTTCAAATGTGCAGCAGCATGCACGGAGAACAAATTTGAAGTGCTATTGAATGATTTGAAACCCATGTACAAAAATGACTTTTGAGACTTTTGTGACCTCTGCGACCCTTGTACCCCTTTGCAACCTTGCACCTCTGCCACCCTTGTACCCCTCTCCGACCCTTGCACCTCTGCCACCCTTGTACCCCTCTCCGACCCTTGCACCTCTGCGAGCCTTGTACCCCACAACGACCCTTATACCCCTGCGACCCTTTGACCCCTGCGACCCTTGTGCCCATGCGACCCTTGTGCCCCTGCGACCCTTGTGCCTCTGCGACCCTTGTACCCCTGTGACCGTTGTACCCCTTCGACCCTTTCACCCCCTGCGACCCTTGTATTTCTGCAACCCTTGTGACTGTTGTGACCTTTGTGGCCATTTTTGACCTTTTTAACCTTTGCGCAGGTTTTCTAATGTTGCAAAGTATTTGGAGAAAGAGGAACTTGATCCTGTTAAGTGGGCAAGATGTAAATTTAAGGGGGAAATGTACAACTTATTAACCACTAATAGCGCCGAGTTAATAAATTCCACGTTGAAGAAGTAAACAAGGTTTATGAATCTAGGGCTTTTAGATATTTTTTTTGGGAAAGACAGTGGAATGGTTCAATAGGTATAGGTTGGAAGCAGCTGTCGGTGATGATTCTCAAAAGTTAACACCTTACATTGATAAAACGTTACATGAACGGTTTGGACAAGCATCCAAGTATGATGTTATTGAATTGAACAGTCTGAGTGATGAGTATGAGGTGAGAATGAGATGGGTAGAATATTTGTAGTGAGTCTTAAAAAAAGAACGTGCAAATGCGAAATGTTTGATGTGGATAAGTATCCATGCAGTCACGCAGTTGCGGCATCACATAAGGTTGGTAAAGGTCACAAGATACCGGATATATGTTCAACATACTACCTTCGGGAGACATGGCGTTTGGCTTACCAAGAAACCATCTATCCGGTTCCTGATTGCAGTGATTAAGACATTCCTCCTCAATATACTGAAGTTACGGTTCTATCTCCTATGCTGGCTGAGAAAAGGCAAAGCGGGAGGCCTAAAGAGAAACGTTATCCCGGACCCGGTGAGGCTTGGAGAAGTACCCCATCTTCGTCAAGACAAACCCCGTCTTCTTCGTCGAGACAAACCCCATCTTTGTCGAGACAAACCCCATCTTCTTCCTCGATACAAACCCCATCTTTGTCGAGACAAACCTCGACTTCTTCGTCGAGACAAACCCCATCTTCAAAAACCAGCATCACTGACAGTGTTTGGAACGTGACAACCAAGATAACGCCGACTTCAAAAAAAAAGAAAGGTTTGTTAGTTAGTGAATGTGTAATACTATATTATTTGTATTATTTTGATTAAAACTTTTGTGACTTTCATCATTATAATTTGATAAATTCTTCATTATAATTCGATCTATTCGACCCTCAACTAGATTAAATTAGAATCAAGTTTAAACGGGAACTCATCCGACTCATGCGACCTAGTATGACCCCTTTTGCGACCCACAATTGGATTAAATTAGAATCAAGTTTAAACGGGAACTCATCCAACTCATGCGACCCAATATGATCCCTTGTGCGACCCACAATTAGATTAAATTAGAATCAAGTTTAAACGGGAACCCATCCGACTCATGCGATCCAATATGACCCCTTGTGCGACTCAACCGATCCATGCGACCTCATGCGAACACATATGACTCATGCGACCAATGCGACCCTTCCGATCCATGCGACCCTTCCAACCCATGTCTAATTTGGAATCAATATAGACAATAATATAAATAATATCGACATTAGACAAGTTCTTAAAACACTAATATCGCTTTTGAAAGACAGACATTGGTTATACACAACTTAATCACATGGGTCATAATCTGTTTTAACGATTGATTTACGTTGTAAATGTATTGTTTTGATTTGTTTTTGTCATTTTATCATTATAAACCCCGTAAATTCGTCGAGTTCGCATATATTGATCAATATATACAATCAAGCAACCCATACGACCCATGCGACCCTCAATTGGAATTAATTAGTTTGACGTTGTAAATGTATTGTTTTGATTGGTTTTTGACATTTTATCATTATAAACCTGTAAATTCGTCGATTTCACATGTATTGATCCTTATATGCGACCATGCGACCCATGCCATTATCAATATATTTGAGTTATATATGTCTAATTTAGAATCAATATAGACAATAATATAAATAATATCGACATTTGAACAAAATGTTGAATGTATTTTTTGAATTTTTGGCAAACTTATCCGACGAGTTCTTAAAACAGTACTATCGCTTATGAAACACAAGCACTGGTTATACACAACTCAACTAGGAACACATGGGTCATAATCTGTTTTAACCATTGATTGACGCTGTAAATGTATTGTTTTGATCTATTTTTGTCATTTTATCATTATAAACCCCGTAAATTCGTCGAGTTCCATCAAATTTGAAAAAAATTAAAAAAACATAACATCTGGAACCCTTGTACTTCTGCAGTCATATCTTTTCGAATTCCATCTAATGGCGATTCGATATCAGGGTCATGTCTTTTCGATATGCAACCGTTTCCTTTTTTACAATAACGACACACACACTCTCTCTGTAACTCTCATCATCTTCCATCAATTTTTTCCGAAAATGCCACATTTCCTTCATTTTTTCAGAGAGATTTTTCCACGCTATATGGAGAACTACATTGTAATCTTCTTCATCTGTCTCTCTGTCGGTATAATACATGTAGAGAATGTACAGATTTAACTTTTTTTTCGTTTTTTGTAACAGGACATTCCGAAGATCTTCTTTGATGATTATATTTACGGTAACACGAGGGACAACAACACAAAAATGCTTAAATCGAATGTGTCTAATAGAACATGGGAAGTCAAGTTGGATGGCTCCAGATTCACTGATGGGTGGAAAGCTTTCTCCAATAGCCTAAACTTACGTATGAGGGATTACTTACTTTTCCATCACGAAGGTGACATGGTCTTTCACGTCACCTTCGCCACTCCTGCTCAGAGGATTGTCATGAAGGTACTAATCACTCGTTCGAATCTGGTCGTAGATGCATTGGTAAGTGACCTCAATACGAACTTGGGTGATATTGCGACTTGGGTAAGGATTTTCACAATTTTTATTCCTTTCTACGGATGTCGCAGACACTTTTTATAGAGTTTGCAAGGTCGAGAGGTCTTTTTCATAGACGATGTAAGATATATTTGTCATAGAAGGGGTTGGAGAAAGTTTTGTCACGACCATGGACCGACCCAGGGTTGTACCCTTGAAGTCGAACTTTATTCTGATGGACCAACACCATTGCTTCAGTTTTTCCCTAAACGAGGGCCTAACAATAACAGAGTTTGATTTCAATTGTATTTTGATGGCTCTTAACCTACTTTGAACAAGAACATTCCTTTGAACTTGAACTTCATGTTTGTATTTGTTTGGTTTTTTTACAATTATTCAATAGTAAGTATTATTGTTAGTATTGTTGTTTTTATGGATTTACTATTATTGTAACAAGGGTCACGGATGGACAAGGGTCGAAAGGGGACAAGGGTCGTAGGGGTCCAAGGGTCGCCAGGGACAAGGGTGGCAGAAGGAAAAGGGTCGCGAAGGACAAGGATCGTAGGGGTCCAAGGGTCGCGAGGGACAAGGGCCGCAGAGGGACAAGGGTCACTAGGTACATGGGTCACAGATTGAGAAGGGTCGTAGAGATTTGAGATAATTATTTGTAAATAATTGTATTTGTAAATAATAAATAATAAATTATTCATATTATTTATAAATAATTGTATTTGTAAATAATAAGGGTCGCAGGGGTTCGAGGGTCGAACGAGTACAAGGGTTGCAGGGGTCCGAGGGTCGTAGAGGTACAAGGGTAACAGAGATAAAAGGGTCGCATGGTCAAGGGTCGAACGGGTAAAATCGTCGAACGATCCTTGTACTCTGCGACCCTTGTATCTCTACGATCCTTGTACCTCTGCGATCCTCGAACCCCTGCGACCCTTGTACCTCTGCGATCCTCGGACCCCTTTCCACCAACTCTCATGTCCAGGTGTCATCAGGAACATATATAGAGTAGTCAACCTTTCACCGGTTGCGTCAATGAACAAAGGTTCTCAGGTTATTGACCCTTTTCTAATTCCTTGGGCTTCCCCAGAACGAAGGTTCTTGAACCATCGGGTTCTTGAACTATCTTTTTTCAGGTTCTTGAACCACCTTTTTTTCGGGTTCTTGAACCACCTTCTTTTCGGGTTCTTGAACTCTACCTACATCTTTTCCTCGCCCTCTCCTTTGCATTGTTCTTGTTCTTTTCGTCGGCAGAGGTTCAACATATGCCTTCTGATATCTTAAAACTCGTTTAGGTACCAGAGGAGGTTCAACATATGGCGCACTCCTTCGATAAAGGTCCATCACTTGCATAAAATTTACTTCATTTAACATATGGCGACCAATGCGACTCTATGACCTATGCGGACATGCGACCTTTTCTGACCCATGCGACCTATGCGACCTACGACCTATGTGACCTTTTGTGACCCATTCGACCCATATGACCAATGCGACCTTTGTGACTCAAAAGACCGTACTTACTTGGTGGTACTTCGGAAGGAACTTCCTTATCCTTAGAGGGGACCTCTTTGACAGGATCCACTATAGTATCCTCGGAAGGAACCTCCTTATTCTTAGAGGGGACCTCTTCAAGGGATCCACTATAGTATCCTCAGAAGGAACCTCTTTAGGGGCTACCTCTTCGAAAGGACCCACTGTAGGTTCCTCGACAGTAACCTTTTCGTTGGGGACGTATTCGATAGGATCCATAGGAATGTCCTTAGCGGGGTCCTCGTCAGGAACCTCCTCGTCGGCGACTTCATCGAAAGTAACCACTGGAGCATCTGCATAAAATTACCTCATTCATTAGACTCATCGTTCGTTACTTGATGCGACCCTTGCGACCCATGGGACATATGCGACCCATGCAACCTATGCGGACATGCGACCTTTGTGACTCAAAAGACCGTACTTACTTGGTGGTACAAGACCCACTGTAGTTTCCTTGGAAGGAACCTTTTCGTCGGGGACGTGGACAGGATCTGCTGGAGTATACTCCGCAGGAACATCCTTAGCGGGGTCCTCGTCAGGAACCTCCTCGTCGGCGACTTCATCGACAATACCCATTGTAGCATCTGCATAAAATTACTTCATTCATTAGACTCACCGTTCGTTACTTGATGCGACCGTTCCGACCCGTGGGACATGTGCGACCCATGCGACTCTACTGACATGATAACGTCTATTTTTTATAGTATTTTAGTCTCTTTTTATAGTTAGTTACATCATTCATTTGAACTTTACCAAGCATTAAAGCATCATTTAGTCATCTTTTAGTGCTTCCTCGTGTTTTGCACCGAATGGAGATACCGGGATACAAACACGAGTAAATGAAGCAAAACTAAGCAATACCACTCTCCTATCAGCTATGCACGGTCAGCAGAATCATAAACTGGAGAAGAGAAATGGAAGCAATGGCCGATTACAAAAAAATGGAAACAATGGCCGCCTACAAAAATGGAAACTTTCGGTGGTTGGAACAAAAATTGAAAATTCCGGTTGCTAGAACAAAAGTAAGAAGAGCACGGTTGGAACATGAAAAGGAAACATGGTTTACATAAAATAGAAGCAAGTTGCTGGAACAAAATATAAACTTCCAACCGCCTACACAAAAATGGAAAGATTGCCGCCTACACGAGAATTGGAAACTGCAACCGTCAAAGATAGAAAATGGAAATGGCTGCTGGAATAATTAATTAAAATAAAATAACAAGAAATCAATTCAGAATCAATGCCAGGTCGATTGATTGAATCTATGGATTAGGATAGCGGTCTTAATGCATCTAGTGGGTGAGATTACGCAATCGGAAGATCGGTAGTATGCACGTTAGGTAGAGGACAAGTCAATGCCAGTCAGTTCCTATATTAGAGCTTGAATTCCCTGAACTCGTGATAATATCTAAGACCAATGATCTTGTTAGAACTTCGTTGCATCATCGTGCATCTCTCGAAAAATGTGGTGTCTAGTTTATTGAGTTTAATCCGATAGTTAGTTAGTTAGTTTATCTTTATTCGCATTCCAATCACTTATTGATTTTACATGTCTTATTCATTAGTTTACTAGCTTTAGAGTTGCATCAATTCCTTGTGTTCGATCCTGGTACTATACGATCCGTGTTCTTGCGGAAGCAGTAGTCTAGGTAAATTATGCGAGCCTACGACTTATACGACCATGTGACTTATACGACCGTGCGACTTATGCGTCTCTTGCGACCCATTCGAATCTTGCGACCCATGCCGACTCTCGATGAAAATTGACTCAAATGAACTTTTTCACTAAATATTACTTACTTGGTTGAACTTTATCAGGAGCAACGACTGCAGTAACCTCTCCGGAAATGTATTCAGTTAGAGGAATGGTGGCGGCAGATGTGATATTTTCAACTAATCTCGAAATGTTTGCCAAATCCTCTTATGAGCCATCTCCAGAGTCATTTTCTGCCTCTGACTCAACCGGCTCTTATCTTGACGCTGGATATGGACGTCGAAGGAATTCAAAATCATCATCTCTAACAGTGCCGGAAGATTGGTTTGCGGTGCTCGCATCTTTCTTGGCAGATTTTGATTTTACCTTTTCAGCACCTTTGAGATTTGCGCCTTTGCTTTTGGATTAGGCAAATGAAACCCGACATCCCGCAGAAGATCTCTTACGGCGTTGATGATTCTTTTCTTCGACTTCTTTATTTCCTTCATTAATTTTTGCTCCACTGTCAAACAGACTGCAATTTCTTCTCCTTTAGCTTCATCCTCACCTTCTCTTTCAGCTTCAGCTTCAGCATCACCATTTCTTTCTTCATCAGCTTCAGCAACACCTACCCTTCCTTCATCTTCGTCATCTTCAATCACTATTATTTTTTCGCCCACGCTCTTTTTCCTCTTAGTCCCCTTTCCTTCCCCTTCCCTTTCCCCTCTTTTTGATCACTAAGAACTGCTTTTCACATCAGCAGTTCTTGCTTACGGATGTCCTCCCAACAAATACCCTTCGAATTTCTACGAAGATGTTCCATCCATATCTGAACATTGGTATCGTGGCATCCCTCATAATCGTCTTCAACAAGAAGCTTCCTCTTCGTCTTCAACAAGAAGAATACTTCGAATATCCTGAAGAACAAAAAATAACATTATTACCCTCTGTGTAATTGTTACCCTTGTGACCCTTGTGTAATTTTTACCTTAGAATCTCCGATCAGCCTTATCACATCTACATACTTCAGGTTAGTACTGGATTTAACCATCTTCTTGCACATTCTTGGGCATGATGGATCCGCATCCATAACATCAACATACCATCCCTTTCCGCCCAAACTAAGGATGGTTCGAATGGAAGTAACTGAAACATTAAAACAAAATGATAAGAATGCAAAAAGTACGAAAACATTCAAGTTATTCGAATAAGATATACAACTTACCATTAGTGGGATCATGAAACCACCACAATACCATTTTGGTTTCGGTGATTCCCTACTAACGTGCTTGCGGCAAGTATCCACAATCTTCTCAAATGTGTAATGCCTCCATGAAAAGCCTTCAAAAAATTCCAAGTCATCAACCATGTCAATGAGAACATGGCTGATAGTGTTGTCTGATGAAGGCTTGTGAGCCATAACTTGTGCCAATATCATAAAAGTTGCCAACCTCGTTTGGTCGTCAAAATTCTTCGCCTTCACAAGCTTTTCAATGATTTGTGTGGGGTCATCTTTCCACGGTCGAAATTCTTCCGCCTGAATGTATCACCCTTTTTAGACTTCCATCCTTTGGGATATGGTCCGCATTTCAATCCGGAAATTAGTGCGTGCTCCACCATAGAGTACTGGATAGAAATACCGTTTAAGACGAACCACAATTCCTTCTTGTCCCGTACAATCATATAGTGATTTAGGAGGATAGACATTTGAACCTTCGTCAATGTGGAGTCACATTGGAAATATAATAAATGCCTAAATTGTGACTCCTTCTCGAAGTAATGCAACTAGTATTCATCTAAGATTCCTCTCAGCTTCGTTATTGTCTCGTAAGGATAACATTTGGTGGTGATCTTTGGCATTCTGCCCATGTGCTTGAATTCATACACAAACTTCGGCTTTGGCGCCACCTGAAAAATGACCAGTTAATTAAGAATACATTATACTTCTACCTATTCACGCGACCCATGCGACTCAACCAGCCCATGCGACTCAATTGACCCACGCGACTCAAGCGGCCCACGTGGCATAATATCAAACGACCTACTGGGCATAATATCAAGCGACCCATGCGACTCAAACGACCCTTGCGACCTCCTGCGACGCTCAAGCGACCATTGCGACCCAAATCGACTCATTGAGACAACCGACTCACTGAGACAACCGACTCAAACGACCCTTGGACCCCCTGCGATGCTCAAGCGACCATTGCGACCCAAACCGAATCACTGAGACAACCGACCCTTGCGACTCAACCGACTCACTAAGACTCAAGAGACTCACTAACACTCACACCTATTTCAATTCAATAAACCATTTTGCTACTCGACAACCTGCAAAACCCTAGAAATCGATCTACTTACACTTATTGATGCCATTGAAGATTTACTCGTGCTCTCTTCTTCACTGCTGCTGCTGATTCAAGCCATTTCCTTCTTGCCAACTTCAAATCGATCCCTCTCAAGTTCGAAATCACTTCGTGTTTCTTGCTCTAAACTTTGAAATAGGTTTTCACGTCGAAAAACTGTTCGTGTTTCTTGCTTTTGACATGGTTTGACAGTTTTTCACGTCGAAAAACTGCAGAACGTGTGTTTTTTCACGTTCGAAAATTAAGGGCAAATTTATCTTTTCTTCATTTTTCTATTTAATAATTATTTTCACGAGGATATTTTTGAAGCACTTTAGTCTTACGCAGGTATATCTGATATTCCGCCAGACTGAATTTATCAACGCTATCAAGTGTTTTGGATTGTCTAACCACTAGATGGAATTGAAAGTGATAATTTATGTTATGTTAATAGAAAACATAGATCAAACACTAGGATTATTTAACGATACAAGAGTTCAGATAACATAATTATAAAACAATATTAATCGAGGCCAAAATAATCACTAGAAACAATATTAGGCGACATAGTTTTAATGTTAATGCTGCCATTATTATCAACCAATACAACATTACCATTTTTTCTAACCGTAAAAAATTTCCAATTTATTCATGTTTTGCAATGAATTAACAAAAACGAGAAAAAATTGAAGTACATATTTACCTATATTTACTCAGCCAATTATATATAGCCATATCATATCAGGAGTAAACAATAGTTCTAGACTAAAAATATTTATTTAAGATGATAATAAAATATGACAATCAATGTTCTATTTAAAGAATTTTTTTCACAATTTATAAGCTATTATTATATAAAAGCTTATTTACAGTAAAATGCACGCTACCATTGTCTTTTACTACTCTATATCCAGACGTTTTTTCGTGCATAATGTAAGCAATAACCTAGTAAACATACAAAAGAATGTATCAATACTTTTTTAAAAATGTAAATTATATAATAATAGTAAAAGAGTTTAAAGGAATATAAGGTTTTCAAGAAAGTGTTAAAAAATTAGAGAGAATGTATCTACGTAGAAAAACAATAGAATTGTCATGAAAAAGCCATAATAAAGAATATGTTTCAATTGGTCTGTGAGGAGTTTGTGTTTTTCGAGACAAAAATATCGATGTTCATGGATACCATCGACACGGAGGACCATCGGTGTAGCTAATATAGGATAAATACGGAAACATATATGATCAAGAGAAGATAGTCAAAGCAAAGTTTCTTTAATGAAGAAGGGAGAGAGAGTAGATTGGCCATAACATATGTCGGTGATAATCGAGCATGTACAGTTGTACGCGGTAAAATAAAAAGTGGATTTATCACTAGAATTGCATATGATGTATATGGAAGCCGAATTACGACTCCAACAAGAGATGAAATCATGTGTGGAAAGGAGGTTTAACACCTCCATCTAGTTAACGATATCGTTTTGTAAAATCGTATATATGAATGACACCGCGGTCCAATAGCTATGAGGAGAAAAAGGAGCTCCAACTAGGATTTTCTGATCGAGCACTAGAATGCAAATCACAGTGACTATCGGTGCTCACAAGAAATAACCCGACCTTTGATCACCACAAAGTATCATTTATGTTGCACCATTAAGGAATGTCAATATACATTCATTAAAATATTGTGTATGTAAATAGATAATAATTATGATTAAATTTAAAACTTTTAAACCAAAATAATAAGTAAGATTTTATAATGTTGACGAGACAACGACATTATCAAGACGATGATTGCGTGACCCAACAACTAAACTGTGAATTTTATATGCTTAGATGTAATTATTGCATGATTTTATTTTAAAACATTATTTTATATATTTTATTCACTAATTTAATTAATTTATCTTATCGATTCCATTATATATTTTCTTAAGTTACTTCTGTTTATCATCGTTTGAAAAATCAAGGTCACGCATTTGGGATTAATTATATTTTCGCTGAATAACGGTATGTTTGTTCCACGTGATGCAAGTCTCTTAGACCTTAATCAAGTCTACTATTTATATAATTATTAGTCTTGCTCACTGTTCGAGAAATCAGTCTAGACGGCGTCTAGACGCTGGACGGTGGCCGATCGTACCGATTTCTTGCAAATCGGCCATTCTAGACGGTGGGGCCGTCTAGACGGCCGATTAGGCGCTCGACGGCCGTCTAGGCGCGTTTATTTTTTTTAAATGATCCAAAACGACGTCGTTTTGGTCTGAACCAAAACGATGTCGTTTTGTTCAGTAAAAAAAGCCCTAGCCATTCATTCTATTTCGTCGAGTCTTCTCCTGCCGATCCCCGGCCTTTCCTCCTTCTCGTCGTCGCCGGTAGCCTCCTGCTTGTCGTCGTCATCTGTCCCCGTCGTCGAGTCTGAGTCCGCAACCGCATCTCTCATCGTCTTCGCAGTCGACTGGTCTTCGTCGTCGAGTCTTCTCCTTCTTCGCCGATCGATCTCTCTGTGAGGGTGCTCGTGAGCTGCTTCTTCCCACGACCATGTTTGCCTTTCCGCATTATATTGTGAGCTCGTGTTCCGTTTCGTCCATGTTGTAGTTTTCATTATTTCTGTGCTTAAGTCGTATCCATGTTCGGTTTCGAGACACCAAACAACATCAATATCTTGTTATCCTTATTTAACGATGAAGAGGATGACCATGAATTTGAGTTTGGAGATGTAGCTAGTTTTCTTGGATCACAGATTATGAATGCTTTCCTTGCACATCAAATCTAGTAAATTTAAGACTACAAATCATCTCATCATTTTCCATTTGGAGAACGTGAATTGGGTTGATGTCTTTGTGCTGATGGTCTTTGTACTGGTCTTAGTGACGAATAATTCTATTTGATTCTGGTTAATTTTGTTCATTATGTAATATCATTTGATTCTTTGTTTAGGTTATGGCATCTTCTGCGGCTTCAAATTCTACTTCTACAGCTGCAACTCAATCCTCAACTTTGCAAAGAAAATCAAATGACGTCGGATGAGAATTCGGTATGTTAGTCAACCTGAATAATTTGGATAAAATTCAATGCAAGTTATGTGGAAAGGTTGTTTCGGGTGGCATTTATAGGTTAAAACACCATGTAGCAAAAATGCAAGGAAACGTTTCGGCATGTTTTAAAGCAACAAGTGAGCAACAAGAAAAATGTAGGTTAGCCATCAAAGAAGCACAAGAAAAGAAGAAGCAACAACTAGTGAAAGATAGGAGTATTCGTCAGTCAGTGACGATTGATGATCAAAATGAAGAAGAATAGCTAAATATTGAAGGGTTGGAGAAAAAGAAGCCTCGTGTATTAGGTCCTATTGATAGATATGCTATGTTTAATGTGGAATCTTCTGCAAGTTTAGGATCGACATTGAAGCAAAAAAATATTCAAGATGCTTTTGCTAAAGAGAGGTTGAACAAGGTTCATGAATATATTGCTAGATGGATTTACACTCATGTTATTGCTTTTAATTCGATTGATATTGATAAGTTCAAGATGTTGGTAGAGGCGATTGGATTATATGGACCTGATGTTACACCACCATGTCAATACTAACTAAGAGAGCCGTTATTGAAGTCTGAGTTGAAAGGATGAAAGGTCTGGTAAAGGAACAAGAAAAAGAGTGGAGTTTGAATGGATGTTCGATTATGACGGATGCTTGGACAGATAGAAAAAGAAGGAGTATTATGAATTTGTGCATCAATTGTAGAAAAGGTACGTCATTCCTTTCTTCTAAAGATTGTTCAAGTGAGGCACATACATGACAATTCATATTTGAATATGTGAAAGAATGCATTGAGAAATTTGGTGTCGATAATGTTGTTCAAGTGGTAACGGATAATA
Source organism: Gynandropsis gynandra (assembly GCA_036759665.1). Lineage (NCBI taxonomy): Eukaryota > Viridiplantae > Streptophyta > Magnoliopsida > Brassicales > Cleomaceae > Gynandropsis > Gynandropsis gynandra. The sequence goes on along the minus strand of CM071870.1, from coordinate 27,487,282 downwards.
CCACTAATAACATGGCCGCTTCAAAGTTGTTAAAGAATGTGATGCCCGGGATATTTTGGACATCTTGTGCAACTCATACAATAAATTTTATGTTGGAGAGTATTGCAAAGCTTGATAAGTTTAAGGAAACGATAGAAAGGGCTAAGGCGTTTATAATTTTTATTTATGCTCACCACAAGACTTTATCGATGATGAGGAATTATACTAAGAAGAGAGATATTGTGAAACCTGGAGTTACTAGATTTGCACCAGCTTATCTTAGTTTACAAAGTTTAGATGCTAAACAAGAAGGATTGAAGATGATGTTTGCTAGTAAAGAATGGGCAGATTGCAAATGGTCAAAGCATCCTAAGGGGAAAGCGGCATATACCACGATGATGAGTTTCTCGTTTTGGAATGGCATAACGTTGTGTTTGAAAGTATTTGCACCTTTGGTTAGAGTGCTTCGATTAGTTGATGGAGATGTAAAACCATCAATGGGGTTTTTGTATGGAGAGTTGCAAATAGCAAAACAGGAGATACGTGCGGCATATAAAAATATCGAGAAGAATTATAAGCCGATTGTTAACATCATCGATGAAAGGATAAAAGGAAAGCTTGATAGTCCTCTACATTTGGTGGCATATGTTTTGAATCCTTATTACACTTATAAGGATTCGAATATCCAATCGGATGACAATGTGGTAGATGATATGTTTAAGTGCGTGGAAGCTTTTTTTTTCTCAAATGATTTTGATGCTCAGTGTTTGGTTCTTAATGTTGAACTTCCAAAGTACAAAAAAAAGAAGGAAACTTTGGAAGACCACATGCCTTCAAAGGATGCGAGAAAAATGAACAAAGTTATGATTCGGGTTTGTTTCCAATATTTAATTTATCCATTTCATTCTTGTAAATTATATATAATGTTTTAACTTTATTTTTTATATTGTAGTCGATTGGTGGGATGTTTACGGAATGAGCATACCTAATTTGAGAAAAATGACGATGCGGATTCTATCTTTAACAACTAGTTCATCAGGCTGTGAACGACATTGGAGTACTTTTGGAGGAGTAAGTGATTAACATAAATCATCTTTTTATTTTTCATTACAGTTGTATGAATAATCATTTATGGTCTTATGTATGTACATACGAAAAAACGAAACCAGCTTGATACCAAAAGGTTGAACAATCTTGTTTATGTTCAATTTAATACGAGGTTGATGGTGCAACGGAAAAAACAAATGAACAAGACGTTGGTTGTGCTTCTATCTAATGATCCATATCATATTTAAGATTGGATCGTTGATAGTGAAAAAACGGAGAACGAATCAAGGGAAGCAAACGAATAATCAAACCAAGAAGATGCAATGATGTGTGAGGGTTCAAGACATCAAGTAGACGATTTGCTTGTGGTTAGAGAACTTGATGAATCTGATTTTGAATCTGAAGAAGAAGAAGTTAACAGAGTTTGAAGCCGACGAAGAACAATTCAATGAAGAATATGGAGATGTGGAATTAGATGTTTAAGTGTGTAATGTGTTACTTGTTTGTTTTTGTTAATTCTTTCAAACAATTAAATTTGCAAATGTTTTAAATTAAGAATTTGAATTATATTATTTACACATTTATATATAATATAAATAACATATATATAATATATACATATACATTTTCGCCTAGCCCGCCTAGCCACCGTCTAGGCTCCGCCTAGACGCTCTAGGCGCTAGATGCTGAGTGTCTGCCTTCCTAGCGCCTAATGCTTTCTTGAACCTTGGTCCTTCTTGGGATGAAAGATGCATAACAAAAGATGTAATCTCCACAGCGATATAAGTTTAATATATATAAGCCAAATATATCAAAACATTTTCAATAAACTTTGAATATTGTATAGCTATAGATTTCTACTCCGACAAACTGAAGTGATGTACTAAAAAGATAATTATTAATATTCAAACTATTTTATAAGAGAAAATTTTTATAAGGAGGAACATTCTCTAATTATTTTGGAAATATCACATTAACTTTGTTTTATGGAGAACTCTTATTTATTTGTGTTAAAATAGTTTGTGTACCTACTGCAATTAGGTGATAATCAAAATAATTAAATACATAATGATCTCTAAGATTATATTTATATATATATATATATATATAAAACACAAGAGATATCAAATTTACAAAAATCAGAAAATCTGAAAGAATCGGGATTCTACATCTGATATGTTTCAACGAGAAGGTCCTATGTTATCGGTGCTACATCCGAACTACCCAAGACGTCCTTCAGAGTTAGTAGATTCATTTATCGATTGTTAGTTTTATAGGAAAACTAAAACTTCGTAAACCAAAATCACTAAAACGGACTAGATCTATAATTGAGTTGTTAGAAAACGCCTTTTTCGCCTATAAAACAATCATACAATAGTATTAGAGCTTATGGTCATATGTAGAAACATATTTTGGCATGTTTCGGACGAAATATCGCTAAAAAATGGTAGTTTTGTGAGTTCTGGATGCGATGTTTGATCTAGCAAACGGTTGCTCGGATCGAGTAGTATCATGGATTAGTAAGTTAACACGATGATGCCTCCAACTCGGTTGAGCAATATGAAATTTCGATCGAACATCGAGGCCGCACAACATGGAAAAGCTACCAACCAAGCAATGTGTTGCTCAGTTGCTCAGGTCCATCGATATTATGATCTTAAAAGTGATCGACCAAGTAAAATTTGATCAAGCTGAAAGACTCATGCAGTGAACCACTTGACCAGACTGCATGACTACTTAGACCGAGCGAAGTTACAAGGTAAATCGTGAAATGATAAATCGGGCTGAAAAACAAATGCTCGGGCAAGCAATTCCTCTAAGAGGTCAACTCTATTAAGATTAAATTCTACATATGTCACTTATTAATCATATATGGATAGAATTAATCTTGATAGAATTACAAAACAACATTTGAACTATAAGAGGAAGGTTGAATGTGTTGTTGGAAGGGAAGGAGAAGACATTACCATTTGAGGCAATGCCCTTCAGTGAGAAGCCTAGGGAGAATGCAATGGTGTTGTCACTTTCACTCCTCCCAAATGCAACATGGTGTTGTCATTTTAGGCATTAATTAGTTGTACTTGTAGGTTAATTTAATTCTTATTCTATTTAGCATTTTCTATGTTCTATAAGAAGAACACTCTCATTGTAATAAAAATCTCAATGGAATGAAAACACTTTCCCTTCCAATTCTCTCCAACTCTCAATCTATTTCCTCAATCTCTTAAACTCTAATTATTCCAACATGGTATCAGATCGGTTTACATAAATTTCTTAGTCTATTCTCATCATTCTTCATCATAATCTCCTTATTCTCTTCGAAAAATCTGTTCTGTTTTTTTTAATCTTCTCAAACACCAAACAATGGACATGGAAAGCACAAAGATGGTTGTACCCGTGATTCTTAAAGGGCCAAACTATCTCTTATGGTCAAGATTAATAAGCAGCCCTAGGAGGCAAAGGCCTTTGGAAGCATATTGAAGAAAAAGAAGCTCCAAAGGTGACATCTCATGATGAACATGGGAAAGAAATCATCACCATGGATTCGGAGAAATGGACTCAAGAAAATCAAGCCGTCATCTCCTTCCTTAAAAACTCCCTTGAAACATCAATCCTTGAAGCCTATTCCTATTGTGAAAGTGCAAAAGAATTATGGGACATCCTCAAGAAGGTTTTCGGCAACATCTCTAACATAAGCCGGATTTATGAAGTCAAGAGAGAAATCAACAACCTCAACCAAGAAGGAATGTATTTCAACAAACATTTTGGGAGGTTTAGATCTTTATGGGCAGAGCTAGACATCTTAAGGCCAAGCTCCATCGATCCAAAAGTCCTTAACGAAAGAAAAGAGCAAGATAAAGTCTTTAGCCTTCTCTTTACCTTGAGCCCCGCCTACAATGATGTTATCAAACACATCCTTAGGTCCGACACTCTACCAAGCCTTGAGGATGTGTGTGCTCAAATTCAAAAGGAAGAAGGGTCTCTTGGCTTATTTGGAGGCAAAGGCGAAATGGTACAATAAGCAAACAAGGGACATTTTCAAGGAGGTTTTGGCGGCAAACAAGGATTCAAAAAATGTGTCTATTGCAAAAAGAAGGGACATACTAAAGAGGAATGCTGGATTCTACATCCCCACCTTAAACCACCAAGGAACAACAATTTCAAGATTGAAGGAAAATTCTGGTAATAAAGATGGTAAAGCTTTACTTGCATCTAAAAATATTAAGCCATTGTTAATTGATTTAGGAGCCTCTCATCATATGATTAGTGATGCTAATCTGTTAAAGAACATTAGACCGGCCCTAGGGAGTGTCATAGTAGCAAATGGTTATAAGGTTCCAATAGAAGGTGAAGGAGTACTTAAACTTTTTGAAAAAGATTCAAAAGCATTATACTTGCCAAAATTCACATCTAACTTACTATCGGTTAAAAGAACCACAAATGACTTAAATTATAATGTGATTTTTAGTCCTAATGAGGTTTCTTTTCAGGATATTAAGACAAGGAAAATGTTTGGTAAAGGAGTCACCAAGGATGATTTATACATGCTTGAAGACACCAACTCTTTTTCGGATAATTCTAATGTTTCGGATGTTTCTAATGTTTTTAAATCTTTTTCAGTCTCTTGTGATGATGTTATTTGGCATGCTAGATTAGGACATCCACATTTTCGTGCCTTAAGTTTAATATTACCTAGTGTTTCTTTTAAATCGGATGAATGTGAGGCTTGTATCCTAGGAAAACATTGTCGAACTGTTTTTTCTAAATTTTTCACAAACTATGACAATTGCTTTGATCTCGTGCATTCTGATGTATGGACAGCACCATGTCTATCTAGAGATAACCATAAATATTTTGTCACATTTATAGATGAGAAATCAAAATACACATGGATTACCTTGTTATAATCTAAAGATAGAGTGTTAGAAGCATTTATAAATTTTCAAAATTATGTGACTAACCACTTTAATAAAATTTTTAGATCAGATAATGGTGGAGAATACATGAGCACAAACTTCAAACTACACCTATCCAAGCATGGCATACTCCACCAAACAAGCTGTCCATATACACCACAACAAAATGGTGTAGCCGAGAGGAAAAATAGATATCTTATGGAGGTGGCGAGGTCTATGATGCTCCATACAAATGTGCCCAAAAGGTTTTGGGGAGATGCGGTTCTAACCGCATGTTACCTTATAAATCGAACTCCAACAAAGATCTTACAAGATCTCTCCCCTTTTGAGGTATTAAACAAAACTAAACCTCTTATTAATCACTTACGAGTTTTTGGGTGTGTATGTTTTGTCTTAGTACCTGGGGAACAAAGAAACAAGCTAGAGGCAAGAAGCACAAAGGCTATGTTCATTGGATATTCCACTACCCAAAAGGGGTATAAGTGTTATGATCCTTCTACAAGGAGAGTTCTAATATCCAAAGACGTCAAGTTCATGGAGAACAAAGGGTTCTATGATGAGAAAAATTGGGAGAATTCAAAAGACTTGGCTAGTTCACCCTCGGACCGAGCTAACAACCTCAAGAAAATCTTGGAGACACTTGGGTTAGGAAGTGTTGAACTTCCAAGAAGAAATGCGGCTGTCCAAGAAATGACTAGTGAGGGTACTTCCCTTGATCATGAAAGGGGGAATGAGGAAGAAAATATGGATGCATCCGCACATCCACTAGAAGAACATCCGGTTCATGACCAAGGAAGTACTCAACCATGTGAAGCACTGATAGAAACAAGTGATGAAGCTATTGAAACACAAGAAGTAGTGAAAGAAGAAGTGCAACCACTTAGGAGAAGTACAAGACTTATGATGAAGAATACACCGAGGGTTGAAACACACGAAGTAGTGCAAGAAGGAGCACAACCACTTAGGAGAAGTACAAGACTTATGATGAAGAATACTCGGGTGTACTACAATTGTGAGGCCGTGGCACATCCACTTCAAGCAACATGCTCTCTAGCCGTGTACCCTCATGAACATCAAGTCTTCATGGCCAACTTGGATGAGGAGTATATTCCGAAGACTTATGATGAAGCTAAAGAACATAAAGTGTGGAGAGATGCCGTGGGGAATGAGCATAAAGCAATGGAGATAAATGGCACTTGGTTTGAGTCGGAATTACCTAAGGGAAAGAAAGCCGTCTCAAGAAAATGGGTTTTCATGATCAAATACAATAGTGATGGGTCCATTGAAAGGCACAAAGTGAGACTTGTGGCAAGGGCATTCACACAAGTATATGGAGAAGACTATGTAGACACATTTGCTCCCGTTGCAAATCTTCACACCAACCGGATTGTACTCTCACTTGTCGTGAACCTTGAGTGGAACCTTTGACAAATGGATGTCAAGAATGCATTTCTACAAGGGGAACTAGAAGATGAAGTCTACATGTACCCACCTTCGGGGCTAGAGCACATAGTTCAACCGGGAAATGTTCTAAGACTTAGAAAGGCAATCTATGGTCTTAAACAATCCCCAAGGGCATGGTACCACAAGCTAAGCACAACCCTAAATGGACGTGGTTTTAGGAAATCCGAGGCCGATCACACATTATTCACCTTACCAAGCTCAAAGGGAATAGTGGTAGTGCTTGTCTACGTTGATCATATAATCATCACGGGAAGTGACCTAGGGCGTGGAAGCTACAAAGGTATATCTTAAAACCATGTTTGATATTAAGGATTTAGGTAAACTAAAGTACTTTCTAGGAATAGAAATATGTCATTCTAAGGAAGGGCTATTTCTATCCCAAAGAAAGTACACCCTTGATATGTTGAATGAGCTAGGTACAATTGAAGGAAGAATTGCGAGAACTCCACTGGAAGATGGATACAAAGTAATGCGTAAGGGGAGATTGATGATGAGCCCTTTGGAGATCCTAAGCTTTATAGAAGAATGGTTGGGAAATTGATCTATCTCACAATCACAAGGCCGGATATTTGTTTTGCGGTGAACCAAGTGAGCCAATACATGCAAGCACCAACAACCTACCATTGGAAAATGGTAGAACGGATCTTGAGCTATTTAAGAGGAACTATGCTCAAGTGTGGAAGCCGAGTACCGAGCAATGAGGAAGTTAACCGATGAGCTAGTATGGATCAAAAATGTTTTCACGGATTTGGGTATCGAGACATCATCTCCTATGACCATGCATTGTGACAATCAAGCCGCCATCCACATTGCGTCCAATTCGGTGTTCCATGAGAGGACGAAGCATATTGAAGTAGATTGCCACAAGGTGAGGCAAATGATTGACCAAGGGGTAATTCTACCATGCTATACAAGAAGTGAAGACCAATTGGCCGATATCTTCACCAAGGCTACTAGCAAGAAGGTTTGTGAGTCCATATTCCCTAGACTTGGACTCATTAGCATTCGGACATTAAATGTCTAACATGACAATGAGTTGTACTCTTTTTCCTAAGTGTGGTTTTGTCCCAAAAGGTTTTCCCACTTAGGTTTTAATGAGGCAATGAGTCATGGTTCAAGCTTAGCTATAGTAAGGCCTTATAGTTAAGCTTGAGGGGGAGTATGAAGATTAAATTCTACATATGTGACTTATTAATCATATATGGATAGAATTAATCTTGATAGAATAACATAACAACATTTGAAATATAAGAGGAAGGCTGAATGTGCCGTTGGAAGGGAAGGAGAAGACACTACCATTTTAGGCAATGTCCTTCACGTGAGAAGCTTAGGGAGAATGCAACATGTGTAGTCACTTTCACTCCTCCCAACCGTTGAAGATGCAACATGGTGTTGTCATTTTAGGCATTAATTAGTTGTACTTGTAGATTAATTTAATTCTTATTCTATTTAGCATTTTTTATGTTCTATAAGAAGAACACTCTCATTGTAATGAAAATCTCAATGGAATGATCGACCAAGCAAGTAGTTTCTTGTGACGAATGAACTTATATGGGTAACTTACTCAAACTTGGATCTGGTCGAGCAAGGTGTTGCTCGATCTGAGAAAGTTCTCAAATAATGGTTATTTGGACCGAGCGTGTGACTTCTGGGGCCAAACATTCTCTCTATGATTAATAAAATGGATAAGAAGTATGATTGCTCGGTCGAGCATTCGTCCACAAAAGCATGAAATTGCTTAATAATTGAGTTCAAAAGGGTCAAAAATGTTTTTGACATGTGTAATTATTATATATAATGAACTATTTAATATTAGTAATATTTTTAAAATTTTTTTATCATGAATTTTCTTTACCAACTAATTTTGAAAAACTTTCCGATGGTTTTTGTGAAAGATTTCGAATTGATTTTCCTACGAAATAGCCGATTGATTTTTTTGACAAGTTTTCCGAAAAATTTCCCAGTGAATCTTTTCGACGAATTTATAGATGAATTTTTTGGACCATTTTTCAGTGACTCATCAATCCATAAAACGACCACTTTTACGAATAGATTGCCATGTTTTTTGCCCGTGCTTAATTGCAAACGGGATTAAGACCTAATTATCCATCCAGAATTTCTGTCGGATTCTAGACATATGATTTTTACGGATGTTCATTCATGGACGAATGCCATCCGTTGAAAATCAGTATGGAACCTTGATATAATTTGGATGAATTTGGTTGTCTATAAAATCGTGTTCACTAGTAATGTTAACATCAAAATTGTCAAAGAGAATGAGGGAAAAGATTTATAATTAAAGCTTCATCATGAAAAACTCAAAGATAATGAGAAAAACGTGATGATGTTGTTGATGTTGACTCGTGAACATCATGAAAAACCCAACTTAAAGAAGCAAAGAAAAATTTGATGATGTTGACTCGTGAACAAAGAATCCAAACTATCTCCTAAAACTAGGCAAGATGGAAACTAATTAGTTTTTTTCTTAGTTATGAAGGAGGAGAATGAAGTACCAACTAAAGTTTTTCTTTGGTAGATCCTAAATGACACAAGTGCACCTTAGTTGAAGGTTGATGTAAAACCTGATAATCAACAATGGTTAAAAAGAAAATGCTAAATCTACAAAAAGAAAGGAAAAATTTAGGGGTGTAAATTAGAGGTGTAAAATGAACAATCGGGTCGCGAGCCAGCTCTAGTTCGGATCATATTTAAGCGAGCCAAGCAGGGTATTTTCTAGCTCATTTAAAAAATGAGCTGACGAGTTGAACCGAAAACGAGTCCGAGCTTAGACGAGCTAGCTCGCGAGCTGACGAGCTGGCTCACGAGCTGAAAAAAAATTATGTACAAAATCACATATTTTTCTTTCTTGGTATATCATATATAATATTGCATTTAATTAAGAATAATATATTGTTTAAATATATCTATTATAATGTATTTATTTTCCTTTTTCTAATCATTGATATATTTTAATAACAAAATGAAGAAAAGTTACGAGCGGTCGAATTTAGTACAATGATATTTGATTACTTTTTATTCGAGATGATTATTTTTAGTACAATGATATTTTATAACTTTATGTTTCAATTAATATTTTATATTTTCGATATTTTATTTGGTTCCTTAGGGTTTTATCATGTATTGGATTATGTCATCTTCTGTTTCCATTCATTCCATGAGTGAGTAGAGTCCCTACTGCGGGTAGGGTTATCGGAATTGTTTGTATGAACGATGATTTTCTTTAATGCTTAGTTCTATGATTTTTACTCTTGATTTACGGTTCTATGCTTAGCAATATCAATCATATGTTAGTGCTGACCGCTCAACAACAATGGATATCGAACCTTGCTGGAAGGTTAAGGAACGAATCCGGTCCGCTAAGTAGTAGATTAAATCTTGGCTAATGAGAATCTGACCGGTCGGTTAGCCAACTTAGGGATAGTGATTGCGGTCTTAATGCTGCCATGGTACGTGTTAATCGGCTGTCGGAAGGCAGGGTTGCATGTATCCATGGTTAGGAGGTTTAGGCTCGGAAGAATCACTCCTCGACAATAGAGCATGAATTTCCCGTCGTCAAGAGTAGGTTGTAGATCTATGATCTTTAGTCGTTCATGTATGCAATATCCGGTATCCCGTACACCCGTAGTATTCATCATATCTAGTTCATCTTTACCTTCGTTTCGTTGTCTCCATTAGGTTAGATTTAGGACCAGTAGAACCATATCCCCTCATATCAACTTTCTTCCT
>CM071870.1:27419552-27446885 GCA_036759665.1 Gynandropsis gynandra | reverse complement strand
AACCGGGCACACAGGCAACGAGATCGGGTAGTCTTACCCGATCGGGTGCAAGACGAATACCCGCTCGGGCGTTAGTTCATCCCAAATTCCTCGAGAGTTTGCAGGACTCGGGCCGCTCAACCACGCGATCGGGTGCTTATGCTCGATCGGGCATTATGAAGGAACACGACCGGGCGCGCCTCTGCACGACCGGGTAACAGTGGTGCCCGAGCGGGCCGTGTATTTCGCAACAACCTAGATCTTGCATTCAAACGACATAATTTATAGAACAAAAGAGATCTAGAGCAAGGGGGCGATGTACAGGGCAAGAAAAGGCTTGGAAAACATCTAGGAAGGCTCGGGAGACGTTGGAGAAGAAGAGAAGCATCAATCCTTACGTCGGTAACACGATAGGGAAGGTCGAGGCATCAAATTTCCTAGAGTCTATCATGTTTAGGATTATGTTATCTTCGTTTTCTGTATTCTCCATGAGTGAGTAGAATCCCAACTACGGGTAGGGATATCGGATTGTAATGGATGAACAATGATTTGCGTTAATGCTTAGATTTATTGATTTACTCTTGATTATCGGTTCTACGCTTAACATTATCACTCTTACGCTAGTGCTGCCCGCTCAGTAACATAGGATTTCAGACTTTGCTGGAAGGTTAAAGAATGAATCCGGGCCTGTTAAGTTGTAGGTTAAGTTCGGCTAATGAGAATATGACCGGTCAGTTAGTCGTCTTAGGAATAATGATTGCATTCATAAAGCTGCCATGGTACGGGTTAATCACTGCTGGAAGGTAGGGTTGCTCGTACTCATGGTTAGGAGGTTTAGGCTCGGAAGAATCACTCCTCACCTTAGGGCATGAATTTTCCGTTGTCAAGATAAGTCGATAGGTTTATGATCCTTAGTTGTTTCATCCATACGATTCCCGGTATCCCGACACCCGTAGTGTTCGTCATATCCGAGTTTACCCCAACCTAGTATCGTTGTCACCACTTAGGTTAGTTTAGATATTTAGGACCACACCTTCATCTATCTCTATTCGTCTTAGTTTAGTTTTATTCTTAGTTTTTGGCTGCTTTAGTCCCTAGAGATCGACCCTGGTACTACACGACCGTATACTTGCGGTGGAGTGGTCTAGGAAAATTTATAACTCGTGTTTCCACACATCAATCCGCTTCACTTTTACCGAACTCGTGACAGGTGAGTCCGTCATACAGCTTACTGTACCACGCTTTTGAGGATTGTTTTAGGCCATATATGGATTTCTTGAGTTTGCAAACTCAGTTGGTGCCTTTGACATACCTCGATGGACAGTGAATGTAAATATCCTCGTCAAGATCTCATTGAAGGAACACATTATTAACATCCATCTGCCATTGGTCTCAGATAAGGTTAACAACCACCGATAATAAGATACGTACCGTATGAAGTTTAACTACAGCAGCAAATGTCTCGGTGTAGTTCTCTCCGTAGGTTTGTGTATAGCTTTTGCTACAAGCTGCGCTTTATGGCGTTCAATTTACCATTACTTCTATACTTGATTTTGAATATCCAGCTACAACCCATGACTTTCTTATCCTTTGGTAGGTCCACATGATCCAACTTCTGATTTTTCTCAAGGGCACATATTTCTTCGTTCATGGTAGACTCCCACTCAGGATTATTCATAGCCTCAACGTAAGAATTAGGTTCTTTTCCTTGATCAATTTTACTTAAGAAGGTAGAGTGGTCAGTTGGTAAAAGAGAAATATCACAATAATTTTGTATCGGGTGAGATATAGCAAGACTTGTGTAGTACTCTCCCTTATACTAACCACTCCGAGATCGGTCATCGGATCCTAGTCCTACACCGAGGGATGAAAGTATTATGATGCTCTTGAACAATTGCATCTTCGAGAGTTTTCTCCTCCTCTTCTGGAGTATCGAGCTCTTGAGTGTGATCTCCAACTGGACACTCGTCTAGTGCCTCGAAAAACACAATCTCGTCTGTATTCTAGGCGGGCATACGAGAAACAATCAGCTGGAAGATGAACCTATTCATCCATAGATCGAGGTTTTGTCATCGGTTGATGTGATCCTGCATCAACTCATTTTTGCAATTGAGTTACAAAAAATGTAGAGAAGAATTAAGATCTTGTGATACCGAGAGATTTCAAGATCACTCCAACTTTATTTCTCGTAGAACCCATGTTTCTTATAGAAGTGGACTTCACGGGACACAATAATCCATCCCGAGTTTGGATGATAGCATTTATATCCCTTTGAGGTCGGACTATATCTCATAAACATTCACTTCATACTTTTTTATTAGTTTGTTGATGTCCTGTAAGAAACACATAGCAAACACACCCGAATACACAAAGATAATCAATATCAGGATTTAGTTTGTTTAGTACCTCATATGGAGATTTATCTCCAAAACATTTGGTATTAGACGATTGATGAGGTGACAAGCCGTGATAACAGCATCTCCTCGAAACATTTTGTAACTTTGGGATCGAACATGATGGTTTGAGAGACTTCCATCAAAACATTATCACCATGTTCTTTTGTTCCACTACTTCGTTTTTTGCGGGATATATGGACATGCGGTTTGGTGAACTATCCCATTATTTTCGAGAAACGATCTTAGTTTATGGTTGACAAATTCCCCACCGTTATCTGTACGAAGGCACTTAATCTTTCTTTCATATTGAGTTAGAACATGGTGATAAAACTTGACAAAGAACTCATAGAAAATAGATTTAGATTTAAGTTGGTATAACCATGCAAACTTGGATTTTTTATCGATAAAACTAACAAAGTATTTCTTCCTATCTCTAGAATAACATGGAGTCGTCCACACATCAGAATGAATCAAATCAAAATATTTATCATATATTGTTTTTGAGACCGGTGAAAAATTTCTACAATGTTTGCCCAAGATGCAAGATTCACTCATCTCATGATCAAATGCAATATAAAGAAACACATGCTTGAGAGCTTGAAAATGAGGGTGTCCTAGTCTAGCATGCCATAGTCAAGATAAAGCTGATAATGCACAAGGTAAAGAATCTGAGGAAGCATGAAGCCCTTGGAGGACATAGAGGCCATTTCATAGAGTCTCTCCTATGATTTTTTGGTCTCAATATCCTCCAAAAAGAATTTGTTAGAATCAAACCACACAATACAATTACAATCATGCCAATTTATGAACCGAAAGTAAATTAGTTCCAAAATCCGAAACATATAAGGCGGTTGAGTGTTGCTCAAGTAAGTTTAACTTTCCTATTCCTTTTATCGGAACACTTTGCTCCTCTGTTATTACTTGCCCTATTGTTTTTTGCATATGCTCAAATAATTTTTTATCCTTAATTATGTGCGACATAGCTCCCGAATCAATAATGATATGATCTTATATTTGAAATAAGTAAGTAGAGTTGCCATCCTCTTTTGATTCAAGCTTTACAGTATCAATGGTGTTGAGTACTTTGTTGATCATGTGTTTGAGAGCATCCATCGTCACATAAGTTTGTTGAGCCATCGAATATGTCTCTTGATGAGACACAAGATATGCAGTTTCCCTTGAGGAGAATTGGAATAGCGACCATTGATATGCAAAAATAACAAAACTAATGGTCCTTAGACTTTCTGCTCTAATACCATATAAAATTTGGTGGAGATTAACAAAAGAAGATATAAAGAGAATAAGAGCATTTTGTCTTATTTCTTACAATACATAGAAAGAACATTATATAGGATTACAACGTTCAGAAGAAAGAAAAAAAAAGAAAATTTACAATTAAATGGAAAGGGAAGAATATATGCACAAAAAAACATGGAGACTCCAAACACAAGATCTCTTGCAACTTCCACTTCACCCGTATGCGTGTTGTATATCCGATAGCCCTTGCTTAGGTTGTTGTACCCTACAAATATACATGTTTTTGACCTCTGATCCAATTTGCTCATTGTTGTGCAGGTATATGAACATGACACAGGCAACCGAAAACGTTTAGGTGGTTTATTAAGGGCTGGTGTCCATTCCACACTTCAAGTGGGGTGCAACCATCCGGAGCCTTGGTGGGCAGCCTATTCTGGAGGTAGGCTGCCATAAGGACGCCTTCAACCAAAAACTTGTGAGGTAGGTTCTTCTCACTTAGCATACTTCGCTCCATATTCAGTAATGATCTCTTCCTCCTCTCGGCAACACTATTTTGTAGAGGGGACTAGGATCCTGTCAACACTCGTAAAATAGCGTTAGAGCTTAGGTAACCATCAAACTCCTTAGAATTAAACTCCCCACCTCGATCTGTCCTCAATTTCTTAACCTTTTTTCCCAATTTGCGTTTCAACTTGAACAATAAATTTCTTAAAAATATTTAGGCAATCTTACTTCAACCTTAAGAAATACACTCACACCATATTCGAGAACCCGTCCGTGAATGTCAATAGATAAAGACTCCCATCCAGTGATGGGGTCTACATAAAACCGCATAAATCCGAGTGTATTAGGTCTAGGATACCTTTCAATTTGTAATCTGACTGTTTCGGAATTTCCTCCCTGGTTTGCTTCCCCTTCAAGCAAGCCTCACATACTTCCTTTTCAACCTTAAATCTTGGTAATTCTCTGACCATATTCTTCCTTTGTAACTCCTGTAGGTTGTGAAGACAGGAATGACGCAGCCTTCGATGTCATAATCCAGACAAGTGCTCTTCCTCACTCGCTGCTTTAGCATGTTCTCTTATAATATTCCATTGTAGGGGATATGACTTCTTGACCATAGGAATCTCAGCAACGAAATTGTCCTTCATGTCCTTAATTTTACAACTTCCTTCCGTGAATAGAACTTGATATCCATTACGAACCATCTGAGGTGCAATCACAAGGTTCTTGTCCAAACCCGGCACAAGAGCTGAATACTAAGTCTCATGAACTCAATACATCTTTTGATCTTGGTGTAAACATGAAAAATGAAAAAAGGATGAAATTTTATTGGTTGTGTTTTTATATTGTTGTCTGTTGTTTAGAACTTTGTTTTTGGTATAGTAAGTGTTTCTGGTGATGATTTTTCAATGGTGATACGCCTTACCATTTCCTGACCTTCATATATATAAACTTGTTCATACAAAAGCATATATAGCCTATTTACTATATCTAGGTCTATCATACAAAATCTCAAATTAAAATATGGTGTAAATGTTCCTTCAAAATAGGAATTAGTCGTTCTTAATATTCTGAAAAATGCAAGTTTTGTTCTTCAAGTTTCCTAGGCTTCATGGGTTGTGCTGGAACCTGGGCCGTGTGTTTGCCTTGTGTTTCTCCTTGCATTTCTGTGTTGATCTTGGGTCGTGTACTTGTCTTGGGTTATCTTCCATGGGCCTTTGTAAGCCACCTCAATTTTCTGGCCTATAATTATACTCTTGCCCTTGGTCATGTCTTCACCGGTTTCGTGATTTCTCTCGAGCATTATGTCCTCTTCTTCCTTTTTCATCTGCGTTCGGTCGAAACCTAGTTCCGTCTTAGGGTTTCCATTTCTTCCTCCGATTCGGGTCAATAACCAGGGAGAATCGGAGCCTTTAAGATTTATGTGACTCAAGGCTGCTTTGTCGCAGAAAGTTCTATTGAGAAGGGTTTTGGGAAGCTTTTACCGGGCATTATTTTCCAATGTTGCAAGCTTTTGATATTTATAAGACACACAGGCACTATTGTCCAAAGTTGATTGCTCGGTGGCAGTATACCATGACGTGGAAAGACTCAGTCTATAAATTTTCATTTGAAGCTCTCAAAATGACTATATCACTTGTGGAAGGAGAGCTTGGTATCTCTTTTCTGTTGGTTTTGGTGTTTATTCATGAGCTTAAGTTTGGTTAAACTCATAAAATCTCTTCTCTCATTAGAATAGTGTGAACTGAAAATGAAAAATTTTGTGAAAATTTACTGATTGTTCTACAGAATGGTTAACTTGGATAATTTTGGTGGTAATTCTTTCTCAACCCCTTCTCATTTCACATATATATAATAACCTTACAAAAGCATATATTCTCTAGTTACTATATCTATGTTCATATTACAAAATGTCAACCCCTAATACTTGTAAAAATCAGATCAAATTTTAGGTTGTAGTCGTTTTGAGTCTTCTGACCATTGTACTTGGTGTTTTCTGGTCTCTTTTCAGGTATCTTCAGCTGGGCTTCCATGGGCTTCTTCGGTGCTGGGCTGGAACACTAATGGGCCGCGGACTTCTCATTTTCCAAGTAATATTCCAGCCCTTGGTCTTTTCTTCTATGGGCTTCCGTAGGCCCATGGTCCATCTGCTTCTTTTCTTTTTGCTTAGGGGTCATATTATTCTCAAACCTTTCACCGATTTTACGGTTTTCCGCCTCCTCTCGAGTTTTCCTCCTCTCAAGCGAGTTTCCCTCCTTTCCGATGAGCTTGTCGCCTCCTCTCTGATTCTCCGATGACAGCGGCAAGAGTGAGTTGTCTCCAACACTCCCTATCGAATCCTTGGCACTTGTGGTGGTTTGTTGTTTCGGCTTCTCGGCGTGCTTCTCCTCCAGACTCGCGACGTGCTTCTCCTCTAGGCTCATGGCGTGCTTCTCCTCTAGGCTTGCAGTAAGCCTTATCGTATCTCTTCCACTTTTGTTCTCTGCGGTTGAATTTGTGTTAGACTCCTCCTTACTGACTTGTGCCCTTTTCTTTGCTTTGTGAGCTTCGGTGTGATTTCCAGCCGTGTATTCCCCTTGGTTATCCTTCGTTTTCGGTAGAAACTAAGTTTCTAATACCCTTCAACTTTGGTGTCTCGGTTACAGATTGTTGTTCCATGCCATGAACGTCACGATCAATAGATGTCTTTTGCGTTTCGTTGCATTATCCATATCGTTTCTCAGTCACGTTTTCACGTTTAGTTGATGAGTAGCTTATGTAATCTCATTTCAACCTTAGCCTTTATATGTATATCAGCAATAACAATACCTCTCTTATCCACGATTCTGCATTTGTTCCTTGTAAAGTGAACTTGATAGCCATTCCTATTCATTTGTGCAATGCTCAGCATGTTTCCCCTTAGTTTCGGAACTAAGTAGACATCTCTAACGATTTTTCTTCCTTGCTTTGTTTTGACAGTGATATTCCCCTTACCAGCGGTCATTAACACCTCTCCATTTCCCGATCGAATTGGAACTCTTAACACTTTTGTCCAGGTAAGTAAACTGTTTCTCATTTTGCGTCATATGGTTAGATGCACCGCTGTCTAGCAACCAAGTGTCATTTTCTAGACCTTGTTGTGTATCTTAGTTTGCTGTGAATAATAGTTCTTCATTGTCTTTTTCATTTTCTTGTGTTTGATGTGCATGTCCTTGTGTTGGCTGAAACTTTCTGTGTCTGCAATCCTTTACTTGATGTCCCATTTTTCCACACACAAAACATGGTCCTTTAGGTTTATATTGCACAATCTAATCAGAGCATTGGCACTCCTGTTTTGAAGTAGCATTCATCCTCATCGTGGTTGTTCGTTTTGCACACACTGCACAATTTTTCCATGTTTGTTTTCTGGTTCATTTTGGAAGCTTTAGGCCTACTAGAATCACCGTAATTTCCAGCCCATTGGTGCAGAAAACTTGTCTTGAGTGCTCCCTCTCCTTCACTTTTCTTTTGGCTTATAAGTTTTTGTTATTGGTTTTGTAGTGTATTGATCAAGTCTAAAACTGTTAGAGTCCTTAAATCTTTTTTTTTTGCACTATCACTTCAACTGAAACTTCATAATCCTTTGTCAAAGAACCTAGAATTTTCAATGCCAACTCATTTTCTGTAACTTTTTCGCCGTAACTCCTCATTTCTGCACCTAAATCAGTAACCCTATTGGAATACTCCTTAAGTGTCTCCCTCTCTTCCATAGATATATCCCAAAATGCCTTTTTTCAGCTGCTGCAACCTAACCATTACAGCCCTTTCATCTGCTTGATACTCTCCTTTTAACGTTTCTCATGTTGTTGTTTTAGCCATTTCTATCTCTTGGATTTGTGTGAATATGTCTCCTGTGACAACTCTATGTATGATTCTTAAAGCCCTTTGATCTTTTATGTATTTTTCTTTCCATTCTTTCAGATTGTCTTGTTGTTCTTGAGTGCATTTTCGTCCTAACCTAGGCTATTCCGGTAAGCCCTCAGACACCACTTCCCACAATTCTTCTGACCTAAATATGGTCTTCATCTAAACTACCCAACCGTTGTAGTTTTTCTCTTCAAAAAATGGGTACAAATTCCTCTTTTGTGCTCATGTTTGTTTCTGCACTAAGTCTCTAAGTTTTCCCTAACGTTTGTGATAGAAAAATACTTGTTCTTTGTTGTTGTTGTTTCGTATCTGCAGATCTGTTTCTGCTGTTTTTTTGCTTTGTTTCTTGTTTCTGCTCCCTCTTGGACATATTTAGTGCTTCTTTTGTTGCTTGTGCTTGTTTGTGGTTGTTTGTGCATCTTTGTGCTTTTAGGTCTCCTAAAACTTACTGCTCTGATATCATTTTTTTTTTGTTTTGGTGTTTATTCATGAGCTTAAGTTTGGTTAAGCTCACGACCTCTCTTCTCTCATTAGAATAATGCAAACTGAAAATGAAAAATTTGGTGAAACTTTAGTGATTGTTCTTATGGTATTGTTGGAGAAATGTAAACTGGTTTTTTGGTGTTTTGCATAATGGGTAACTTGGATAATTTTGGTGGTGATTCCTTCTCACCCCCTTCTCATTTCATATATATATATAATAACCTTACAAAAGCATATATTTCTAATTACTATCATATTACAAAACGTCAACTCCTAATACTTGTAAATATCATATCAAATTTTAAGTTGTAGCCGTTTTGAGTTTTGAGTCTTCTGGCCATTGTACTTAGTGTTTTCTGGTCTCTTTTCAGGTATCTTCAGTTGGGGTTCCATGGGCTTCTTCAATGCTGGGCTGGAACACTAATGGGCTGCGGACTTCTCCTTTTCTAAGTAATATTCCGACCCTTGGTCTTTTCTTTTATGGGCCGCCGTAGGCCCAAGGTCCATTTGCTTTTTTTCTTTTTGCTTAGGGGTCATATTATTCTCAACCCTTTCACTGATTTTAGGGTTTGTTGCTTCCTCTCGGGTTTGCCTCCTCTACGGCGAGTTTGCCTCCTCTCCGACGACTTTGCCGCCTCTTCTCTGGTTCTCCGATGACAACGACAAGGGTGAGTTGTCTCCAATATTTTCTATGAATTTTTAGGGTGCAGCATGCATTTTGATTTGCTTAAAACTATTTTCTTTCGTCAGCTTGAAGCTTGGTGGAAACCTTGTTATACCAGTTGATCGCTTCATCCACCAAGCCCCAAAATATGTAGCGTAAGTACAAAGACGACAAATCACAGGTACTTAAATGACTCTCGTTTATGGTTTAACACACTTTTCTATGTTTGTTTCCACTTTGGCTAAAGCTACCACAATGAAATTGGACACCGCTTGATAACATGTTATCCGTCGTAGTATTTACATCATTCTTAGGTTTAGATTAGATTTCTTGGACTTTTATTCGAGGCTTTTATCTACTATTTCGTATTTTGCGTAGGAAATGAATACATGAAGGAAAACACGAATGATTACGGTAATTCCACCGTGAAACCATGTTTGAATAACAAGATACCTCATGTGCACGGCCATGGAAGCAAACGGAACACTCAAACCTCGAGTGAAAGGAGCGGAAAAAGCAATGGCATGTGTGTCCGCTCGGGCTGTGTATGTGCACCCGATCGGGCTGCAAATTGGAGCAGAAAAATGCAGAAAAATGCAGAAAAATAAGCCCGACTCGGACTGGTAGTGAACTCGCGCGGGCATGGGAGCCCGACCAGGCTGGAAGTGGTGCACGAGCGGGCATGGGTGTTGCACGAGCGGGTACATGTTGTGCCCGAGCGGGCCGCCTAATCCGGAACAATGAAATTGGATACCGCCTAATCCGCCACAATGAAATTGGATACCGCTGTTCCTTCTTCTTGTATTTATCATAGAAAGAAGAAAGAAAGCTAAACTAACGATCTTTAATTTGCAAAGAAACTCGGGTTAAGGAAATTCAACCCGCATTGATAAACTCCCCTCAGGAAAATATCCTTTTTGACATCTTATTGAAAAGTTTCTCAGTTTTATTGTATTGATTCTGTTCCTTTTCACAGTTATGATTCATGCACGTCCCATATTTATTGTCCATTTCTTATTATGTATGAGAAAGCTGTAACCTTGTAGTTTATATTCTCAATCAGGTTAGTTGACAGTAAAGCATTCATATACTGGAATTCAAGAATCATCTTCATGTGCGAAATAGTTTGTAGCACCTTGCCACTGCAACTTCCGTTCATCCTTATAGTCTGGTTGATCCGACTTATCCTTTATGATCTTGCGCAGAAACAGCCTTTCTCTCTTCACGACCCATATGCATTCTTCCTCTCTTTGTGGATCGCATTCCTGATGGAAATATTTTGCACCCGCAATTACTATTGTGGTGAAAGCAATGGCTCTCCCCGGCGTGACACGGACGACAATTCCCCTGGAGAAGTCGACGGAAGCAACGGCGAAGAGGCTGAAGGAAAAGGAACTGGTTTTCTAGGGTTTCAGACCCTGTTTGAAAAGGGGAAACATGAGTTCCCTTCTGACTTCATTTTACTGAAGTCATTGACAAAAAACAGAGAATGGGCCTGGCACGAGCGGGCTGAAGAATAGGCTGAAGAATGGGCTGCGCACGGGCTCATTGATGTGTATCAAAGTTAGACAAATAACCTAAACTACCCGCAAATGCACGACACATGTGTAGTACTTTAGGTGTCGATTCCACAGGGACTACGCAACACATCCTAAACTCAAACTAATAATCAAATTTGGAAACGAACGAATATTGGTTTTAAGATTGAAATACTAAAAACAAACAAACTAACGAGTTCTTGCGAATGAGACAAACGTTCTAGGAATCCGGTTTCACCACGACACCACCGAAACCAACAATCAACCTATGTAATCATGTAATCCCGATCAAGTTATCTAAGGCAGACGATCCTAATATGATATCTATCCTCTCTCGAGGCATAGACACGTGATCTAGTCAAGGTATTCCCTATTTTCGTGGCTGACACCATGAATTAAACCCATAAGTTCTGTGATTCATCCCTTTTATCCTCAACCGCTGCTACCCTACTTTCGTGGCCTAACCTCGGTTGTTCTAAACCTGATCTTCTAGGACTAGAATTATCTTTTCGATCCTTCTCCTAATCCCTAACACATGCATCTACTTGGCTTCGTAAATACAAGTCATTCAAGCTCTCAGACAAAGAATAGATAAATGAAAACGGGAAATTGCATTCAAAAAGATAAATATGTGGTTCTGGGATAGCCATGGGCTAATCCCTTCTCCTAGAACAAAACAACTACTCGCTCATGCGTTAAAAATCAAACAATATAATCGAAGTAGAAAGTCTAAAGAACATGAAAACCAAACGAAACCGAAGTCTTGAATTGATCTCCAATGTCCCTTGAATGTGTCCTCCGCAAGAGTGTTCTTCTTCTCCGATTGTCTTTCTACTCTCTCTCTTCGATGAATTCTCAAAACTAACTCTCCAACTGAATCTCCCTCGACCCCTAGCTCCTCTTCTTCCTTTTCCTTCTTCTTTTCTTTCTATTTCTCCTGGTTTTTCCTTTTTGCCGTTCACTCCTTTTCCTTTTTGTCGCAGCAGCCACCGGTTTGCCTTTTATTGTGTTTTCCATTCTTGATTAAGTTATGCAACGTTTCCATTTCTTTCTCCAGCAAAATATATCTTCTTCTTCTTCCCTAACGTCTTTTTCCTTTTCGTATAAGTCACCAACAAGTTCCTTTTCGTGTTTAGACAAATTAACTTATCTAGTTTTTGTAGGTGACGAACGCGACCCGCGCGGGCTGAGTGTGTACCCCCGCGCGGGCGCGACGCAATGAGCATGATGGAAATAAAGCCTCCCCGTGCGGGCTAAGGAGTGCCCCGCGTGGGCTGAGTGCCATGGTGAAGCCCGACCGTGCTGATGGCTTGCCCGACACGTGCTCAATCTGCTGGACCAATTGCCGAACCAAAGGCCCTGCGTGGGCTAGAGAGTGCCACGCGCGGGCTGATGCTATTCCTCGCTGATTCTCGTCCCCTTTGTTCCGTGATGATCCTCGATGTTAGTACTTTGTCTCGTGTACGTCTTTTAGCTCCAAAATGAACTGAATTTGCATTATAACCTGTAAGGACACGAAAACACAAAAACGAGTAAAACAGATACAAAATCATACGTAATCATCGTATATATATCATAAACATCTCTTAAATCATGCGAGAAATACGTATAAAAACGAGATGATCAAAATCCCCCATACTTGAATGTTTACTTGTCCCTAAGCAAACGTAAACGTGGAACACGTGGGGTATACAAAATCCGAGAATTCACCTTTCTCCTAGAAATACCGCTAAAACGAACCTAACCGATCAACTAGCAAGTTGAGAGCAAACTCGACCTAATTAAATTTTTAGTCTTCATCCTAGGTTCACCAAGGCTACTCACGAGAAAGTAAACTGAAGGCAAACTAAACAAGCCACCGTAACTCTCTCCACCAAACAAGACTTCAGACAAATGCTAAACCTAGAACAATTGAGGATACTTGTTTCTTTTTTGAGCTTCTTTCTTTCTTTCTTTTTTTCTCCTCTTTTTTTTCCTTTTATGTCTTCTTTTTCTTTTCTTTTTTTGTTTTTTCTTTCTTTGCATACACACTAGGCTTCTAGGACGTCGGATTTGAAGGGATCTAGCCTCTACTTAGACCCAGACTACCGATGACGGTATACTCATGCATCTCGTTCAAGAGTGCTACAGAGTAGGCAGCGTTTTTATTGTGCCATGCCCTTAGGACGTAGAAAGATGATCGCCAACCCACCACTTAGACCCGAATCATCGAAAGAGTATCAAGGTCGATGCACTCATATCGATTTTAGATCATGTTTTTAGGCATTATTTCTATCGACAACGGAGTGTTAGTGTTCGCTCTTAATCTGCAAAATGAGCTCGATTTCATACGATCTAATAATCCTCATAAAAAAGAAGTAAAGCATCATCCATACGAAGTATGAGCATCTAGATAGAGAGAATAAAAGATAAACTAGCCTAGCAGCCTCGTCTAAACCTCATACAAGCAACACTAGGATTCCCAAAGAATTACGACCTATTGTTTTTCAGCCGACTAATAAGCTCTAACGCTTAGGAAAATATAGCTCAAACATGCAAAATCTCATGAAAAAGGCCAACTTCTTAAGTATCCTAAGTTCAGGCTTCATCTCAAAACATGGCACCGGACAAGTGCCTAAGACGACTCTGACTCACGAAAGCAAAAAGAAACTAAAAACTACAAAATCAAAGAGAAAATGAAAGAAAATGAAACGAAATCACCTGACAAACGTGAGCTGCTCCCCCGACTTGAATTGAACAACATCCTCGACGTGAAGCTCCGATGGAGGGTAAGGGAAGTGAAGTCACGTTTGTGGTGGTATTTTTTTGTGTTTTTGTTTGTTTTTTTTACGAGTCTTAAACTAAACAACTAAGAAAAATAGAAACAAACAGCTGGGTTGCCTCCCACAAAACACTTATTTAACGTCTTTAAGCTTTGACGTCTCCATTCCTCATGCGTGCGAGATGGGTCGGAAAGGGAAATGGAGTTTCCACTTTTGATCAGTTGAGCGGCTTGGTAGAGCTTTAGTCGCTGTTCATTAGCTTTGAACGTTCCGCTCGAATCGCTCCATAGTTCCATGTCTCCATGTGTGAAGACTTCTCGTACTTGAAAAAGACTAGACCAACGAGACCGTAGGTTGCCCGAAAAAAGCTTAAGACGAGAATTGAAGAGTAGAACTAAGTCACCTAGTTGGAAGTCATGAGGTGAGATCTTTTTGTCGTGCCATCTCTTAGTCACGGCTTCTTTCTTTCGCACGTCATGCACGGGATTCACTCGTTCGCTGTCCAAGGTTGGATAAATGGCATCTGCATCAAAAAGTTTTATGATGTCTTTTCCATTACCTCTTGCAAGTGCGGGTGCAGCCTCCTTTGAGTTTCGGTGGAAGGTTCGTGGCTGTCTTCCGTATAATTTCCGTGAGTACATATTGAAGAGCTGACTCTCCTACGCTTCTTTACGCCTGTGGGTTGTTTTCTCATCTCATCTGCACTCAAGTTAGCATTCATAACAGCAGGATATATTTTATCGCATTCAACGTTCTCATACCAAAAAGAAGACGGAGGTGGCTCGGGCTCAAGTTCGGGCGTCCTCTCCACTGCGAAATTAGCGTGCGTTTCATGTGTTGTCTCCTCACATGGGGCGTCTCCTAGTGCTGCAATAGCACTCATTAATTTCGTGTAGCTTGGCTCCTTCGTCTGTAAATCCTGCATCTTCGCAAAGTCGTGTTAAGCATCTCACAAGAGGATCGGAAGTACTTACTTTATCGAACGAGCCGTTTGATAACTCGTCCACCGAATCAACTGTAAAGCAAGACTCCTTGAAGGAAGGTTCGTTCATAGTGCTGTACATGTTAAACTCTATCGTCTCATCTCCGACACGCAAAGAAAGTTTTCCATGTTGTACGTCTATCATGGCACCTGCAGTAGCTAAAAACGGTCTACCAAGAATAATAGGTATCCTAGCATCTTCCTTTATTTCAAGTACAACAAAATAAGGGGGAATGAAAAGATTACCTACCTTGGTGGAAACGTTTTCAACAATTCCCACCAGATATCTTACCGAACGATCCGCACGGCGTAGACACATCTTTGTAGGTTTGAGATTCCCGAAGTCCATCTGCTTGAAAACCGAGTGTGGCATGATGCTCACGCTTGCTCCTAAATCACACGAAGAATTGTCAATGTCAATATTACCTATTGTGCATGGAATGGAAAAGCTTCCGGGGTCCTTCAACTTTGGGGGCAGCGTGTTTTGAAGGATAGCGCTGCATTCCTCGGTGAGTGCTACCGTTTCGTTCTCTTCGATATGCCTCTCTTTGGAAAGAACCTCTTTGATGAGTTTGGCATGATTAGGCATCTTTTGGAGGGCTTCCACGAATGGGATGTTGTTGACAAGCTTCTTGAGACCGGGCAGCGTGTTTGAAGGATAGCGCTGCATTCCTCGGTGAGTGCTACCGTTTCGTTCTCTTCGATATGCCTCTCTTTGGAAAGAACCTCTTTGATGAGTTTGGCATGATTAGGCATCTTTTGGAGGGCTTCCACGAATGGGATGTTGTTGACAAGCTTCTTGAGACCCTCTACAAATCTGCCCACTCATTCTTCATTCTTATTGCTCACCAACTGTTGAGGAAATGGTATAGGAGGTTTGTATGCCGGTGGAGCAACGTATGGTTTGTCCAAATCTGGTTCGACTCCTTCCATAATCGCGGTGGTACCTTTTCCTTTTCTCATGGACGTACTAGCAGCTTGCTCTTGCTACTTGGAGGGCGAATGCTCGATCATATTAGTGCAGCACACGGAAATAGCGTTAACGTACTCTCTCGGGTTTAACTCGGGTTTACCGGGAAGCTGTCCGAGATTCCGACAGGATGAGGCAGCCTGCTGTGCTACGGAGTTCTCTAAACTCTTCACATTGTTGCTCAAGGATTCCATTTGAGTTTTGAGCTCGTTGATCGCTGTCCCCACATCCGCATTGAATTTGGTTTGAGTTGAATGTTGCTTCCTTTGCTCTTTGATAAATTCGAGCATTACCGCCTCAAGGTTTGAAGAAGGGACTTGAGGAGGGTGAGGAGCTTGCGGAACTTGCTGAGCATGCTGAAATTGCTGGTTATTTTGCTGGTATGGCTGCTGTGGTTGCTGAAATCCCAAATACTTTATCGGTTGAGTCGTTCGGTATGACAAGTTCTGGTGATTCCTCCAATTCAGGTTGTAGGTATTCCCGAGTTGTGTGTTTCCTTGCTGTTGGGCATAATTCATGTATTCCACGTTCTCTTGCAGCGTGCATTGGTAAGCCACGTGTTCTATATCTCCCTAATTCACGCAGTACATGGCGTTCGCTGCATTTCCCATTGCTCTGCTCTGATTCGTCTCGTATAGGCAACTAGTGTTGTTAGGCATACCTCTCGGTGTTGACCACATAGTGTGGTTCATGGCGAGGTTCGATCAGCTCGTATGCCTCGTTCACACTCAGATCCATAAACGATCTTCTAGCAGCGTTATCCAACGTCGTTCGGTGTTCATCTGAAATTCCGTTGTAAAAAGTTTGGATAACATACCACTGCTCGAGACCATGGTGTGGACACATCTGTAGAAGATCCTTAAATCTGCCCCACGCTTCAAATAACGTTTCTCCATCTCTACATCTAAACGTGATTTCCCCCCTCATCTGAATCGTCTTGCTCGGAGGAAAGAAGCGTGATAAGAACAATGTGCAGAGCTGGTCCCAAGTCGTGATTGAAGCAGCAGGAAGCGATTGCAGCCATATTTTCGCTCGTCCCCCAATTGAGAAGGGGAAGAGACACAGTAAGATCACGTCTTCCGAGACTCCATGTATTTTGAACGTAGCGGAAAGCTCTAGGAAGTCTCTGAGGTGCTGATGGGGATCCTCGTGATTTCCACCCATGAATTGCTTCTGATAAAGCATGTTGATCATTGTCGCCTTAATTTCGAATTGTTCTCTAGCAAAAGCAGGCATCCTTATGGCTTTTTGCACGTTGTTCATGTTTGGCACCAAGTAGTCTCTGAGGCGACGTGGTGGAGGAGCCTGTGGTTCTCGCGGTCGAGGTGCGAGTTTCTGTTGCTTCATATTCCCCAAAATACTGATAGGTAATTGAGGTTGTTCGTGGCCCTTTTGATTATCCATATCTCGTTGATCTGATGGCTCTGTGTTACCTTCTTCCTTGCCCTTTCTCAGTTGTCTGCAAGTGCGCACGATCTCGGGGTCGATTTGGAATAGACTAGAAGCACCTTGAGATCTGGTCATAAACCAACAAAGGACAAATGAACGAAATTAGGTAGAAAGAAACGAAAGAAAAGAAAACAAAAAGAAAAAAACAAGAAAAACTCTAGGCTCGAATCTAAGACATGTTGACAATAGTCCCCGGCAACGGCACCATAAACTTGATACGTATCAAAGTTAAAAAATAACCTAAACTACCCGCAAGTGCACGAAACGTGTGTAGTACTTTAGGTGTCGATCCCACAGGGACTACGCAATACAACCTAAACTCAAACTACGAATAAAACTTGCCCCATACGTAATCATCATATCTATATCATAAACATCTCTTAAATCATGCGAGAAATACGTAGAAAAAAACGATGATCACTCATGACACGGGCTGGAGCAGCTGAGGAGCACAAGCGGGCTGAGGAGAAAGCTTAGGCGCGGGCTGGTTGAGGCACGGGCTGAAGCAGAAAATGAAGACTGGGGCTGAATAAATTTGCTGAAGCCCAAGACGGTTTAGAGCAGTTTTACCTAAAAACAGAATGAAAATGCATGTTCAGAAGAGATAAAAAATGAGGGTGAGAAATATTTAGTAACCCTAATGCATATTTAGTAAGAAATATTTTCCAAAAGCTCCAAATCATTCATAGCAACTTTTCATCATCTTCACTAAAACCCATTCACAAAATAAACTTGATACGTATCAAAGTTAAAAAATAACCTAAACTACCCGGAAGTGCACGAAACGTGTGTAGTACTTTAGGTGTCGATCCCACAGGGACTAGCAATACAACCTAAACTCAAACTACGAATAAAACTTGCCCTATACGTAATCATCATATCTATATCATAAACATCTCGTAAATCATGCGAGAAATACGTAAACAAAACGATGATCACTCATGACACGGGCTGGAGCAGCTGAGGAGCACAAGCGGGCTGAGGAGAAAGCTTAGGCGCGGGCTGGTTGAGGCACGGGCTGAAGCAGAAAATGAAGACTGGGGCTGAATAAATTTGCTGAAGCCCAAGACGGTTTAGAGCAGTTTTACCTAAAAACAGAATGAAAATGCATGTTCAGAAGAGATAAAAAATGAGGGTGAGAAATATTTAGTAACCCTAATGCATATTTAGTAAGAAATATTTTCCAAAAGCTCCAAATCATTCATAGCAACTTTTCATCATCTTCACTAAAACCCATTCACAAAATATGACCACAACAACATCAAACTTGTGTTTTTCTTTTCTAGTTTGCACAAGCAGTTTAAAACCCCTAAGATGGCGATTAGAACTATATGAATATTGTTGTTGGCTAGTATTAACATCAACAAATGGTATCAGAGCCTGGTTAAGATCAGGTATGATCGTTAAGATAGCACTATTGACACTAAACTACGCACGACGACAACATATATTCAGCAGAACAACACCATATATTCAGCACAACAGTAGTATCATCCCAGCAAGCACACGAACAAGCAGTAACAGCAGCTAGGTAACAGTTTCTACACCCTAAAACAACCTGAAAAATGAACTAGATGAAGAGGTTGCAGAACTCCACGCCCCTACCTGTGTTTGAGGGTAAAAATTGCACCTTGTGGGTGATTAAAATAAAGTCTACCCTAAGGTCTAAAGGGTTATGGAAAGTTGTTACGGAGGGGTTTCCTGAGTTGTCCTCTATGGGGGAAATGACTACGGATGAGCAAAAAAAGAAGGTTACAGTAGAATAGGAGGAGTTAGAGGCTAAGGATCAGCGAGCACTCGAGTTAATCTATCATGCAGTGTCGGAGGAGATTTTTAGCGCTCACTTGTCTACATGTGAGACATCTAAGGCAGCGTGGGATCTCTTGAAAGAGAGGTTCCAAGGAGATCCCAAATCTGTGTGTATCAAGTTACAACGGCTTCGGGCCTCATTTTATAATATGAGGCAAGCGGAGAAGGAAAGTATTAGAGACTACATCAGCAAAGTTACAGAATTGGGTAATGAGATAAGAGCCTATGGCGCAAGGATTGAGGAGGATGAGCTGCTCTCAAAAACACTATGCTCACTGCAAAGTCGTTTCAACCCATACATGGGAGTTATAGAGCAGACGAAGGACCTAGAAACTCTTACGATGGGAGAACTTGTGATTGCGCTGCAATCACAAGAGTTCAGGCTTGATGACCGAGATGGTTCAGGCCTAGAGGGAGCGTTCTACTTGAAGGAGAAAAGCTATAAAAATGCAAAAGCTGGGAAACGCTACAATATGAATGAGGAAACAGTGGACAACACATCAAAAAACAAGAAAGGATGCAGTATTTGTAAAAAAGACAGCCACGTTGAAGCACAATGCTATTTCCGAAACAAGGGTGAAAAGTCTGAAGGTCCGAAGGGGTTTAAAACAACGAGAGAGTGCTTCAATTGTAGCAAAATCAAACATTTCTCAAGGGAATGCAAATTCAAAAAATTTCCAAACAATCAAGCCCAAGTAATCAGCGAGCAAGATGAAGACGACGGGTTGTTCACAGCAGCTCACATATTGACTGAAACGGAAGAAGATGGTGTTTGGCTAATAGACAGCGGTGCAACAAACCATATGACTCGAGAGGAAAGGTATTTTACCACTCTAGATAGGAATTTTAAAATACCTATTAGAGTAGGTAATGGTGTGATGTAGGTCACAGCTGGAAAAGGGTCTATTGAAGTGATGACTAAGAAGGGAAAAAGAACCATCAAGGATGTGTTCTTAATTCTGGGATTGAGCAAGAACTTGTTAAGCGTACCACAAATGGTACGAAATGGATGCAAGGTGTTATTCACTGAAGGAAAGTATGAGATACGAGAGAAGAAGGGAGCTAAGATTGCGGAGGTGCCTATGATAAACAAAAACTATTCATTAAAATGGAAAACGGTTAATGAGCACGAGGAGGAGAAAAATAATGAAAGCTGGTATTTCACAGCGGAAGAAGCAGCTTCGGTTGAGGAAGCTGTGATTGAAAAGGAATGGAGAAAACCTATTGAACGAGGGTTCAGTGAGGCTGAGACAATTTTAAGTGCCAATAAAACTTTTGATTACAGTTTTTAATTGAAAGGGTTAAAACCCTAAGTTGGTGGAGTATTTGAGTTCTGACTTAATCGACGGCAAAGCCGATGCCAGAAACACAAATGGATATAATTTTACAGTGGGTTCAGTAAGTTTGGGTACACTGAGACTCAAAACTGAAACTCAGCCTAGGGCTGAGCACACGAAGGTCCTAACCGCAACCATAAATAATGTGGTGATGCAGAACCTAATCGGAAACCTAGGGTTTCCGAACATCAATGAACTGGAAATTAAAAGGTTACCGTGCAGTGGACGGGGAGAACCAACGATAAAACGTCGGTGCGGAGAAGGTAGAAGCAACGACATACCTGGACAAAAAAAGGAACCACGTCAGTCCGTAAAATGAAAAATGGAAGAGAGCTCGAGAAGCTTACCGAGGAGTTGAAACCGGTGGATGGCGCGGTGGAATCCTACGGCACCAGAAAGCTCGTGGTGATGAAGGAGCTAACCGTTGCCATCATCGAAGAACCTGGAGACGGAAATGAGTCAGTGTTTCATTGTGTCGAAAAAGAGGAGAAAGGGGAGAAGCTCACCGAGGAGCTGTAGCCGGCCGGTGCGACGGGGAAACTGTCAGCGACGGAGAGCTCGAAGCCCTAGAAGATACACGAGAAGTAGACAAACTTGGAGGAAAAAAGAAAGAGCCTTTAGTGTTTCGAGTAACTCGAAAAAAATTGAAGGAGAAGATGAGGGAGCTTACCGGCGGTGTCACGCCGAAGGGATCCAAGAGGGAGACTGAAAGCAATGGCTCTCCCTAGTGTGACACGGACGACGGTTCCCCTGGAGAAGTGGACGGAACCAACGACGAAGAGGCTGAAGGAGGAGGAACTGGTTTTCAAGGGTTTCAATCCCTATTTGAAAAGGCAAAACACGAGTTCCCTTCTGACTTCATTTTACTGAAGTCATTGACTAAAAACAGAGAATGGGCCTGGCATGAGCGGGCTGAAGAACGGGCTGAAGAATGGGCCGCGCACGGGCTCATGACACGGGCTGGAGCAGCTGAGGAGCACGAGCGGGCTGAGGAGAAGGCTGAGGCGCGGGCTGGTTGAGGCATGAGCTGAGGTAGAAAATGAAGACTGGGCCTGAATAAATTTGCTGAAGCCCAGGACGGTTTAGAGCAATTTTACCTAAAAACATAATGAAAAATGCATGTTAAGAAGAGACAAAAAATGAGGGTGATATGGGTAGAATTACATAATGTTTTTTATAATATTGTAGGTAATTAAAATGGAAAAAACCCTAATGCATATTTAGTAAGAAATATTTTCCAAAAACCCTAAATCATTCACAACAACTTTTCATCATCTTCACCAAAACCCATTCACAAAATCTGACCACAACAACATCAAACCTGTGTTTTTCTTTTCTAGTTTGCACAAGCAGTTTAAAAACCCTAAGATGGCCATGATTAGAACTATATGAATATTGTTCTTGGCCAGCATTAACATCAACATGTGGTTTAGCCATCGGGCAAGTTGAAGAAAGTCTTGAAGTTGCACTCGAAGTACGTGTAGAGCAACGGTATCTTCACATTGACAGGCTTGAAGACCCAGCTCTTAGCTTGGCCCGGAAAGATGATGTGTGTGCCCAGATCATCGTTTTGGTTAATTTAACAAAACTACGATAAAAACACATACTTTGTTACCAAATGATCGTATAATAGTAATGTTAACCTGAATTTTCCAACCGTGTACTGTTCGTTATTGAAATTCTTAGATAACACGTTCTTCGTCATGTTGTTTACCATCTAGACTTGGAATCATCATTCCTAAACCCACGTGTTTATCAGTACGTTGTTGAAGTAAAGTTTTCTAAAAAACAAAACTAGTTTCAGGTGATACAAGCCCTCATTCTTCACGACCCACATGCACGCTTCAGCATTTGTTTTGTTCGAGCCTTAACATGTTCATGCCATGTACAAGATGATGTTCTCGTCATGGATCGTCCCAAAATCTAAATAAGAAAATCTAAGATACTGAGATATTTGAAAAAAAAAAACAACCTCAAAATTATATTTTCATATTGTATATGATTAATCTATATTATTTCAAATATATTATTATATATATTCTACATGCTCAATGGTTTTTTATATTGATTTTAAAATTATGTTTTTATTATTTTTCTGTATTATTGTTTGAAGTAATTTTAATCTTAAATTATATAATTAATATTATATACGATTGATTTGTATTTATTTTAAATATATTTAATTAGATTAAAGGTGACCTGTAAATAAAAATTATAATTATTATAATTTTTAATAATATTTTATGTAAAACCAATAAAGATGATGGATAAATATAATTTCTAAATAAATTATATGTATTGGTATTTTTAAAAAAAAAAATTAACTGGGACTCTAAGTTTTATCAACTAAAAGAACTAAATTTAAAGTTTTAATCAAAACTCTAACTTTGAAATTGTCAAACAAACAACTTTAAATTCGATTCCAAATCAATATTTAAACTCCAATTTTAAACTAAAACAAAAAGTTGTTCAAAAAAATGTCTTACTGCACACGAAACTTATGGTCATTCAACCATCATACCGAAAGTAATATGTCTCGTCCTTTAGCTCTTTGGATCTTGTTCTTTATCTTGAACTTCCATGCTCTTGTTGTAGTTGTATTAACTGCTAACATAGTTGCTATCGTGAAAGCGCACCACGCCAAGTTCTTCCTGAATCCAGAGCCATTGTTTTTTGTCACAAGACCTAATGGTTCAAGGTTTTGGTCTTTGGGGTTACAATTATTTGCATTTCATAAAAGTCGAAGATAATGTCATGAGTTATATATCTTTTTGTTTCTGCGCTTTTGTTTTCATGGAACCATAAATTTAATGCTTAGTGAATGTTTTAGATTTATCCTTTTAAAGTTGGTGAATTTTAGTGTGTATTTGGGACGGTAATTGTTAGAATATTATATGTGGTTCATATAATGTTTTGCACATGTTATAATATAAAGTTAGAATTTTTAATTGTAAATTTTCATTAATAATTTAAAGACATATATTTGTTGATATAAAATTAAGTATTTTAATTATAAGTTTTATTATTGACATATACACTTTAATGTAAAGTTAAATACTCTGATGGTAAATTTTGTGAAATAATTAAAGATTCATTGTTATTTTAGTATTGAAAATACCCATTTGCTTGATCCATACGAATCTATGAGAGGACGTTAAGAGTCGTCTAATGAATTATCGAGTATTAGGTAATAAAAGTTAGAGTGCAATGAGAGAAACAAATAATTTTTATTTCAGAAAGTTCTACCGGAATTAGCATCATCGATTGTGTTAAAGTTATAATCTATGATTGATTCTGTGTTAAATGATTTATATTGAACCTAAATTTATAATGCAATTGGATTTCATAATTGTAAATTTAGATATACTTATAATAGTCGGCAGGGCAATGTCATGGAGAAAAATGGAAAGCAATCTATCATTGTTTCAACTATGGAAACTAAATTTTTAACTTACTTTTTGGTTATATCTGATTCAATATCATTGCATAACTTAATCTCAGGATTTGGCGTTGTCAACATCATAGTCATGTCATTGAAAATTCATTTGACAATTCCGCTACAGTTTTCTTCTTAAAGATCGAAAAATAACAAATACATAGATCAAGTGTTTGGTCATCAAGGTACAACAAAAAAACATACCATTTAAAAAAAATAATAAATCAATAAATTTATCTTAATGGTAATAAATAGAAAAAAAATGTAACAGTTAGTGAATTTAAAACCAAAAAGGTGTAGACATGAAAAGTCTTTTGAAGTTCGATTTAAAAAACAAAGGGAGAAAAAATCATTCGAAGAATAAAGAGAATCACATAAGAGGAAATAAAGAGTGAGCGAACATAGTTACAAAGGTCACCATCATCAATGAAAGCAACATTATCACTGTCGAAACTGCCGAAAAGGAAAGTGATCACCTTCACTATTTCATAACACTATTTCAATGGTGGTTAATTTGATATGGGAATGTTAAACAATTTATACATCCCAAATGGTAGCATAGACACCGTAGAACTTCTAAGGAATGATAATTAAAGAACTGCAATGATAGAAAAAAATTAGTATGATGAGCCGTGGAGTTCCTATTGTGAGTAAGTAGAGATATAGAGACAGAGTTCAGAAAATTTTATTATTGTGTGCATAGTGCTCGATCGAGTATCTTCTTCATAGAGTAAAAATAGGGAAGGCGATGAAATTTTCAGGTTTTTAAGAAAACGAGAAGCTTCGAAAAAGTAGCTTGACTGAGAAAAATGTGCTCGAGCTTTAATACTCAACCTGAGAATTTTCTCAGGAGGTTGCTTGAGCCATGCGTTTAATCAATTGAGAAATTTTATGTCAATTTTTTGATGGATTTTGGACCGCTAATCCAAGGGAAACTCTTAGGGGATACACTTTATGTCTTACAAGATGTTTTAAGATCTCAACAGGTACAAAAGATGTCATAAAGGCTTTAAGAGTGAGGTGGGACCGCGAGGGTTGAGTTTGAAGTTATGGTGCTCGTGTGATGATAGAGCCTCAATAAGAGATATGAGAGATGGCGAGGTGAGTGTGTCCTAATGGGAAGGGCAACTTGTGCTAGGATCTAGTGAGAACTTGCTAGTATTGGAGCCGAGCGGCTGGAATAAGTTGACCTTGTAAGTATTGCGGCTGTGCTAGAGCCTAACGGGTCTGTGCAAGCACATGTTATGCTGGATGGAATTTATTGGGATATTTTGAGTGCTACATCGAGAGACTAGGTGATATGAACCTAAACCAATGTTTTATTGTTAGATAGATAAAAATGTAGTGAAACCCCCTAGAAACTCGATAGTAGAACCTATAACTTGTCTCTCCAAAGAAAAATATACCTCAAAACCCAATTACAATCTGACTAGAAAATATCAGACTCAATGAACGATGCCACAACACTTTTGATCTAGTATTGACTAGCTGGTGTGCACATGAATTGGAGTGTTTGATAGCTCAATCTCTAAAAATGGTAAACAAAATGATATTCTTAATTGATTAAAACTTGGTTAAAATGTCGTACAATGGGTCCCTTATTTATAAATACCAAATAGTAATGGAAAACAAAATAAAATACTTAATAAATCTCAGTTAAAATGCTCAGTCAAATTTTATAACCATTCAATCGAGTCGTATAAGTTTTAACCCTAAAGTCTACAAAACTAAAGTGTGTTTAACCAACAGCTCCTAGGCTAGGTTGAGTCCTCCAATGTTTGATTGAGCTAAGTGATCTAGTCCTTTGAATGCTCCACAATGCATACATCGGTTCAGAGAACTCATCGGGTCGAGTGATTCTGTGCTCTGGCTGAACGCTCGAGACCTCTTATACTCTTGCTTATGTTCTTGACATACTCGTGGGGTCGTTGTCCATCCTCCATGTCCATATAAGCGAATACATTCTGAAGTTCCTTTGCCTTTGTCCTTGTCGTCATCAGACCCTCCTCCTTTAAAAGGATTTTTCCTCAAATCTTGTCCTCAACTATGATCATCTCGTTTTCATACGTATTTCTTGTACGATTTAGGATACGTTTTTGACACATATGTGATGTCACTACAAGAAAAACATGTTTTAGGAACCGAAAAATCAGTTCCCAATCCGTTCCTAAACCAATTTAGAGACGGATTAGAGACGACCAATGGTAGTATCCAATCGCGCGACTCTAATTTTTTTCAGTCTCCAATCCGTTACTAATTAGGGACGGAAATTTTAGTCCCCAATCCGTCCCTAATTAGGGACCGGAAAAGTAGTCCCCAATCGGTCCCAGGATTTGGAAACGGACAACAAATCGTCTCCAAATTTGGAAAGTCCCAGGATACGGACAACAAATCGTCTCCAAATTTGGAAACGGCTTGTGCTGCAATAATAATAAGCTTATTAAATTTAAATTGTAATTTAAATTACTTGATAAAATTTAAAATTGTTTAAAACTTACCACAAATGATTTCCACCATCGTTCCTTAATTTCTGGATCGGTATGTGTCCAATTGTAACAGAACCGATCAAAATCAGTTTTTATCGTAAGTGTTATTTGCCGATTAAGTTGCCTAATGCCAAACCTACAAATCACAATTACGGATAAATTAACATTTAGTTAATTATGTATAGTTGAGATTTGAAATTGAGTATACGTACCATAATGCGCCGGATTCATCAGGGTCTATAAGCGGAAGCTTCCGCCGCTCTTCATCCATTGCTAAAATTTCTTCCACTGTTGGTTCCTCGTATATATGTGGATCGTCATGCTGTACTTGATCTGGTGGTGGTTGCATTTGCGGATAATACGGCATATATTGCCCCGATTGTGTCGATCAAGTGTTTCGGAACAAATGTGGATTCATGTAATCATCATATCCCGAATTGGAATGTCGGGAATGAGACGAAATGTTGCCACTTTCCTCGGATTGAGGGCGGTTTCTCGTTTTACCGCCTCTTCCAACGCGTCGTGACATACTGAAATGTAAAATCAAAATATTGTCAACGTACATTTCGAAATTCTAACGTCTAACCGCTAACATCATTCTAACGTCTAACCGCTAACATCATTCTAACGTCTAACCGCTAACATCATTTCAACGATGAATCCTAACGTCATAGAACCGCTAACATAATTCTAACATCAACGTCTAACGTCTAATTTCTATAACCACATATACACATTCTGACGTATAATTTCTATAACCACATATACAAGCTGCCACCAAAGCTAAAGGACCCCGGAAGCTTCTCCATTCCATGCACAATAGGTAACCTCGATATCAATAACACTTTGTGTGATTTAGGGGCAAACGTGAGTATCATGCCACACACAGTTTTCAAGCGGATGGAGTTTGGGAACCTTAAACCTACGAAGATGTCTCTACGCCTCGCGGATCGTACGGTAAGACATCCGGTGGGAATTGTTGAAAACGTTCCCACCATGGTAGGTAAGCTTTGCATTCCCACTGATTTTGTTGTACTTGAGATAACGGAAGATGCTAGAACACCTATTATTCTTGGTAGGCCGTTCTTAGCCATTGCAGGTGCGATGATAGACGTACAACAAGGAAAGCTGTCCTTACGTGTCGAAGACGAAACGATCGAATTCATCCTGTCCAGCCCCATGGACGAATCACCACTCAAGGAGTCTTGCTTTACAGTAGATTCACTAGACAAGTTAGAGAAAGACACGCATGATCAAGTAAGTGTTTCCGATTCTCTTTTACGGTATTTGACACGAGTTGGCGACAATGCAGGATTTGCGGACGAAGGAGCTGAGGTGTATACGAAATTAATGAGTGCCATTGCAGCACTAGGAGACGCCCCACGTGAGGAGATAC
>CM071870.1:27399903-27417274 GCA_036759665.1 Gynandropsis gynandra | reverse complement strand
TACAGAGGAGAACAATTGAGCGAAGTTAGAGCAGATTCTTGCGAGGAGATAAGCGAGGAGCATTGGAGATCAAGCACTGCCACTTCGGTTTTGTTTGGTTTTTATGTTCCTTAGACTCTCTACTATGTTTATGTTTCTTTACAGACGCATGAGCGAGTAGTTTGTTTGTTCTAGGAGAAGGGATTAGCCCTTGGCTATCCCGAGACCGCTTTTGATCTATTTTGAATGCATCTTCCCGTTTTAGTTCATCTATTCTTTATCTGAGTGTTTAATCTACTTGTATTTGCAAACGGCCGCGTAGATACATGTGTTAGATATTAGGAGAAGGACCGAAAGGAGAATTCTAGTATTGGAAGATCAGGTTTAGAACAACCGAGGTTAGGCCACGAAAGTAGGGTAGCAACGGTTGAGGGTGAACGGGTGAATCACAGAGTCTATGGGTTTACTTCATGGTGTCAGCCACGAAAGTAGGGGGCAGCTTGTCTAGATCACGTGTCTATTCCTTGAGAGAGGGTAGATATCATGTTAGGATCGTCCGCCTTAGATAGCTTTAACTGGGATTGCATGATAGGTAGATTGATCGTCAGTTTCGGTAGTCTTGTGGTAAAACCGGTTTCCTAGGACGTTTTTCTTATTGTTAGAACCCAAGTCGTTTATTTACCTTTCAGCATTTCATTCTTCATCCGTATTCTTTCGTTAGCAAGTTTGATTCCTAGTTCGAGTTTAGGTAGTGTTGCGTAGTCTCTGTGGGATCGACACCTAAAATACTACACACGTGCCGTGCACTTGCGGGTAGTTTAGGTTATTTTATTTAACTCTGATACGCATCAAACTACACTAAAATGAACCAAGTTAGTTACATCAAAAATTGAATAGACAATGTACTTACCTATTAACTCGCTTTTATAGGTGCTACAGTTCATGCATTTACGCATTCAAAATGTCCACCTCTCTATATCAAAAGCTATGATTTGTGTTTCTCTCGGGGGTTTCTCAAGATCAAACTATTTTTGTGATGATCTACCTCATGGTCACTTACATTCTCACACCTATCGTCCCTTAGTAGTTACCTCATGGTATCTTTCATGTCGTTTACTTATAAGACTTACCGCGCTACAAGTGATTCTTCATGTGTTGCCTCATGTTCCTCACAACCCTAATCTAAATTGTGAGACATATAATCGACCCCTTGTACAACATCATCATTCGGTTCTATCACATGTTCACAATCTGTTGGTACTAACATGGTATGCTAGTTTGGACGATCTTTGATATAGTGACCTCAACCCTGACATTTGAGACAAATAATATCACATTTACACATAGAGATTTCGTTGGTACTTATGTTATCGGTCTAGATATCTATTTGTAAGAATCTTTTACACTTTGATATTCTTGCACCAATCGTTTTGGATGTTGATTCTCCTCTTTATGATGATGAGTTTGGACAAATCAACATCTCATCACTGCATGTAGTTCATCTGAAGTCATTATTGGTTTCTCTGGTACCATCGACATGAATAAATGAGTTGATCTCACCATGCAAGCGTATAATCAATATAATTTTCCAAAGCTAGCTTCACTTTTGATGGCAAGGTTGATATTATCATCTTTCCGATTCTTGACTCGATGGACATGTCAAGGTGCCCGAAGTTTCGTGTATTCATTTGCATTCATATCCACGAGTTGTAGATTTCTAGTAACAGGTAGTCTATTTGTTTGTGTTTGACAAATTACACAATCAGTGTCCTCCACCCAATCAAGTCGTCGGTGGATGATAGTGAACAAAACCCCCAACGCCTTATGGAATTTATTCACCATGAGTTATGATAACACGTAATGTGTGTTAGTTTTAGGCTACGCATTTACATCATTTCTGCATAGTTTGTGTAGCACGAGTTATAAAACTGACACAAACGTCTTCTATGTAGTCCTTTTATTGATTTTTAGAATTTAAGGCGACAATGCCTAATCAAGCTTTAGAATATCGAATCATGGATTCAACTGCAAATACTCGGAGCTACAAACCACTCGGAGCAAATTCAGGCCATAGAACCAAATGGAACACTCGAGCATTGAGCAAAAGGAGCAATAACACGAAGTTAACACAACCACTCGGGCTTGGAAGAGGCCCCCGCTCGGGCTGTATCCGGCAGAAGTTTGAGCCCAACTCATGTTGATCATCAACCCGCTCGTGCCCCATGAGACTACATGACCCGCACGTGCTATCACCTTAGCCCATGTGAGCTGCCTTTCCAAAAATTCTTGCATGATTCGTGGTGGCAATGAACCCGCTCGGATTGGACAGAAGGCAATGAGCCCGTGCGGATTGAGCACCTCACCGCACGGGTCGCTTTTCAAGACACTAACCCTTTGAGGGTTATAAAAAGGGTTATGTGTTAATGCTTAGACCTTTTGAAGTTTTCTTTGTGTTTCGGTTTTACAATCAACATCGTAAATGTTTTATACTTGTGCTGGCCGCTCAATAACTTAGGAGTTCATGTTTACCTGGAGGTTAGATTATGAACCTAGAACCGTTGATTGTTGATTAAGTTTGATCAATAAGAATCTGGCCGGACGGTTAATCGACTTAGGAATTAGGATTTTGCATGCTTAATGCTACTGTAATCCGAGTTAATCGATGCCGGGAGGTAGGATTGCATGTTGTTGTGGTTAGGGGATTTAGGTCTCGAGAGAACCATTCCCTATTTATGAGTACGAATTCTCCGTTATCAAGATAATTCGATAGGTTCATGATTCATCGTTTGTTGCACCCTTGCAATTCTCGGTAACCCGAAACCCATAATGTTCTTAATTATCAAGTTTTTCACGTTTCCTCATCATAGTCATAATTCATTTTAGTGTTCTCGAAATCATCCCAGATCACCATCAATTAAATCCATCTTAGTTTAGTCGTATTCTTAGCTTAGGTTGCATTAGTCTCTAGAATTCGACCCTTGTATTACACTGATCTGTACTCTTGCGGTAAGTGAATAATATGCATTTTATTGCTTGATAGTTCACACATCAAATTGTATTATGTAACATAATTGTTCCTCCACCTTGTTGTGGTTTGATGCGATGGTTTCATAAATTAAATATCGAAAGCGTAACTACAAAATAGGAACGTAAATAAAATCAGAAAAAAGGAATAAAAAGGTAATGAACGAACATAGTCCTTTTAGGAAACAAATTTGATAGACTAACGCGAGAATAAGAAGCTACACCAAAATTTTATGGTTAGATGGATGGGAACTGTTTGCAACTTCTAGCAACTCGATAGCAGCTTCTAGAAATTATATCTTCCAAGGAAACAATACCAATACCCCAAATAAGTTTCAATTCAAAAGCCTCAGAGTCAATGAACGAAGTCACAAAACTTGTGATAAAGTGTTGATAACTCAATGAATCCTTATAATATCTCCAAGGGTCCGGTAACTACATCTCAAGAGAATAAAAAAAAGAAAAGAAATCGTCTTTGATTAACAATTTATTAAAATATCATACAATATGTCTCTTATTTATATAAACCAAACAATATTGAAAAAATAAATAAAATAAACAAACTAAAAAAAAAACTCAGTAAAAATGCTCGATCGAGCGATATAACGAATCGATCGAACGCCACATAATTCTTAACCCTAAAATCCGAAAAACTAAAGTGCATTCGACTTAATAGCTCCTACACTTAGTTGAGCCTTCCAATGCTTGATCGAGTTGTATAATGCTTTGGTCGAGTGATTTACTCCTCTAGCCGAGCCCTCGGATCAAGTTATTTTGTACTCTGGCCGAGCACTTGGCTGAGCTACTTTTTGCTCTGGTCGAGCGTTTTTAGCTCTTTTAACTTCTTACTCCTTCAGGTCTTCTCTTCTTGTAGGTGCCTTTTAAAGTCTTGCTTCACTTGCTCTTTGGTGTATAAATATTGAAATTTTCAACGAATATCTGTTGGAAATGCCACTTGATATCCATTGATTACTAAGATTTTTTCAAACGGTTGCATCGAAATTTTAAATTTATCAACGAGTATCGGGGATTTTTCCCAATGTATGACCATTGGTAATTCTGAAAGTCATATATTGAAATCTTCGACGAAATTCCAACGGGCTTTCAATGGATGCCCTGCTTATTATTAACGAATATAATCTGTTGATAATTCCAACAGATTGCAATAGATTTTCGCCTTTTGATAATCCCATGATATCCATTGGAATAAATTTCAACCTCATATGAATTTTGATGGACCTCACAAGTGCTATGATAGCTGGGGTCCGAGTTGAATAATTGAATGTTATGTGTTATAATTACGTATTTTATATGCATATTAAGGGTGGATGGTTAGATGTGTCCACGGTGACAAAAATTCTTTTAGAGTATTCTTTAGTCTCTATTTTTTTATTATATTTCAATTAAATCTTAAAAAGACTATTTTAGCGTAGTATTGAAATTTTTGCAAGGTTTAAATTTAATTGAATAAAGTATTTTTTTTTATTTAATGATTGTGTGACCGCGTGCTAATCTTGGGATGGTGATTGATATTTTCAATCTGGAAGAAAGATTCCAATTTGGACAACACTTATTATTTCATATCATAATTCAGTTTTAATTTAAAAGGTGACT
The DNA here is from genome assembly GCA_036759665.1 of Gynandropsis gynandra. Taxonomy (NCBI): domain Eukaryota; kingdom Viridiplantae; phylum Streptophyta; class Magnoliopsida; order Brassicales; family Cleomaceae; genus Gynandropsis; species Gynandropsis gynandra. Next base: position 27,412,657 of record CM071870.1, on the reverse strand, counting down.
ACCATGCATAATATTTCATTTTAAGATCTAGCTTGGTCTAATTCGATTTGGTTTGCATGTTTAATTTTGGAGTCGTGCATAGGTTGATCTATGAAGGGTAAAATTTCTATTCTCATTCAAAGTTTGGATACTTTGTCTATTCCCCTCTCATGTATCACACTCATCCTATTTCCCTCTCATGTATCACCCCTAATCTTATTCCCCCTCAAGTTTTCTAATTTAACTTATTTCCCCACACCGTTTAAAATTCTGTTAAATAACCAAAATTTTGACCCAAACTCTAAAAAACCATCAATTTTGACCCGACCCGACCAAAATTAAAATTGAATTAAATCCGATTTACCCAATTATTAACTCGGTCCGAATTTTTCCCGGTTTTGCTGGAATTTTTATCATATTTGCTGAAATTGATTCGGTTTTGACCCGATTTTGACCCGGTTTTGTTGAAATTGACCCGGTTTTTTCCTTGGTTTGCTGGAATTTTTATCCGGTTTTCTGAAATTGATCCGGTTTTTATCCGGTTTTGTTGAAATTGTCCCGGTTTTGTTGAAATTTTTTAACTTATCCGATTTTAATGTAAATTTCACCCAAAATTATCCATTAAAAAAAACTCATTGTAAAATGTAAGAACAAAGGCATACTAATCTATTCAACAAAATATCTTCAAATTAAAGTAAATACTAACATATTAAACAAGAAAAGAACATAAACAAAGATCTTCAAATTGAGTTTCCCAATACCGTTATGATTCTGCAAAATAGATGTTAAAAACATGTTAGAAAAAAATAAAAACAATATAACGTATGATGGATGTTCTTTTCTAATAAAAAAATAAAAACAATATAACAAAATAAAAACAAACATGTCAAATATTTTTAACATATATTTTGGAGAATTATAACGGTGTTGGGAAACTCAATTTGAAGATATTTGTTTATGTTATTTTCTTGTTTAATACGTTAGTATTTATTTTAATTTGAAGATATTTTGTTGAATAGATTAGTATGCCTTTGTTCTTACATTTAAACAATGAGTTTTTTTATAATGGATAATTTTGGGTTAAATTTACATTAAAATCGGATAAGTTAAAAAATTTCAGCAAAACCGGGACAAAACCGGGTCAATTTCAACAAAATCGGGTCAAAACCGGATCAATTTTCAGCAAACCGGATTAGAATTCCAGCAAAACCGGGAAAACCGGGTCAATTTCGATAAAACCGGGAAAAACCGGGTCAATTTCAACAAAACCGGGTCAAATTTTCAATAAACCGGGTCAAAATTATAATAAATCGGGTTGGGTCAAAATTCAATAAACCGGTCAAATTATATTAAACCGGACTGGGTTAATAATTGGGTAAACCGGATTTTATTCAATTTTAATTTTGGTCGGGTCGGATCGGATCAAAATTGGGTATGAAATCGGGTCAAAATTGATGGTTTTTTAGAGTTTGTTTCAAAATTCTGGTTATTTAACAAAATTTTAAATGGTATAGGGAAATAGATTGAATTAGAAAACTTGAAGAGGGAATATAATTAGAGGTGATATATAAGGGGGAATAGGATTAGTGTGATACATGAAGAAAAAAATAGGCAAAGTACCAAATGGGGGGTAGGTATAGGAGTTTTAGCCATCTATACGAAAGTGAACGTGCACCTAATATATAAACGATACTATCTTGTAAACTTTCTCAGAGCACATTTTTTCTATTTGGTGAATTGTAAATTTAAATATCATTACGCGTTAGATTTGTGGTAATGGGCCAAAACTGAAAAAGAGTAAAACTCGTAACGTTTTGTAGCCTTATATTAATGCATACAACATAACCTCGAAAATTTGTGAACAGTACCTTCTTACAATAAAAAAATGGTCGTCGGGTTAGGCAAGAACTTGGCCTGGTGCATCATCGTGATAGTCATGGGGGTGGCAGTCACCGTTTCTCCCTCGGCTGCCTCGAAACTCACGATAAGGAACGAGATCAAAGGAGTTAAGGGTCGAGACCGGATATTGTCCGTACGATGCTGGTCCAGAGACGACAAGCTTGGTCTGCACGAGATCTTACCGTATCAGTCCAAGAGCTGGACATTCAAGTCGGTCGATCACTGGCCGTTATTTTACACTGAGTTCCGGTGCAAGTTCCGTACGGCGTTCGGGACGACTAAGGAGGATGACGTCGTCGTCTTCGAGGGGCGCTTTACGTTCCTCGACGAGTGCTATGTATATACTCATGACGAGTGCCTTTGGGTTGCGAAGAGGGATGGATTGTATCTCCGGTCGCAGGTTAGATGGTTGAAGGAACACTTTTATGAGGACAAATTAAAAAGCAAATGGATTTGGGACTGGGGAGCAAATTAGTTGGCTGGTGCATCGATAGATTCATTGAATTTTCGGTGTGATCTTGTTATCCATCTTCAATATGATGTAATATTGGTTAATGATATGATAAATATTACGTTACACAAGAATCACGAGAACGGAATAATGAGCTTCGGTTTGTAGTTTTATAACATAATGGCGATAACCAGTTACGTGTGATGAGCTCTTAATCTAGTGGTTAATCGAACCTAACATATATTGGTATTGTCCAAAGGAACAAAAGATTCAAATTATGATAAAACGTTGTGGTCACCATTTCCAAACCCAAGGGCTTTCGATGACATCTTCGAACTGTACCTTCCCATAACCATCTTTAAAAATCCTCCGATGGAACAAACCTTTCCTCTTGGCCACCCAGATACATTTCTGTCCATTGGAGCCATCGCAGTTCCTCTTCTGGAACCCCTGGTGGCCCAAAAACACCGTCACAACTTCCTCCTTCGTCGTTCCGAAAGAGCTACGAAACTCGCAACGGAACTCCGTCGTCGGGAACGGCCACAAATTGATGGTCGTGAACTTCCATTTCCTTGAATCCCCTGAAGGTATGATGTCCCAACCGAGGTCGTCTTCATTGGACCAGCACCTCACGGCGAGCTTTCCCTTCCGGCCCCCACGCACGACGCCGGTGATCTCGTTCCTCAGCTCGAGCTGTCCCGCCATGGCCACGGCCGTCGCTGCCACCGCCATGGCCATGACGAAGCACCAACCTCGGAGGATCCTCCTCCCCATTTGACGATGATCCCTCGGTTTTCAACCTCTTTATTTTGGCCTTTTTTCTGGGATTTAAGAGAAAAAATATATATAGATGTGTATGATGGAAAACGAGACGTAACTCTTTTCTATTTTTGTTAATATTATCGCTGGAACTACAAAAGTAGGTTGAAATCTACAAATTAATGCTGGAATTTGCTGTACATTAATATACTGTCAAGCCGTGCATGCATAATAAAAATCATGACTATCTTATATAACTAAACCTCCGGTTACATTTACCATAACCATTGATTAATCTTAGATGCGGAGACTATATCTTCGTTAATTTTTGGTATGATGGTCAATTTTTAATCCACAAAACTGTCAGGGATAAGGTTTGAACCCAAGATTTCGCGTCTTAATTAATTATTTAAAGACTTAAACTAATTAATGTTGTTATGAAATGCATAATATAAAAATTGACATCTAATGAAATGATTTTCAATACCGTTCTAATGTCACACCCACTAAATAAAAATTACTAAAAAGTTAAAATTTTGAACGTATATTTCGCCGTAATGCACAATATTTTTTAGAAGAGCTTCTTAATCCAAAAATTAAATTAAATTAAATTTGTTTGGAACATATGCACTCTTCCATTTATGCATTATATATCGTCTTTTCTTTTTTTTTCTTTCTTTCTGGCATGTTTTCTTTTTCTGTTTTATCCTATAGGATTATATGCTTTATAATCTCAGTGAATTTATATATAGTTTTAGAAAATTCTAAATTTTATAGTTAGTTTTTGTATTTAATTTAATGCAAATCCATTTTATAGATTATCGCAATGCATTGTTATTATTATTAGAATTGATTGTACATGAGTATAATTAAGTATTTTACATAATTGTAAAAGTGAGACATATGTAGAAAACTTTACCTAAATATCATTTGTAATTGGTATTTGAGTTCTATTGCATTGAAAAAAATACGTTCGTATTACAAAATATGATATCATAACACCGTTAAAAAATATCTTTAAAAATCCTAGAAAACCTCGCAAATTACATTCTCCAAATGTCTTTTAAATCTGTTTGGATTGAGTCAATTGAATTGATTTGAATAACTCAATCCATTTGGATCCATCATATCAAAATAACCCAAAATATTTTTTTTTATCCTCAGGCTTAATGGATGATCAAAACTATCAGTGTGAAGATTACGTATCAATTATAAGTTTCGATGTACGAATTTTAGGTATCTCATGTGGATCATACATGTATAATCATGAAATATAGTTTTGCCATTTCGGTTTAGTCCAAAAAAAATGTTATCGGATTCAGTTTTACATTATTGGACTTCAGTATTGATTTAACTTTGGAAGGTTATATGCGTAGAGAACTTTGGTTATATCGTTAAATTCCATGATGAGTGGAATTAAACGATACAATTGAAAACCAAATAATTAATCTGTAACTCCCGATTTATGGTCTCTGGTTCACGTGTATATATAGATGAATTTTTTTTATGGTGGCTTCATTTGTACATACACTTAAAAAATATAGAGAATCTCATATTCTTCATACATCCCATATGTGTAAAGTTTTCGACAATTACATGTAAAACCAAAAGATCAATTCTACTACATTACATGTATTATGGATATATATTTTTTTTTACAATGTTCTATTTGTTTTGATGTAATTTACAATGGATTTTATTTAGGATTGGAATTCGCATAAAGATAAACGAATTCTTTCACTCGATATTAAAACCCAATCTATTATATTTACATCAAATTTAGAATGATCTAACGCCTTTAATATCAGATTTGGATTTAATTGTTATTAATACAGTAATTTGAGTTAAAATAAGGTTAAAAGTGAAGAATCTATCGAAAAAATGACTATTTTTTATTATTAAAAAATAGTTTTTATTTAAAAATAATAAATAAACAAATAACTAAGTAAAGAAGAAATATAAGTCATGGTCGACAGATACAACCCCATAAAAAAAGGAACAGTTTGTTTTTCTATTTTTTCAATATTGATTAATGGGTAAAAGAAAAAGAGGCCAATTTTGTTTTTCAATTTATATATTGGGCTTGATTCATTAGTATTTTTTAAAAAAGAAAACAATGCCCGTATTTGTTTTTCTACTGGTCCGGTCTAATTATTATTTTAAAAATAGAAACCAATAAACTCAATTCGGGCCTCTACATTGTGTTTAAGGTTTCTGATCCGGACCAGTTAAAATATTTCAATGGCCTAACCTATTTTGAGTTTTTTTTCTTTAAAAAAAGGGGAAACATGAAGTTGCAGTATTCATAGTCAAAGCTAGACCTCTGCAATACTGTGATCCTCACTGCCAGTTTTGCTGATCATTCCATTTAGTATGACCATTCCATTCAGTTATTATGGAGAATGGTTTTTGTTGTTTTCAAATTAATTTGTGAAATTTATTTGAATTAGAATTGACACAATTTTTTTATTTATGTATATCATATCATTATTTCGGTGATTTTAGTTTATTATAATTTAATTATGCATTTAAATCATTAATTATAAGGTTAAATCGTAGTTATTAAATTAAATTTTATTTAAAATATGATTTTTAAAAATTAAGTATGATTTGATTAATGTATTCAATTTGATTATATTTCTCAACATCCTATCAAAGTGGGTAAACTTGAAAAAAATATTTATTTAAAGGGAAAACAGCCTATTCCCCTGAATTTTACCACTTTAATCTTATTCCCCTAAACTTTCCTACTCATCCTATTCCCCTAAACTATCATTATTCATCCTAAAAATTCATCCTATTCACCCCTCCATTCACTTTCTGTTAATTTTTCTGTTAAATATTTTTAAAACAGCCTATTCCCCTCCAAACTATATGATTTCCAGCCTATTCTCCCCTGAACTCTATGAATTCCAGCATATCCCCCCTGAACTCTATGAATTAACACGATTTCACCAAAATTTGGCCCATTTCTTTCACCCAAATTTTACTCGATTTCACCGAATTTCAACCAGATTTAACCGAATTTTATCTCTATTTCACTCATATTTAATCCGATTTCACCCATTTTAACAAAAATTTAACTCGATTTCACCGAATTTAACCCAATTTAACCGAATTTTAACTCTATTTCACTAATATTTAATCCAATTTCACCCAATTTCACCAAAATTTAACTCGATTTCACCTAATTTTTACTCGATTTCACTAAATTTCAACCCGATTTAACCAAATTTTAAATATATTTTAATTGAGCGAATTTTAATCGGGTTAAAATTGAGCGAATACATTTAAAATTTGGTTAAATCGAGTTGAAATTAGGTGAAATCGTGTTAAATTTTGGTGAAATTGGGTTAAAATTGGGTGAAATCGAGTTAGAATTGAGTGAAATATATTTAAAATTTGGTTAAATCGGGTTGAAATTCGGTGAAATCGAGTAAAATCTAGGTGAAATCGAGTTAAATTTTGGTGAAATTGGGTGAAATCGGATTAAATATGAGTGAAATAGAGGTAAAATTCGGTTAAATATGGTTGAAATTCGCTGAAATCGAGTAAAATTTGGGTGAAATTGGGTCAAAATTCGGTGAAATCGAGTTAAATTTTGGTGAAATTGGGTGAAATCGGATTACATATGAGTGAAATAGAGTTAAAATTCGGTTAAATTGGGTTGAAATTCGGTGAAATCGAGTAAAGACGTTGAAATTTCCAACGCAGCTCCACTGAACTATCATTGAAAGTTTCAACAATTTTTTCAACAATTATCAATGGTCTTTCCAACGTCTTAAATGTATAGATAAATCGTTGATATTCTCAAAAAATTTTGATAAATGAAATCGAATAAAATTAAGTGAAATCATGTTGAAATTCGGTGAAGTCGAGTAAAAATTGGGTGAAAACATATTAAATTTGAGTGAAATAGAGTGAAAATTCGGTGAAATTGGGTTGAAATTCGGTGAAACCGAGTAAAAATTAGGTGAAATATGGTTATGTTAAAATTATATTACTATTAGAGAAATTATATAGAATTTTTTGTAATAGAAAAATTAACAGAAAGTTAACGGAGGGGGGAATAGGATGAATTTTTAAAGTTCAGGGGAAGAATAGGATGAGTAATGATAGTTTAGGGGGAATAGGATAAGCAAGAAAGTTTAGGGGGAATAAGATTAAAGTGGTAAAGTTCAGGGGGGAATAAGCTGTTTACATTGAGAATATTACATAATATAATTCATGTGAAATTTGATAAATCCAACGGTTAATTATGGTTTGGCAGTATTGTATTATGTGTGTATTGGTTATTAGTGTTTATTTTTTGTATTAAATAATTGTGAAGGGTATGTCCAAAGGTTAACCACTACATGAGATGTTTAATTTACACTATTTATTTAATGCATTGAGTCGTCTATTGTAAGTCAAAGTTGATGTCCAAAGACTAAAATTTAATGTTGCGTAGATGTCTTATGATGAGATTAGATCTTGTGTTATCATTCAATTAATATTTTATTGAATGTATTGTTTTACAGTTGTGCAATCGACAACAAGTATCTCGCCCAACATCAATTCGATCCCTATGTTGAATGGGTCGAACTTTGCTGAATGGAAGGAGCACTTACTGATCATGCTTGCTTTGAAGGGTGACGACCTTGCGATTAGGGAGTTTCATCCATCGATAACAAAATCGAGTTTTGTTGAGGATCATAACAAATTCGAACACTGAAAAATCTCAAACTGCATGTGTTTGATGATCAACAAACATTCCATTCCTCTAGTTTTCAGAGGCTCTGTGCCTAATGAGGTGACATTGACTAAGGAATATCTCGAGGCCTTCAAGAAATGCTTGGCAAAATGACAAAGCAAAAACAATCACGCTTTTAGTAAAAATTATCACCATGAGGTATAAGGGCAACGAGAGTATTCGGGAGTACATCATGCAGATATCAAACAATGTCTCTAAGTTAAAGACACTGGGACTTAGGTTGTCAGAAGACGTCCTAGTATGCTTGATTTTGATCTCTCTCCCTACACAATACGATCATTTTAAGGTTAGCTATAACTGTCAGTGGGACAAATGGACCCCCAAGGAGCTTATTTCCCACTGTGTGCAAGAGGAACAAAAGTTGAGGCAGGAAAAGACACGTGGTTAATTTATCGCTACCACCTCAAGGAGCAAGATCGAGAAAAGAAAGAAAGGTTATAAAACCGCTTATTCGAGATCAGGTCATGTGTAAGAGAAACAAAATACAGATCAGGCTAAGGTTCAAAAATATTTCTTTTGTTACAAGACTGGTCATATGAAGAAATCTTTCACGAAGGATCATACTTGATGTGCGGATAAAGGTTTGACTCTCACTCTAGTTTGTTCAGAGATAAATTTAGCTTGTGTACCAAGTCATACTTGATGGATTAATTTTGGTGCTACAACTCACGTAAATATTACTATACAGGGTTGCCTCTATTACCGAAAGTCGATTGATGGTGAAAGATACGTCAATGTGGGCGATGGTAAAAAGGTGAAAGTGGAAGCGAACAAGCAATTTAGGATTTTGACGAAGACTAGTAAATTTTTAGATCTGAAAAGTGTTTTCGTTGTACCATCTTTCGGATGGAACTTGATTTCCATTTCTGCATTGGAAAAATTAGGATTTTCTTGTTTATTTGGAGACCTTAAATTTACCCTTTCATTTCTTTCGGATGTGATTGAAACTGGCTCTTTTTCTACTTTGGGTAACGTTTATATGCTCGAGATTATCCCTTCATATAATGAAATCTTGCTTGGTTCACGTGGTGGGAAACGTAAATTGATGAATGGAAATTAAGATGTTATATGGCATAAACGATTAGGCCATATCTCGAAACCGAGTATAGAACTTTTAATATTAGATATAATTATTGAAACTCTATATTTTTTGGATTTAGACAATTGTGTCAATTGTATCAAGGGGAAACAAACAAATAAAGTAGGTAAATGTACATATCAAACTTCAAAGACTTTGGAATTGATACCTTCAAATGTATGCGGACCGTTTCTTATGGCTTCTTGGAATGGTCGACATTATTTCATATCATTCTCTGATGATTATAGTCGATTTAGTTAACTTTATCTAATTAATGAGAATTCAGAGGTTTTGGATGTATTCAAATCGTTTAAGGCTACTGTTGAACTTCAACTTAATAAACGCATTAAGCTCATTCGATCTGAACGTGGTGGTGAATACTACGGTCGAAATGATGAATCAGGTGAACAATCTCCATGGCCATTTGACAAATACCTCGAGGAATGTGGAATCATTTTCCCCAACACATAATGTAGGGCACATCTAGCATGAATGGAATTACGGAGAGGCGAAATAGTACACTTCAAAAATGGTGAGAAGTATGTTATCGTTCTCATTTTCATACACGATTCTCGCATGGTTTTAGAGACGTTTATGATGATATTTACAAAGTTTACGTGTGAATTTGTATCCGTTTTACTCGTTTTCGTGTTTTCGTGTTCTTATAGGTTTTACAATGCGTATTCGATTCATTTCGGAGCTAAGGAACACACACGGGACAAAAATACGCCATCGAAGGTCAAAACGGATCCAAAGGGATGAGAAATGAACAAGTCATGGCCAAGCACACAAATCAGCACGATCGAGCATGCATCAAAGGACACAGTCCAGTCGAGCATGATCTAGTGCACGACCAAACCTCACCATAACCAGGTGCATGACCGGGCATGGTTAGAAGCACAGTTGGGCTCTTTGTGGCATTTTAGGCCCAATAGATGTCCACGACCTTGGCATGAAAAGTGCACGGTCGGGCACTCTTGTTCTAGCAAGCACGGTGGAGCTATCTATGGTGCACGGTCGGGCATTTCATGCTAATTCATCCTCGTAGCTTCTGCATGGACCGGGCGTTCCAAGAGCACGATCGGGCATCCTCCTTTCCATCCAGCATGGTCGGGCTTTGAGGAGAGCAAGGTCGGGCAATGAGCAAAACAACCTATCTATTTGCACAAGATGAAGCATGCCCGACCGGGCAAGACGTAGAACACGGTCGGGCATAACTGTGTAAAATGGCCTATCGAAGAATTTGGTGGAAATGAGTCGGGTAAGGGCTTGGATTTGAAGTTATAAAACGTCAAGGGCATCATTCAATCATCCATAATCCAGAATAAATTCCACACTATTCATAGTAACCATTCCATCCAAGAGCTCTATTAACAGGAGACACGCAAGGAGTTGGGAATTGATTCAGGATCATCACTCGTTTGATATTTCTATGCTCCTTACTCTACTGATTTCGTTTATGTTGTTTAGACTCATGATCGAGTAGTAGATTTGTTCTAGGAGAAGAGATTAGCCCATGGTTATCCCAGAACCATATTTGATTTGTTTATGAATGCATTTCCTGATGCTTTCTCAAAGTTAAATAAAATAACCTAAACTACCCGCAAGTGCACGGTACGTGTGTAGTATTTTAGGTGTCGATCCCACAGAGACTACGCAACACAATCTAAACTCGAACTATGAATCAAACTTGCTAACGAACTAATATGGTTGAAGAATGAAATACTGAAAGTAAATAAATGAATTCATTCTTAACGATAGGACAAACGTTCTAGGAATCCAGTTTCACCACAAGACTACCGAAACCAACGATCAATCTATCTATCATGCAATCCCAGTTTAAGCTTTCTAAGGCAGACGATCCTAATATGATATCTACCCTCTCTCGAGGCATAGACACGTGATCTAGACAAGTTGCCCCCTACTTTCGTGGCTGACACCTTGAACTAAACCCATAAGAACTGCGATTCACCCGTTTTACCCTCAACCGTTGCTACCCTACTTTCGTGGCCTAACCTCGGCTGTTCTAAACCTGATCTTCTAGGACTAGAATTCTCCTTTCGGTCCTTCTCCTAACCCCTAACACATGCATCTACGTTGCCTTTGTAAACACAAGAAAATTAAGCGCTCAGATAGAGAATAGATAAACGAAAACGGGAAGATGCATTCAAAGATAGATAGAAAGTGGTTCCGGGATAGCCAAGGGCTAATCCCTTCTCCTAGAACAAACAAACTACTCGCTCATGCGTCTGTAAACAAACATAAACGAAATAGAAAGTCTAAGGAACATGAAAACCAAGCGAAACCAAAGTGTCGGGTTGATCTCCAATGCTCCTTGCTTGCCTCCTCGCAAGAATTCTCCTCAATCACGAACTGAATGAATGGTCCTCTTCTAATGTCGTCTTCTAGCCTCTTTTATGTCCCTTAAGTCGGTCCAAGTGTTGCCTTAATTTCCCCAGGAGTATTTTAACTTAATTTTACTTAACTTGGCTGGTTACTCGGGTCGCGACCCGCTCGGGCGCTGAATGTGCCCGCTCGGATGCGGCTAGGTCAGGTCGCGCAGGTCATGGTCCGTAAGGGATGCCCGATCGGGCATAGTGTGCCCGCTCGAGTATAAGGCATCTGGTCGGGCATTTCCTTGCCCGAGTCGTGCGTGAATGCGCACCAAAATTCGCCGTAGCCTTTGCTCGACCGTGTATGAATTGTGCCCGACCGGGTGGAGGCTCTCCATGCTAAATCTCGTCCCGTTTATCCCGTGATGATCCCCGGAGTTGCTCCTTAGCTCCGTGCATGTCCTTTAGCTGCAAAATGATCCAAATACGCGTAATAACCTGTAAGAACATGAAAACACGAAAACAAGTAAAACGGAAACGGAATCATACGTAAAGCAACACATATGTGTCAAAAACGTATCCTAAATCGTACAAGAAATACGTATGAAAACGAGATGATCAAAATCCCCCAGACTTGAATGTTTGCTTGTCCCTAAGCAAACGTAAACGTGGAACACATGGGGTGTAAAAACACGAGAATTCCCCTTTCTCCTAGAAATACCGCTGAATTGAACCTAACCGATCAACTAGCATGTCGAGAGCAAATTCGGCCTAATCGAGTTTTCCGTCTTAATCCTAGGTCCACCACGGTTACCCATGAGAAAGTAAATCAAAGGAAACTAGACACACTACCATAACTCCCTCCACCAAACAAGACTTCAGACAATGCTAAACCTAGATCAACCGAGGATACTTGTTTCTTTCTTTCCGAGCTTCTTTCTTTTTCTTTTCTTTTTCTTTATCTTTCTCTTTTTATTTTCTTTTTATGACTTCTTTTTATATGATTCAATAATCCTCAATAGAACAGAAGTAAAGCGTCGTCTATACGAAGTATGACCATCTGGGTAGAAAGAATAAACGATAAACTAGCCTAGCAACCTCGTCTAAACCTTCCCACAAGCAACACTAGGATTCCCAAGAACTACGACCTATTGTTTTTCAGCCGACTAATAAGTGATGCGTATCAGAGTTAAATATAACCTAATCTACCCGCAAGTGCACGGCACGTGTGTAGTATTTTAGGTGTCGATCCCACAGAGACTATGCAACGCTACCTAAACCCGAACTATGAATCAAACTTGCTAACGAAAGAATGTGGATAAGGAATGAAATACTGAAATTAACTAAACTACTTAGGTTCTAACGATGAGACAAACGTCCTAGGAAACCGGTTTCACCACAAGACTACCGAAACCGACGACCAACCTATCTATCATACAATCCCAGTTAAAGCTATCTAAGGCAGACGATCCTAACATGATATCTACCCCCTCTCAAGGCAT
>CM071870.1:27281837-27381306 GCA_036759665.1 Gynandropsis gynandra | reverse complement strand
TCCAATTCGGGTTGTAGGTATTCCTGAACTGCGTGTTGCCTTGCTTCTGGGCATAATTCATCTGTTCGTAATCCTCATGTACCGTGCATTGATACGCTAGATGCTCCGTATCTCCGCAATTCGCACAGTACATGGCATTCGCTGCATTACCCATAGCTCTATTCTGATTAGGCTCATATAAACGACGAGTGCTATTAGGCATACCTCTCGGAGTTGACCACATAGTGTGGTTCATGGCGAGGTTATCAATCAGCTCAAATGCCTCCTCGACGCTCAGATCCATGAATGATCCTCTGACAACGTTATCCAACATTGTTCGGTGCTCATCTGAAATTCCGTTATAAAACATTTGGATAACGTACCATTGCTCAAGACCATGGTGTGGACACAACTGTAGAAGATCCTTGAATCTACCCCACGCCTCAAACAAAGTCTCTCCATCTCTGTATCTGAATGTTGTGATCTCCCCCCTCATCTGAATCGTCTTTCTCGGAGGAATGAAACGTGATAGGAACAGTGTGCAGAGCTGATCCCAAGTGGTGATAGATCCAGCGGGAAGCGATTGCAGCCAAGTTTTCGCTCGTCCCCCGATAGAGAAAGGGAAGAGACGTAACAAGATCGCATCCTCCGAGACTCCGTGAATTTTGAACGTACCTGAAAGATCAAGGAAGTCTCTGAGGTGCTGATGGGGATCCTCATGGTTTCCACCCATGAATTGCTTCTGATAAAGCATGTTGATCATTGCTGGTTTAATCTCAAACTGTTCTCTTGCAACAGCAGGCATCCTTATGGCTGTTTGCACGTTGTTCATGTTCGGCACCACATAATCCCTTAGAAGACGTGGTGGAGGAGCCTGTAATTGCATCTGTCCATTGCCGTTCTGATTATCCATCTCTCGTTGATCTGAAGGCTCTGCAAAGGACAAACAAAGAACAATTTACGTAGAAAGAACGAAAGAAAAGAAAACAAAAAACAAAAACAAAAAACAAAGCAACAAAAACTCTAGGTTCGAATCTAAGACGCGTTAACAATAGTCCCCGGCAATGGCGCCAAAAACTTGATGCGTTCTCAAAGTTAAATAAAATAACCTAAACTACCCGCAAGTGCACGGCACGTGTGTAGTATTTTAGGTGTCGATCCCACAGAGACTACGCAACACAATCTAAACTCGAACTATGAATCAAACTTGCTAACGAACTAATATGGTTGAAGAATGAAATACTGAAAGTAAATAAATGAATTCATTCTTAACGATAGGACAAACGTTCTAGGAATCCAGTTTCACCACAAGACTACCGAAACCAACAATCAATCTATCTATCATGCAATCCCAGTTTAAGCTTTCTAAGGCAGACGATCCTAATATAATATCTATCCTCTCTCGAGGCATAGACACATGATCTAGAGAAGTTGCCCCCTACTTTCGTGGCTGACACCTTGAACTAAACCCATAAGAACTGTGATTCATCCGTTTTACCCTCAACCGTTGCTACCCTACTTTCGTGGCCTAACCTCGGTTGTTCTAAACCTAATCTTCTAGGACTAGAATTCTCCTTTCAGTCCTTCTCCTAACCCCTAACACATGCATCTACGTGGCCTTTGTAAACACAAGTCAATTAAGCGCTCAGATAGAGAATAGATAAACGAAAACAGGAAGATGCATTCAAAGATAGTTAGAACGTCTGTAAACAAACATAAACGAAATAGAAAGTCTAAGGAACATGAAAAGCAAGCGAAACCAAAGTGTCGGGTTGATCTCCAATTCTCCTTGCTTGCCTCCTCGCAAGAATTCTCCTCAATCACGAACTGAATGAATGGTCCTCTTCTAATGTCGTCTTCTGGCCTCTTTTATGTCCCTTAAGTCGGTCCAAGTGTTGCCTTAATTCCCCCACGAGTTCCCTTTTATTTTAAGTTAATTTTACTTAACTTGGCTGGTTACTCGGGTCGCGACCAGCTCGGGCGCTGAATGTGCCCGCTCGGGTGCGGCTAGGTCATGTCGCGCGGGTCATGGCCTCTAAGGGATGCCTGGTCGGGCATGATGTCCGCCCGCTCGGGTATAAGGCAGTTGGTCGGGCATTTCCATGCCCGAGTCGTGCGTGAATGCGCACCAAAATTCGCCGTAGCCTTTGCCCGACCGTGTATGAATTGTGCCCGACCGGGTGGAGGCTCTCCATGCTAAATCTCGTATCGTTTATCCCGTGATGATCCCCGAAGTTGCTCCTTAACTCTGTGCATGTGCTTTAGCTCCAAAATGATCCAAATACGCGTAAAAAACCTGTAAGAACATGAAAACACGAAAACAAGTAAAACGGAAACGGAATCATACGTACAACAACACATATATATATATAAAACTTCTCTTAAATCGTGCAAGAAATACGTATGAAAACGAGATGATCATTTCCCCGTTTCGTTTATCTATTCTTTATCTGAGCGCTTATTGACTTGTATTTACGGATTGCCACGTATATGCATGTGTTAGGGATTAGGAGAAGGAGCGAAAAGAGAATTCTAGTCCTAGAATGTCAGGCTTAGAACAACCGAGACTAAGTCACGAAAGTAGGGTAGTAACTGTTGAGGGTTGAATCGGGCGAATCATGAATCGTAATGGGGTTTAGTTGGGGTGTCATCCACGAAAGTAGGGGATGACTGAATCGAACCAAGTTCCTATGCCTTGAGAGAGGATAGGTTCTAAATTTGGATCATCCGTCTTATATATCTTGATAGGGAATGCACGATTAGATAGATTGGAGATAGGTTTTGGAAGCTATGCGGTGAAACCGGGTTCCTAGAACGTTTGCCTCTTTGTTTAAAACTCATTTATCCATTGCATCGTCATCATACTTGCATCTTATAATCATCATCTCATCGCAGCAAACGTCAATTGTAGTTTTGATACTTAGACCATGTTACACTAGTCCTCTTGGAATCGGCACCTTAATTACTACACACGTGACGTGCACTTTCGGATAGTTTAGGTTAACTTGTTTAACTTGACACGCATCACGTATGAGCATAGAACGACATTAGACAATGCGGCAAGAGGATCAATCATGGACTTAAGCATTGAAGAGGCATATGAGCTAATCGACAATCTTTTCATGAACCACACCATGTGGTCTACACAAAGAATTATGCTAAACAATACACGAGGTATTTATGAAGGGGATCAAAGAAGTGCGATGGGCAATGTGGTGAATACCATCTATTGTGCGAATTGTGGAGATACGGATCATATGGTTTACCAATGCAGAATGAAAGAATGAATGGAACAAGTGAACTACGCCCAACAGCAAGGCAACACGCAATTTGGAAACTCATACAACCCGAATTGGAGGAACCACCCGAATCTCTCGTATCAAACGACTCAACCGGTGAAGTATTCGGGTTTTCAACAAAGGCAGCGGCCATATCAGCAATCACAGCCATTGCAGCAAGTCCAGCAAGCTCCTCAACCCCCTTAAGCTCATTCATCAGTCTTGAGGCAGTGATGCTTGAGTTCATCAAGGAACAAAGGCAGCAATAATCGACTCAAGCTAAATTCAACGAGGAAATCGGGACTGCGATCAATGAGCTGAAAACTCAAATGGACTCCTTGAGAAAATGTGAAGATGCTAGAAAACTCCATTGCACAGCAGGCTGCATCAGCCTCTCGGAATCCCGGAATACTACTCAGAAAGCCCGATCTCAATCCGAAAGAGTACGTAAACGCCATCACTTTGTGCAACGAGGATACATTTGAGAATCCGCCCTCCAAAGCACAAGAGAACATTGTTGGACATTCGGTAGACAAAGGAGAGGGTAGAATTGTGATCATGGAAGGGTATGAGCCTGATTTAGAGAACCCATATATTGCTCCGCCGGCGTACGAACCTCCTGTACTTTTTTCTGGATGCTTGGTGAGCAGTAAGAATCGGGAGAGTGTCACCAGATTCTGCCATTGCCTCAAGCCGCTCGACATCAACATGCCATTCGTGGAAGCCCTCCAAAAGATTCCTAAATGAGCGAATTACCTTAAGGAGATTCTTTCTAAGGAGAAGCATATCAAAGAGAGTGAGACAATAGCACTTACCGAGGAATGCAACGCAATTCTACAAAACAAGCTGCCCCCGAAGTTGAAGGACCCCGGAAGCTTCTCCATCCCATGCACCATAGGAGACACTGACATCTACAAAGCTTTGTGTGATTTGGGAGCAAGCGTGAGCCTAATGCCAAATTTGGTCTATAAGCGGGTAAACTTCGGAGATCTCAAACCTCGGAAGATGTGTCTACGGTTAGCTGATTGTTCAGTAAGATATCCGGTGGAATTTTTGAAAACATTCCCACCAAGGTTGGTAGTATTTGCATTCCCACTGATTTTGTTGTACTCGATATCGAGAAAGATGCTAACGTACCTATTATTCTCGGTAGACCATTTTTAGCTACTGCAGGTGCCAAGATAGATGTACAACAAGGGAAGCTCTCTCTACGTTTCGATGACGAGAAGATTGAATTCCATTTTTCTAGCCACAAGGAGTCATGCTGTAGAGTTGATGTGCTGGACAAGTCGGCGAATGACACGTTTGATCGCGTAAGTATTTCCGATCCTTTTGAGAGAGGCCTAACGAAAGTTTGCAATGCTGCAAGACTTACCAATGAAGGAGCCAAGGTCTATAAAAAGTTCATGAGTGCAATTGAAGCATTGCAAGACGCCCCACATGAGGAGACGCCGCACGAAACACTCATTGATTTTACGGTAAAGAAGGCATCTAGGCTTCAGTTCGAACATCTTCTTCTTTTTTCGGCATGAGACTCGAAAGCCACCCATTCATCTCAAGAAGAATAGGAGAGTGAGCCCTTCAATATGTATACGCTGGATGCCTAAAGAGGACAACCACGAACCCTCCATCGATGATCAAAGGAGGTTGCACCAATGTTTGGAAGAGAAAGGAGCGACGAAGGCAATGTGCAATGAGAAAGGCGACCGCGTTGAAGGATGGCACGATACAAAGACCATATCTCGTGACTTTCGGCCAGGTGATACTTTTTGAATCTCGTTTTAATTCTTTCCTGGGCAGATTACATTCCCGTTGGGCTGATCTATTTCAGGTACGAGAAGTCTTCACACATGGAGAGGTAGAACTATGTAGCGATTCAAGCGGAACATTCACAGAAAATGGGCAGAACCTTAAGCTATATTAAGTCGTTCCATTGATCGAAAATGGAAACTCCATCTCTCTATTCGATCCACCGATCGCGCACACATGAAGCATGGAGACGTCAAGCTTAACGACGGTAAACAAGCGCTTTCTATGAGGTAACCCAGAAATTTGTTTTTCTTTTGTTTCGTATTTTGGACTTGGTTAATTTGAAAAACATAAAAAGAAAGAAGGAGACTCACAACAATGACTTCACCTTTCCCATCTTCCATCGAAGCTTCACGTCGAGGATGCCATTCAATTCAAGTCTGGAGTGAGTAGCTCACATTTGTCATGTGCTTTCGTTTCTTTTTCTTTTGTAGTTCTTAGGTTAGTTTTAGTTTGTTTTTGTAAGTCTTTGTTGTCCCAGGCACTTGTCCGGTGCAATGTTTTGAGATGAACCTTGAACCTAGGATGCTTAAGAAGTTAGCCTTTTTCGTGATATCTTGCATGTTAGTGCTTATTAGTTGGTTGAGGAACGAGTGGGTCGTAAGTCTTTGGGAATCCTAGTGTTTCTTATGGGATGTTTAGACGAGGTTGCTAAGTTAGTTTCTTATTCATTCTCTCTATCGAAATGATTATACTTCATATTGACGATGCTTTGCTTATTTTTCACGAGAATGATTTGATCGTATGAGTTGAACTTGTTTTTTAGAAAATAAAAGCGCACACTAACACTCCATTATCGATAAAAATAATGCCTCAAAGCATGATCTAAAATCGATATGAGTGCATCGACCTCGATACTTTTTCGATTGTTCGGGTCTGAGTGGTAGGCTGGCGATCATCTTTCTACGTCCTAAGAGCAAGGCGCATAAAAATACCATCTACTCTGCTGCACTCTTGAATGAGATACAAGAGTATACCATCATCGGTAGTTTCGGTCTAAGTAGAAGCTGAATCCTTCAAATCTGATGTCCTAGAAGCCTAGTGTATTCACAATATCAATAAAAGAAGAATAAAGAAAGAAAGAAAAAAATATTAGAATGAAAGAATAAATAAGCTCAAGAATAAACAAGTATCCTCTTTGATTATGTGATTAGCATTTGTTTGAAGTCTCATTTGGTAGAGAGAGTTGCGGTTTCTCACTTAGCTCGTCTTTGATTCACTTTTTATAGGTAGCCATGGTGAACCTAAAATGAAGGTTGAAAGTTATTATGCATATGTTCCATGTTTCTCACATGGTTTTAGAGACGTTTATGATGATAATTGTACCTGAAATAAGAGTGCACGTTTATGATGACTTTCACAAGGTTGAAAGTCATCTCATTTTCGTATACGACTCTCACATGGTTTTAGAGACGTTTATGATGATAATTGTGATGTTTACGTGTGATTTTGTATCCGTTTTACTTGTTTCTGTGTTATTGTCTTTTTATAGGTTTTAAAGCGTATTCGCTTCATTTCGGAGCTAAAGAGCGTACACGGGACCTAATACGACATCGAGGGTCACAAAAGATCAAACGGTCAAGTTCACGACCAAACACACATCCTTGTCCAATGCAAGACCGATTATGGTATCATGCACGGTCAGGCTCTTTGTGCAATTCTAAGGCCGATAGATGTGCACGACCCGGGCACTCTCTTGGTGAGGGAGCACGGTCGGACTATCAATGGAGCATGGTCGGGCGTTTGATGCAAATTCATCCCCGTAGCTTCTGCACGGTTCAGGCGTTCCAAGAGCATGGTCGGGCACCTACCACTGAAGCCAGCACGGTCCGGCTATGCATCCAGCACGGTCGGGAATCGTGGGAAAACAGCTTGACTACATTTATGGAAGAAGCATACCCGACCCGGCATGACATAGAGCACGATCGGGAATGACTTTGTAAACCAAACTACCGACGAATTTGGTGGAAATGAGTCGGCCAAGAGCTTCCATTTCAAATTATAAAACCTCAAGGGTAGAAGACATCCATTATTCATTCATCCACCATTCAGAATACACCATTCACATCAACAATTCATCCATCAAGCCCTCTTGACGGGAGTCATGCAAGGAGTCGAGAATTGATTTGGGATCATCACTCGTTTGATATTTCTATGCTCCTTACTCTACTGACTTCGTTTATGTTTTTTAGACTCATGATAAAGTAGTAGATTTGTTCTAGGAGAGGGGATTAGGCCATGCCTATCCCGGAACCATCTTTGATTGTTTATGAATGCAGTTCTCCATTTCGTTTATCTATTCTTGTCTGAGCACTTATTGAGTTGTATTTACGAATGACCACGTATATGCATATGTTAAGGATTAGGAGAAGGACCAAAAGGGGAATTCTAGTCCTAGAAGATCAGGCTTAGAACAACCGAGACTAGGTCTCGAAAGTAGGATAGTAACGGTTGAGGGTTGAATTGGGCGAATCATGAATCGTAATGGGATTTAGTTGGGGTGTCAGCCATGAAAGTAGGGGATGACTCAATCGAACCACATTCTTATGTTTTGAAAGAGGGTAGGTTCTATATTAGGATCGTCCGCCTTAGATATATTGATGGAGAATGCACGATTAGATAGATCGGAGTAGGGTTTTAGAAGCTATGCGGCGAAATCGGATTCCTAGAACGTTTGCCTCTTTGTTTAGAACTCCTTTATCCATTGCATCATCATCATACTTGCATATTATAATCATCATCTCATCGCAGAAAGCATTGATTCTAGTTTTGATACTTAGACTGTGTTACATTAGTCCTCGTGGGATCGACACCTTAATTACTACACACGTGACGTGCACTTGCGGGTAGTTTAGATTAACTTGTTTAACTTGACACGCATCAGTAGTTTTAGGTTAACTTGTTTAACTTGACACGCATTACTACTCTCCCAAAATCCTTGTGGGGTGAGGCATTAAAGACAACAGTTATATCTTGAACATAGTACCAACTAAAGAGATAATTCAGATGCATGATGAGTTATGGACGGGTAGACGTCCTATCTTAAGGGATTTTCACATTTGGTGATGTCCAGCGAAGGATCGATCTAATCGACCCAATGAAAAGAATCTAGATTCCAAAATCGTGAGTTGTTACTTTATTAGATAGTCGAAAATATCTAAGGGGTATAAGTTTTATGATCCCATGAAAAAGATGATCTTTGAGATGGGAGTAAACACGTTCTTTGAGGACTCATCCGGGGAAAAGGGATGACAAATTTCTTTAGAGGATTAGGATGAGACTTTTGTTTCACAAAATAGAATAAATCCTATTATGATTATTGGAGCTGTCAATGATTTGGAACATGTTGTTCAAGCTACAAATCAAGATACTCCAAATTTCGCACCTGAAATCCATGAGGAACAAGTTCATGATCTCAAGAACACTTACATCAGTAAATTGTGCTACGTAGGTCTACTCGAGAGAGGAGAAGTGCCATTTCTGATGACTATACAGTTTTTCTTCCAGAACAAGAGGATGGCATTGGATTGACGGAAGATGATCCAGTTAACGTCCATCAAGCCATCAAAATGTTAACTCTCAAAATTGAACTGATGCCATGAATGATAAGATTAAGTCTATGGAAGTTGATGACGTTTGTGTTCTTGCCCCATTGCCTGAAGGTTCAAAAGCCATTGGATGCAAATGGATATTCAAAACCAAACAGTATTTACATGGCAATGTGGAAAGGTATAAAGCATGTCTAGTCACCATAGAATTTACTCAAAAGGAAGGCATACACTACAAAGAGACTTCTCTCCACTTTCATCGAAAGACTTTTTTAGAATATTGATGGGACTAACAATTCGTTATGATTTAGAGCTGCATCAGATGGATGTTAAGATAACTTTTCTCAATGGTGAAACTGAAAAGACTATTTATATGGTACAACCAGAACACTTTGTGGTTGGATATCCAAAGAAAATGGTTTGCAAATTAAAGAAATTCATCTAAGGTTTGAAGCAAGCGTCTCTTCACTGGTATCACAAGTTTCATCATATAATCATCTCATATGGCTTTGAGGTGAATAATGTAGATGATTGTGTATTCAACAAGATCAGTGGGAGACAATTTATCATGATAATCCTTTACGTGGATGATATTCTTATTACTGCAAACGATGTGAGTTTTATGCGTGAAACTAAAAAATTTCTTTTAAAGAAGTTTAGGATGAATGATCTTGGTTATATCTCTTTTGTATTGGATATAAAATACATCGATACTGCTCTCGTGGTATATTAGGTTTATCACAAAAGAGTTACATCGATAAATTTATTGAGTGGTTTGGCATGAAAGGATGTAAAAGTATAGATACCCCTATTTCTATGGGTGATAAGTTCAGCCTTAGATAGTGCTCAAAGATTGAATTGGAGATTCAGGAAATGAGGAAGATTCTTTATGCTTCGGCTGTAGAGAGTCTAATGTATGCACAAGTCTACATACGACCTGATATGACATAACATTTTTGGCATTGTAGGATGATACTTAAGCAACCCCAGGATTGATCATTGGAAAGCAGCCAAACGGGTGTTACGATATCTTTAGAAAACAAAGTATCATATGCTCGTGTACAAACAATCGGACTAGCTCAAAATCATTGGTTATCAAGATTTAGATTATGCTGATCGTTCTGCGGTATTATACTCTACCAACAACTAGAGTACTACAAAGTCAAATCACATTGATATTAAGAATCTTGTTGTTCGTGAGAGAATATAGAATTGGATAATTTTGATAGATCACATAGGTACAAATTCCATGGTTACGGATCTACTGACTAAAGGTGTTATACCTAAACTCTTTCATGAGCACACTGCTTGCATGAGTATTGTCTTTTGTGAAAATATTTCGGTTTAGTGGGAGTTAGTATCTACTTCAGTTTTTTTCTTGTATTGTGGCAATGTACGCTTATTCAGTTTCAGTATTATGTTCTGGAACTATTCAGTTTAAGTTGAAGTCATTCACTATGTTGATTAAGTTTAGGTTGATCTCGATAAGGTATGAACATTTGGAAATATACACGTATTGATCACCTTACGTGAAATTTTCATGCTACACATCCATATTTAGGCCAATGTCATTCTTCTGTATTGGTGTTTGAGATCATTTTTTGGTTTGGTTGTATTAAATTTCAGCTAAATCGCTTTGGTTCTACATTAGTATAGATGATGGACAAGACTGTTATCAATACCAATTTCAATAATAATAGTTATGAGCGCTCTTAAAGTTATTCTATAGTTATTATGGTAACATATACGGTCCAAGTGGGAGTAGTGTAAACTTTTTTGGTATTTCATTTGGACCATAAATGTATAATTATGGAATATAGTTTTGTTATTTCAGTTTAGTCCAAATCAAATGTGTTCGGATTCGGTTTTACATATTGGACTTTGGTATTTTATTTAGTGTGAAAGTTTATATGTGTAGAGACCTTTAGTTATATCGTTAAATTCCATTATGGACGGAATTAAATGATACAATTGAGAACCGAATATTATCCGGTTAACTCTCGATTTTTGGTTTCGAGTTCACGTCTATATATAGATGAGATTTTTTATTCGGGATTCATTTTTACAGACACTTAAACACTACAAAGAATCTCATATTCTTCACACTATGAATACATATACTCTGAATACATATACCATCCGTGTGAAGTTTTCGACAATTACTCGTACAACCAGAAGATCAATTCTGCCGCAATACATATACTTTAAAATAAAGATATTTATCACGATCTTCTATTTGTTTTTATTTACTTTAAAATAGTTTTTTTAGGATTGGAATTTGTATAAAGATTACCGAATTATTTCAGTCGGTCCATCTCGGGTTGAACTTACTGTTACTCCATTCCAAAAGAATAACATTTATTTACACGTAAATTAACAATTTTTATTATTTTCTAATATAATGTGTTTTATGATATTCAATTCGATAGTATAATGGAATATTATATGGACTTGGTTTTTAAAATTAAAAACATATTATAAGAATGCCACGACACATCGAGCATCTCGAGACCATGATTTAGAATTTGCTACAAAGATACGACACATGGAATCATGAGCTCATGACTGACCAACCATATCAGGATCTGCTAGCACGTCCACCACCCTTTTCATTGACACAACACAAAGTAACAAGATGCGGCGTTTGATTCTAAAGCAATGCCGTTTCACATGCCAATTAAGATTGGGAAGAGTAAGGAGATATATTCGATGGTATTTAGGTTTTTTGTCATTTTTGAAATTTGATTCTTAAATTTTATAAAATTTTGTTTCTACTTTTTAAAAAATTTTCAAATTTTATTGGCATATTATCGACAAATATCCATTGAAACATTTAAATTCCCTACCAAATATTTTAGCAAGCATCCATTAATCTTTTCAAAATTTCATCCAAAACATTCAACAAGGCTCGTTGATAATTTTTTCGTGTTGTTTCAATGGATGCTCATTGGTTTTTTCTATAATGAGTAATGAATTTCAGTGGCATAATCGATTACAGTAGTTACAAGATAGCAACGAATGCCCGTTGGAATTTTGAGTTATCAGTAATGTATTTTTCAATGTGGAACCTCTTACAACAATTACATGATAACATCGAAAGCCCATCAATCTTATCAATGGAAGAATCATGGATATTCGTTGGAAAATATATTCGTTAATAAGAATTGATAAATTATCAACAAAACTTAGGCATTGCAACACCATTGAAACTTTCAACATATAGATATTTTCAATAGTTGATTATCAACGGGCTGAAATCCATTCAAATTCGTTGGAAAAGTCATTTTCATCAAAACCTAAGAATTTCAATGATATTTTTGTGATTTTTTTGTGTTCACTCCATCAGCATACCCTAAAAAGTAAATTTTCTGGATTTCGTGTCTAACTTAATTGTTTCTTGGGTCTTATATATTCCATGTACACAGCTTCCAAACATATGAAGATTGCATTAATCAACCGGCTTTCTGATGTGGTTAAACTCAAGTAATAAATACCTAAACTAACGTTTCCGCAAGAATACGGATCGTGTAGTACAAGGGTTGAACACTAGGGTACCGATGCAACAATAAAGTTATTAAACTAATGAACATGATGAATAATAAATCAATAAGTAGTTGAAATGCAAAGTAAAGACTACACTAACTAAACACGACAAATTCAATAAACTAAAAACCATAGGTTTCGAGAGATACACAATAATACAATGAAGTGCTAACAAAGATCATGGTATTAGATATTATCACATATTCATGGAATTCAAGCTATGTGTTAGGAACTGACTTGCGTAGATTTTTCCACTATCTAGCATGTGTACTACCAATCTTCCGACTGCGTAATCTCACCTACTAGATGCACTAAGACCGCTATCCTAATCCATAGTTCAATCGACTGACCTGGCATAAATTCTAAATCGATTAAGACCCTAAATCATGGCTAAGTTCCAAATTCTTTTGAAGGGAAAACGAGAGGAAAGAACACGCAGTGGAAACACAGATTTTTCTGGGGTTTCCCTTAGTGAGATCTGATTCAGAGACAGACTACTATTAGATGCCATTATTTACGATGCAAGTGATAACCTTAAGTGTTAGCTAATTAGTTCCTAGGTAAGAAGGAGCCAAGTCATAAGAGCACATAATTATGTAACCTCTTGTCCTTAGTCAGAACTGACTTAAGTAACATTTATTCGATCACGAGCATTCACATATCCTGATTCACCGAGAATTATTAGATATTGCATTGTATTCCGATTCACCGAGAATTGATAGATACTGCCTTAGGGATTAAACAACCTCTAGCCTACGGGAGAAATTGTATTTGTCATTATTTTCACTTCCCCTCCATGGAAAAACATCATCGAAAATCAATTATATCGATTTTATGTGATTTTCCATGTTTCTTACTTTCCCGATTGTTCATGCATATCACAGATACACAAATCATATATATCACACACAAATCATGCATATCACATATTCACAGATTATGCATATCACATATTCACAAATCATGCATATCGCAGATCTAGCAAAATCAACATTCATGCATCATAAATCTATACAAATCAACATGCAAATCATAGATCTAGCACGAAAGAAAATACATGCATATCATAGATCTATACGAATCAATCCTGCATATCATAGATCTAGCAAATCAACATGCATATCAAAGATCTAGCACGAAACAAATTACTTGCATATCACAGATCTAGCACGAAACAATGTACATCCATATCACACATCTTTACGAACCAATCATGCATATCATAGATCTAGAAAATCAATATGCATGTCACATATCATATACCATATCATTCAAATAAATAGAGCAACAAATGTCTTTTATTATAAATGAAAAACTCTTCTTGTCAAAACAAGAAATAGAAATAATATTCTTAGAAATGGTAGGCACATAATAGCAACTTTTAAGTTCTAAAACAAGCCCAATAGGCAAAGTTAATACATAAGTCCGCATAGATAATGCAACAACATTTGCTCCATTTCCAACTCGCAGGTCGACTTCGCCTTTCTTCAATGATCTATTTCTTCTCAGTTCCTGCATATTATTACAAATAAGAGAACCACAGCAAGTATCTAAGACCTATGAAGTAGAAGTAGATAAGTTGACTTCTATAACATAAATACCTGAAGCAGAAAACTCACTTCCCTTCTTAGTCTTTAGTTCTTCAAAGTACATTAAGAAGTTCATCTTCCAATGACCGGTCTTACCACAGTGGAAGCAGTCACCATCCTTAGCCACCCCATCCTTAGGCTTTAAGGCTTTACCAGACTTAAACTTGGGCTTTTGACCCCTTTTGTTCTTGCCTTTGGCCTTGCCCTTGTGATTCTGAACCATCAGAACAGCTTTGGACTTGACCTTCTTGATGTTTACTTCAACAGTTCTTAACATGTTCAGTAATTGTGCCAGAGATTTATCAAAATCGTTCATGTTATAGTTCATGACGAATTAATCATAAGATTCTGGCAATGATTGCAAAATCAAGTCTCTGGCCAACTCTAAGCCCATCGAAAAACACATCTTCTCAAGGCTATCAATATACCCAATCATTTTGAGTACATGAGGACCTACAGAAGTTCCCTCTAGCATAACACATCTAATTAAAGCCTTAGAGATTTTAAACCTCTTTTGTCTAGCCTTCTCTTGATACAACTCCTTAAGATGTTCGATCATATCCAAAGCTGCCATCTCCTCATGTTGCTTTTGAAGCTCAGAGTCCATGAGTGACAAGATAAGGCAGCTGACTTCAAGGGAATCATCAAGGTTCTTCTTATAAGCATCCTTATCAGCCCTTGGAGCATTTGCTGGAGGCATTTCAAGTAAGGGGCCTTCATGGACATACATTTTCTTTTCTTGTTTGAGGACAATCCTCAAGTTCTCGTACCAATCCAGCAAATTTGTCCCATTCAGCTTATCCTTCTCAAGGATTGATCGCAAAGACAACACATGTGTGTTTGAGGCCATGGTTACCTAAAAGAGATACACAGAATATCAGTAACATGAAAAGAATAATTTAAACATGGACTTTATTAAATGATTCTCCCACTAAATTTTGCGAATGAATAGCCCTCACTATCAATTCAGAAAGTAATATTCATAACTTTCTTGCTGGACCAAGATCCATGTTTCACTTTTTCTAGAGTTTACTTTGGTAAATCACCCTAGACTTAGTTATTTAGGTAGACAACTCTTTGTCAATTACATCTCATGGAATTCTTGGATAGTTAGGTGAACAACCCTTGTTCCAATTCATCTCATAAATAGACACCCAACATTATGCCAAGTCCCAATCTCATTGATATCTTAGTTAAGTCGATCCAATCAATAAGCAATTAGATATCACAATTATCCGATCGCGTCTTACTAGGATTGATATGGCAATTCACTTCGGCAAATCTACACACATCGATCTAAGTCTTGACGAGTGCTTATTCATTGGTAGGCATTTAAATTGACTTAATCACAAGAGGGATTTTCACCGAAATAAAACATATTTCATAAAACATAGACATGATCGAAAAAAACAAACATCCGAAGACATACTGCTGTTAGATCCCATTATCTACGATGCAAGTGATAACCTTAAGTGTTAGCTAAGTAGTTCTCAGGTAAGAGGGAGCCAACTCATAAGAGTGCATAATTATGTAACCTATTGTCCTTAGTTAGAACTGACTTAGGTAACATTTATACGATTACGAGCATTCACATTTCTCGATTCACCGAAAATCGATAGATATTGTATTGTATTTCGAT
This sequence comes from Gynandropsis gynandra, assembly GCA_036759665.1. Lineage (NCBI taxonomy): Eukaryota > Viridiplantae > Streptophyta > Magnoliopsida > Brassicales > Cleomaceae > Gynandropsis > Gynandropsis gynandra. Next base: position 27,365,921 of record CM071870.1, on the reverse strand, counting down.
TCACCGAGAATCGGTAGATACTGCCTTAGGGATTTAACAGCCGTTAGCCTACGGGAGAAATTGTATTTCTCAAAATTTTCACTTCCCCTCCATGGAAAAACATTATCCAAAATCAATCATATCGATTTTATGTGATTTTCTATGTTTTTTACTTTCCCGATTCTTCATGCATATCACAGACTCGGAATCATGCATATCACAGATCTATCAGAATCCATATTCATGCATCACAGATCTATGCAAATAAACATGCATATCATAGATCTAGCACGAAACAACTTACACACATATCATAGATCTATACGAATCAATCATGCATATCATAGATCTAGCAAATCAGTATGCATATCAAAGGTCTAGCATGAAATAACTTACATGCATATCACAGATCTAGCACGAAACAACTTACGTGCATATCACAGATCTATACGAATCAGTCATGCATATCATAGATCTAGCAAATCAACATGCATATCACAGATCTAGTCATGCATAACTTAGATTACACGAAGTATACATGCATATCACGGATCTTGTCATACAAGTCACAGATCTAGCATGAAAAACATACATGCATATCACAGCAAAATACAATCAGGGTCTTCGAAACCAGGCTTTGATACCACTGAATGGAAACTGAGAGGAAAAAACATAGATTTTTCTCAGTTTTCCCTTAGTGAGATCTGGTTTGGAGACATATCTGATTAGGGTTTCTTAGAACATAGCTTGGTGTATTGTAACGTAAAGCCCGTATCTGTTAGTCACGAGTAGTAGCGAATCGCCTCTGCTTCTGTCGGTATCCACACAGACATAGGAGATCTGGACAAGGTCGAAAACCCTAGTTGCTAGATTAGGGTTTCGGCCTCTAGTTTACTTTCGGCGAAGTGCCTTTTCTTTTATGTGGAGAACATAGCTTAAGCACTCTATTTATAGGGAAAATGGTTTAACACTAACTTAAAACCCTAATTAGGGTTTCGCTCAATTAATCCAAATGATTCGAATTATGCCCAATTAAATTGAATTCACAATTCAATTCGAATTGGGAACTATTCTTAATCCTATTCATAATAGGATTGGCCCATTTACATGTCCAACTCCATTCGTCTTTGTGTGCGTATCAATAGGTTTTCATTTCTTTGATCACAAATAATGAGCGGTATCTAGCAACACATCATTATTTCCAAAGCAATGAGAATGTTTGTGACTCGACATTACCAATCTCGTGATTATGTATATTAATCATTTTGTCCATGATGTCTAAATTGAACATGAGTCATGGAACGTATCATAGTCATCTAGTTCAGTCTGTGAGCTCATGACATCACACCTGTTATATAGGAGGGACAAATTTTTATCTCGATCAACCAACATCTCACTACATAAACAAATTGCATACCGAATCACTATCTTGTTTGTCCACTAATTTACGAGTGACGTTTGATAATGTCAAAGCATGCAATTGCTTATGTTAAGATCTCCGGCGATCTCAAGTCATAGGATTACATATACCATAATCACTATGAGAATTGCTATGATACTCATATAACAATCCATGTAGCAATCTCATGGCGGATCGATACAATACATTGTTCTCTAAAATGTACCTGTGTGTTAAATTGATATCGCATATCAATTTACACATACTAGTCTTAATACAACATGGATATTCTTATTCTCAATGATGCTCGACTAGGGATGTTTTAAGACTATCTTAAATTATATTTCTAAGGATATTATTTCATCATATATGCAAACAGTACATCAAATAAAATAATAGAATACGGTTTTATAGGAAATGTCATTATACATGAGAAATACTCAAATAAGAATCATCCGAATGATTGGTCTCGAGAGTATACTCCAAGACTTATCACCTGGCATAGATTCACTAGACTTTTATAACCATTTATTCAAGTGGCATACAAGAACAAAAGCATTAAGAATAACCAATCAATCTGAAAACGATCAAATACCATAATCATTTATTCAAGTTGCGTACATGAATAAAAGCAGTGAGAGCCACCAAGCATTAAGCACAAGCCTTCATTACATATTGGTAAAACTCTAACCCATGGCTATGAAACTACTCGCAAAACATAAAACCAAACAAAAACATATTTTCCCTTCTCTTCTTCAGCTCGAAACCGTCCAGCTCTCCCCTTCCCTAACCTTCGTTCTCTAACTCTTTTGATGATAGAATCCCACCAGCCTATGCACCGAATTTGGCCTATTTTGTTTTCCTTTTCTCGGCTGGGTTTCTCTTCTTTGGTTTTCCTTCTCTCGCCCGATTTCCATTTGTATTCTCCAGCAGCATGACTTCCATTCTTGTTGCAGGTGGTTGTTGTTTCCATTTTTGTTTCGGTTTCCATTTTGTGTCTAGACCGTGTGTGTGTGTGTGTTTCCATTCTCTCTTGCTCACCATGCTGCTATTTCTTGCTCAAGCCATATTTCCTTTCTTGTGCAATGGCCAACAATTTCCATTCTTGTGCAGCGGCCATCAATTTCCATTCTTCTGGTTTTAGCCGTTCTTGGATGCTGACCATGCACATCTAGTAGGAGGGTAGTTTTTGTTTAGTTTTGCTTCATTTGCTCGTGTTTGTATCTCGATATGTTCATTTCCTATAAAACACGAGAAACGATAGAAGAAGACTGAATTGTGCTAAATAACTCGGTTAAGTCCACATAAATAATGAAACTAACTATAGAATGAAATAAAAAAAACTAGGATAAATTAGACATTATCACTTTCCCATCAACATTTCTATTGGTGTCTTAAGATCAATTGTAGTTGATGGTGATTTATTGATCACATAACATGTGGTCATAAGTCATAACTAATTCGACTCCAAACCTGTTTACCTAACGTGCAGTTATGACATAGCCCTTATTGTTTCTAATAGGTTTTTATTCATCCATATTCTATACCATTTTATTGAGGTGTATATGTCATCGTACATTGCCTTGTAGACAAAATCGTTTGAACTCATTACCAATATATTATTCTCTTTGTTAGACCTAAGAAACTTGATCTTTTATCCATATCCAAGTTCAACACGTGCTTTGAAGATTTTGAAAGATTCAAGAACATCTAAATTCTTCTTGATATGATACACCCAACATCTGGAGTTATCATCAATGAAAGATACAAAGTATCTTTGACCTCCTAAGAATTTTTCTAGTGCTTGCCAAATATCATAATGAAGTAAATCCAAGATAACATTACTTCTTATAGTTAAATTGTTGATTTTTGATATGTGTTGCTTACTTACAACACAATGCTCACAAAATGGTAATGTAACATTTCTCAGCCCCAGGAGAAGATCTCGGATTGTAAGAATCTTCAAACCTTGTTCTAAAATATGATCCAACTTTTGGTGCCACAATATCATTAACTCAGCTGCTGGACTTGATTATGCAACTATTGATTATCTTTCTCGTAGTGTATTTCCTTTAAGCATGTACAAATTTGCGAAAAGTTTCTCTGCTTTCATCACCACAAGCATGACTTCGGTTATTGTCATGGTCTCATTCCTCATATATGTTTTGCACCATGTGTCATCTAATTTCCCAAAGGAAAACGTATTCTTTTTCAATCCTTCCACGTATCGTACCCCTTAAAGAGTGCAAACTATACCATCATCAATCATTACCTTGATGGTTTTGATTCTAGCAATGTTGAAGACATGATCATTTCCCATGTGCATCGATCGATCCCCTTGAGATAGGTTCATAATGCCGCGTAGCTTCTAAGTCCAAAAACAATACAATCGAAATTATTTATCATGTCTTCAATACCTATTGTTACTTCGTTCTACAAAATTTCTTCATTATAGGCACTTGCAACTCTGCCTTGAGACTTCAAGGCTTTATTATTTTTTTTATTTTTATTATAATCCCAACATTGCTTTTGTGTATGGTTTTTGTCCCACGATGTTAGCATTTAATAGTCTTTTTACTTCCCGACTTTAATTTTTAAGCATTTCAACTCTCATTGGAACCATGTTTCGTTGATTTTGCTGTCATCGTTGCTAAAACATCTGCTTGTTATGATCCTACCATTATGTCTCGCTTTTTCTTTTTTGCACCTCCATTCATCATCTATAATAGTAGTTGTAACATTATCAAATATTAAATAGTTTATGAGAAGATTTCTAATCATGTTGATGATAAGTAAATCATATGAAGCTAGAAAATTCTGGAGTAAGATTTCAGCACACTCTTTTACATTTTATTTTGTAATCCATTTTTAGTATTTTGAGAATAATGTATTGAGTATACATATATGTTCTGTTAGGGAAGTAGATTCCGACATCCGAGGAATGTACAATCTTTTATTAAAGATCTTGTTGTGGAATGAATTTGTTTCGTACAATTTTGAGAGATACTTCCCAGATCTTATTTGTTATGACATTTCGGTGCCACCTACCCTTTTGTTCTTCTTTTTAAACCACAAAAATGGTTTTGATTTCTTTTAGGAATTAAGCAAGAGAGTGATCATACATTGTGATTCACACAATGGATTTTGTTTGGCTAGAACGAAACAAATAGATGTCCATCTACATTGTATTGGCTCAAGGAGTTGTGAGAGTCCAAAAAAATTCAAGCGAGAATAATCCATCTCAAATACTCATCAAACCACTACTCGTGAGTGTGTAGTTGAGAGAGCTCTAGACTTACTCAAGGTTATTGATGCTTAGTGTTGTAGTAAGAAGAGTATTGTGAGTCCAGAATTTGTTTTGTCTTACCCGAAAAGGTGGAGTCTAGATGTGAATTTCAGCAAACTTCAAAAGACTGCTTCTGGTGCAGAAGGTCTCAAAGGGAGGGAAGATGATTTTGGATAAGTTGGTCGTTAAGTTCGTTACTACTAAGAGTGCTTGTGGCAATACTGTGGATAATGATGATGTTTTCAACGTCAGTAATGCAGAAGAAGAAGAAGAAGAAGAGGAAGAAGAAGGACAATACGAATATCAGAAGGTTCATTCTCTGTTTTTTCTAGTAGTTTTCAATTCTGTATTTTTTTCGTCACTGTTGTATGCTCAAGAAGCTTGTATTCTTGATTGAGAGTGTCATCTTCTTCTGAGACATATAGAAATAAATCCTAAACAGGAATCCTTTACATATTTCTAATTTCATTCTGCTATTGTGTTTTGAAGAGGTTGTCTGGTGTGAGAGCGACGTGAGGCGAAGGGCTCGAGGAGAACCTTCTGGAGCTGATGAAGACGCACGCGGGAAGACTGAGGGTTCTTGGCGAGAAGGCCTTGATCTTTAGGTGAGGCCCAGCACAACTCAGGCCCAGGAGGAAGCCAAGCCCAGGAGACAAAACCGAGCAAGAGGAAGCCCAGCGAGAAGAAGCCCGTGAAGGTGAAGTCCGGTCTATAAGCCCAAAGCAAGCCCACGAACATTATGCACAGGTGAAATAACACAAGGGGTCAGGCGACAAAACATAATATCAGGCAACGGGGAGAAGAGCTTTTGGACAGGAAAATTGCAGCAAGGGATTATAGAGTAATCCTATAATATATAGCCATATGAGTACCTAGGTGTCAGAGGTTGTTACACATAACAATCTCCTTTTGTAAAAGACATTATACATATATGAAACGAAGGGTGTAAAGTGTATTACACTCAGCCAAATTTTCAAAAATTCCACCATTGTTACAGAGAGACCAAACACGTGACGAAGAGAGAAAACACATAGGAAAGCAACACAATCACAACATCATTTTTATTTTTCTTGTTTGCAAAATTCTAAGATGGACAAGATGATGAAGCTCATGACTATTATCCATTGATACATGAGCATTTTAACAACAATTGGTATCAGAGCCTTTCGGATCTAAAGGCCGGGAAGGAGCACTAGCACGAGCACCATTTCAAGCACAAGAGACGGCACACCATACTCAGCACAAACAACAATCAAGAAGATGCAGAATACACAACAAATACCCATTTTCGACGGAAAGAGCTACAATCTGTGGCTTATAAAAATGAAGGCATTGCTTAGATCTAAGCAACTGTGGAAGGTGGTCACAGAAGGACAACCAGAGAAGCCTGTTACAGGGGCTATTCCCATGGATGAGGTTTTACAAAAGGCGGTGCAGACATGGGAAGAAACAGAAGCAAGAGATCACACCGCATTGCAACTCTTGTTCAGCGCGGTGTCTGATGAGATTTTCGCAGTATATCTATCCGTGTGCGAGACGTCAAAAGCTGCTTGGGATCTCCTGAAGGAGAGGTTTCAAGGAGACCCCAAGACAGCAATGATCAAGCTCCAACGGTTGAGAGCGAACTATTACACTCTACGGCAGGGTGAGAAGAAAAGCATCAAGGATTTCGCAAATAAGGTTACAGAACTGGCGAATGAAATGAGGGCGTTTGGAGACGAGATTAAGGAGGACACTCTGGTGTCAAAAATCTTGTGTTCACTACAGGAGCGGTTTGACCCATATGTTGGGGTCATTGAGTAGACGAAGGATCTCACCACACTCACGGTGGGTGAACTCGTCATATCTCTTCAGTCTCAGGAGGCGAGACTAGAAGATAGGCACGGTGGTGGTCTGGAGGGAGCATTCTAGGCACAGTTCAAAGGGCTTAAGATCAACAATAGATCTGAGTCCATCAAGAAATCATATGGAAATGGAGAAAGCAAGTTTAAAGGGAAAAAGTATTGCACCATATGCAAGAAAGATAACCATCAGGAGAGTCAATGTTTCTTTAGAAGCAAGCAGTCACAAGGAGATCGAAAACAACACAAAGGGAAGAAAGAATGCTATATTTGTGGCAAACTGGGTCACTTTTCACGAGAATGCAAGAACAAACGACCCACGCAAAATCAAGCACACGTAAATCAGCAAGAAGAAGAGGAAGAAAATTCGTTATTCACGGCAGCACACTTGACTCATGAATTTTTTGAAGATGATGTGTGGTTAGTGGACAGTGGCGCTACAAATCACATGGCAAAACACGAAAGGTATTTCACAACTCTAGATAGGTACTTTAGAGTACCTATAAAGGTTGGACATAGAGAAGTTTTAACCACTGCCGGTAAAGAGAACATTCAAGTTAATACGAAGAAGGAAGTTAAGATTATTAAGGACGTTTTTCTAGTACCGGGGTTGGACAAGAACCTGTTAAGTGTGTCGCAGATGGTAAGGAATGGGTATGAAGTCATGTTCATGGAACACAAGTGCTTGATCAAAGACAAAGTTGGTGCAAAGGTGGTTGAAGTACCAACGGTTAAGAAGGCATATCCTCTCAAGTGGAGGATAGTTAAAGAGGAGGCTAGAGTAGCCGAGGAGAAAATGAGTGTCTCGGACCTATGGCATAAGCGGCTAGGTCATACGAGAGTTCATAATTTGGAGAAATTACAACGAGATAAGATGGTGAAAGGGCTACCACAGATTAATGTGGTGACAGAGGTGTGTGAAGGGTGTGCGAAGGGCAAACAACATAGAACGGAGATTCCTAAGAACTCGGAGTACAAGGCGAAGCAAATTCTGGGTTTGATCCACACAGATTTGTGTGGAGCGATGGATACACCCTTACTAGATGGGAGCGTCTATCTGTTAACATTTACAGGTGACCACTCTCATATGACTTGGGTCTATTTCTTGACGCTCAAGTCAGATCTGTTTGCAACGTTTAGGAGGTTTGCAACACAGGTGTAAAATCAAACGGAGAAGAAGATAAAAAGGTTGTGGTCTGATAGAGGGACTGAGTTTAATTTGAAAGAATTCTAAAATTACTTGGCCGAAAAGAGGATAGAAAGGGAGTTGAGTGTGGCATATACGCCACAGCAGAATGGGGTGGTTGAACAAAGGAATCACACCCTTATGGAAATGACTAGGTGTATGCTGAAGGATAAGAACATGCCCAACAAATTTTGGGCAGAGGGAGTTTTCACTTCGGCCTACATACAGAATAGACTGTCTACTAGGGCACTGGAGGACAAAGCAACCTTGGAGGTTTGGGGCGGGCACAAGCCCTCTATTGGACACCTACGGATCTTTGGGTGTTTGTGTTACAAACTGGTGCCTGCACAAAGACGGGGGAAAACTGGACGACAAGTCACAAGTTTGTGTCGTTGTGGGTTATAGTAGCCAGAGTAAGGGCTACAAGGTTTATGTGGTTGAGACGGGAAAGATGGAAGTGTCAAGAGATGTAATATTTGACGAGGATAAGAGCTGGGATTGGAAACTAGAGAAGGGGAGAAGGAAGTACCTAAACCTATGGTATTTCTGAATCCACAGAATTCCAGTAACCGGGAGGGAGTACCTACAACTACGTTTGAAGTGGGGAGCACCTCGGGGCAGTCAAGGGCAAGGGACAGTGAGAGTAGCACGAGGAGAACACCTCCAGGTACTCCTCTGCAATTTTCATTGTCTAACACTCCATCATCCCAGGAGCCTAGCACTGGTAATACCAGTGAGTCATCCCGTGAAGTTCATAGAACACGGAGACTGAGCGATTTGTATTGGATTGAGGAGGACATAAAGGGGATACAACCAGAAGATAGTTGTTATCAAGCCGTGATAGAACCTACCTCATACGAAGAGGCTCTAAAACACCCAGAGTGGAAAGAGGCGATGGACATTGAAATGAAAATGTTGCATAAGAATGAGACCTGGTATCTAACTGAGAGACCCGTGAATCATAAAGTGATTGGGGTGAAGTGGATATACAAGGTTAAGACGGATGAAGAGGGAAAAATTCAGAAGTATAAGGCAAGACTAGTGGCTCGGGGGTTTACTCAAACCTACGGGTTGGACTATGGAGAGACGTTTGCCCCGATATCAAGGCACGACACTATTCGAACCCTGATAGTCGTGGCAGCACAGAAGGATTGGCCGCTTCATCAGATGGATGTTAATTCGGCATTTTTAAACGGTGAGATAAAAGAAGAAGTTTACGTAGAGAAGCCACCAGGATACGAGGTAATTGGATCTGAACATAAAGTTTTACGTCTTAACAAAGCGTTATATGGATTGAAGTAGGCACCGAGGGCCTGGTATAGTAAGATTGATACATTTTTCTTACAAGAGGGGTGTATTAGGAGTCATTGCGATGCTGCAATGTACATCTAAGTTAAAGGAGGTAATATCTTGGTGATATGCTTATACATTGATGACATAATTTTGTCAGGGAATTGTTTTAGAATGATTGAGGATTTTAAAGCCAAGTTAAGCTAAATGTTTGACATGAGTTACATGGGATCATTGAAGTTTTTTCTAGGGTTCGAGGTTAAGAACCTCAGCAATGGCATATTTTTAAGTCAAGAAAAATACGCGACCCAACTTCTTTCGAAGTTCAGTATGTTGGACTCTAAGGGGGTGAGCACCCCCTTGACTCTGAACTGCAAGGTAAGAGAGGACGGCGAAGAACTTACCGAGCAGACAGAGTACCGGAGTATCGTGGGGGGTATACTGTACCTAGAATCCACATGGCCAGACTTGTCCTTTGCGGTTTCGTACCTGTCAAGAAGCAACGCACGACCAATAGTACAAAGTCTACAAAACACGAAACGTGTACTACGGTACATAAAGGAAACAAAGGACTACGGCTTGAAGTTTGAACGGGTTGAATACTCGGAGTTAATAGGTTATGCAGATGCAGACCTAGCGGGGAGCCTAAGTGACATGAGGAGCACGAGTGGGTTCTATTTTACTATCGAGAGTTCGATTTTTAGTTGGGAGACCCAGAAGCAGTCGATTGTAGCACAATCGACCGGTGAGGCCGAATACATGGCCTTAAGCGCGGCAACAAACCACGCAGCATGGTTATCCAGGCTATTCCAAGAGCTAGGGTTTCGCATGCAAGGGGGAGTTCCGATTTTCAGTGACAGTACGGCCGCAATCGCTATCGGTAAGAATCCGATAGACCATAAACGTACTAAGCATATTAAAATCCGTTTTCATGTGGTGAAAGAGGCACAAGCAGAAGGTAGGGTTGACTTACGGTTCATTCGAGAGGAAGACCAAATCGCCGACATCCTCACGAAGCCATTGTCGCTGGGGAGATTCTGTGAGCTGCAGGGGAAGCTTGGAGTCGCACCACGACCAGACATGAGGGAGATTGAAGAGACTGTCTGGTGTGAGAGCGACGTGAGGCAAAGGGCTCGAGGAGAACCTTCTGGAGCTGATGAAGACGCACGCGGGAAGACTGAGGGTTCTTGGCGAGAAGGCCTTGATCTGCAGGTGAGGCCCAGAACAACTCATGCCCAGGAGGAAGCCAAACCCAGCGAGACAAAACCGAGCAAGAGGAAGCCTGGTGAGAAGAAGCCCGTGAAGGTGAAGTCCGGTCCAGAAGCCCAAAGCAAACCCACGAACATTATGCACGGGTGAAATAACACAAGGGGTCAGGCGAAAAAACATAATATCAGGCAACGGGAAGAAGAGCTTTTGGACAGGAAAATTGCAGCAAGTGATTATAGAGTAATCCTATAATATATAGCCATATGAGTACCTAGGTGTTAGAGGTTGTTGCACATAACAATCTCCTTTTGTAAAAGACATTATACATATAGAAACGAAGGGTGTAAAGTGTATCACACTCAGCAAAATTTTCAAAAATTCCACCGTTGTTACAGAGGGACCAAACACGTGAGGAAGAGAGAAAACACATAGGAGAGCAACACAATCACATCATCATTTTTATTTTTCTTGTTTGCACAATTCTAAGATAGACAAGATGATGAAGTTCATGACTATTATTCATTGATTCATGAACATTTTAACAACATGTTTACTGCAAAGAGTTCTGTTTTTCAAAAGACAAATGTCCACACCTAAGATATTTTTAAACGAATGAATTTGCAAAGGGTGTTATGGAGAAAACTAACTGAAAACCAAACTACACTAAATCTACAGTGGTTAGTAGTACAATAATAATCATAATTTTTTGGTTAAACATCGCCAACATCCATCAATATCTATTTCCGATTCTTGAGAGATATCTTTTCACAATGTTTAATCCTAATCATCATCTTTCGCCTTATCACTATCGTGGTCCTTGTCACTATCGCGGCCGCGGCTGCGGCTGCGGCTGCGTTTCCGTCTCAGAGCCTCCAGCTGCTTCGGCGACCACTCCTTCCACGGTTCAACGAGCTTCTCCACGGGCCTAACGAGCTCAAAGAACCGTAGGAAAATGTTGTGAGGATAATATGTCTCGAACCCAACAAAATAGATCCCGTTGGGTTTGATTGCGTATTTGCATAAATGCCCACCGCAGAGCATTGCCGTCATCGAAAGTGTCTTGATCTCGAGGTCGGCTGTCCCTTGGCTTGACCGGAAATGGCAACGGTGGACGACGACGCCGGTGCCGAAAGGTGGGACTTTGAAATCCCAAGAATACTCCGATTTAGGGACCGATTTATGCCACCGGAACTCTTTCTTCGGCGACCGGCATTGGTACACAACCGAGGGACGTTTAAGGCCGTACATCTCGTTTTTTATGAGAATCGAAAATTCTACCTCACCAGTGACGATTGCATTTCCGGGAACGGATAATAGTTGCAGAGCAAGAAACCAATACGCCAGGGTTTTGATCGGGACGACTTCACTCTTCTTGTCTACTCCCATGTTTCTTCCTATCTTTTTTTTTTTGGGAACTTTCTCCGTTTTTTTCCTCTCATCTTTGTTTCTTCGAGGTTTATATTTAATTTTCGGGAATTTGTTATAAACTAAAATTAACTGTTGAAAGTGAATTAGTTGTGGAGTTTATATGTGATACAACGAACCATAGAGAATCAGTAAATATTATTGGATAATAATAAAAAAAAATGTAACTTTCCTCCTTCATAATCTCCACCAATTTGGTAACTAGTGATGCATATTGATTCGCTATTTATTTAGGGAAATAAGCTTCGTTATAACAATAACAATAATCACCATTAATATTCAATTGGATATGTGGTTATTTATAACACTAAATAGAAACCAGTTACTTAATTAAGATGAAACTGTTTTTTGTTTTCACTATAAGATTCTAAACATCATTATCCATGTGAAAAAATCTCAAGCGACATAAAAAGGACAATGTACAAAATCGATATATTAAAAAAAAATGTTCACTTCGTGAGCTACAATATTGTGCAAACTATTTTGCGGTTAGTGTGTAACAACGTGAAGGATTCAGTGATCCGCGTACCATATTCAAACGTTTACAACAACAGAAAAATGTACCATTCGGTAGTGAGTTTAGGTTTGGGCCACAGCAAAGTGTCTCCATCCATAATGTTATTTTTATGCTCATGTTTGAAACGGATCATATAATAACATAATTGTTTTATTTGACCAACTGAAATCTATATATGAAGGGTAAGTGATCACACTACACTATGTCCACTCAATAACCAATTGAATATTTCTATCATGTTTTAGATTGTTTTATTCTCTTTACTTCATTCCATGGTTCATTTTATGTTCTTGTAGATAATAAGGGCTAAAAGAGAACAGCAACGAGAAACATGACAGGTTTTCAAAATGAAATAAACGATAGAGGAAAGAAACAAAGACACCACTCGGTCCGAATACCAAATCACTCGATCGAGCGTGTAAAATTGAGATACACAAAAGTTCTAAAGGAATCTCTCAGGTAGAGTGATTAACTACTCGGTCAATGCAAGGCTCCAAAGTTATCCCCGTAGATTCACTTGACCCGAGTGATGACAGACTCGGTCTAGCAGTAAGCCAAAAAGGAAAGTTTTTCACACACATAAGTTCGTTCGAGTCGAGCGGTTTTTACCTCAGGCAAGTGATGCGCTTGATCTCATCAAAGTTGACTACAATGTGCATGGGAAACACATGGAACAACCAACCGCTCAGCCCCTGTTGCAGCCAACTCGGCCGAGCATTTTACTGAATTCACTTAATAATTCAAATTTTGAATTATTGAAGTGCATGAGAGATTTTTTATGTGATTCAAAGTTAAACAATTATTAATCTAAACTACCCGCAAGTGCACGGTACGTGTGTAGTACTCTAGGTGTTGATCCCAAATGGACTACGCAACACAACCTAAACTCAAATTACGAATCAAACTTGCAAACAAACGAATATTGGTTTTAAGATTGAAATACCAAAAACAATAAACTAACGACTTCTTAACAGTGAGACAAACGTTCTAGGAATCCAGTTTCACCACAAGACTACTGTAACCAACAATCAACCTATCTAATCATGCAATCCCGATCAAGTTATCTAAGGCAGACGATCCTAATATGATATCTACCCTCTCTCAATGCATAGACACGTGATCTAGTCAAGTTATCCCTTACTTACGTGGCTGACACCTTAAGCTAAACCCATAAGTTCTGTGATTCATCCGTTTTACTCTCAACCGCTGCTACCCTACTTTCCTGGCCTAACCTCGGTTGTTCTAAACCTAATTATCCGGAATCAAGATTCTCCTTTCGGTCCTTCTCCTAAGTTCCTAAAACATGCATCTACGTGGCCATTCGCAAATACATGTAAATGAAGCACCCAGACAAAGAATAGATAAACGAAAACGAGAAATTGCATTCAAAGATAAATCAAAAGTGATTCCGGAATAGTCAAGGGCTAATCTCTTCTCCTATAACAAAACGACTACTCGCTCATGCGTTCGTAAACAAACATAATCGAAATAGATAGTTTAAGGAACATGAAAACCAAACGAAACCGAAGTCCATGTTCGATGCCCCTTGAATGTCTCCTGCAAGTCTCTGTCTTCTTCCTCTCTATCTCTCTCTTTCTGTGTATCTCTGTAACCTCTCTAATTCTCTGTAAAACAATTGAATATGTCTTATTGTACTCTTCTATTTTCTTTCCTTTCCTTCTTCTATCCCCTTTGGCATGTTTTTCCATTCTTTCCCTCGTAATCTTCCTTTTCTTCTCCATGGTTGAACGTTTCCTTTTCTGCGTTTCAGGTTCGTGGACCTTCATGCCCGGCCGTGCAAGATGGTGAGCCCGATCGGGCATATCCTTTGAAGAGTGCCCGGCCGTGCACCTTAGGAGCCCAGGTCGTGCATGATGTTCGGGGAAGTTTATGTTTCAAACACCCGGTCGTGCTGGAGTTAGTGCGGTCGTGCACCAGGTTGATGGTTGAGTAGCTCGGTCGTGCAGGAAGGGGTGTTCGGTCGGGCACCTTGTTGTGTGATAAGCCCGGTCCTGCATGATATGGAGTTCGGTCGGGCAGGTGTGTCCAATGCTGAGCACAGTCGGGCATTGGCATAAGCGTGGTCGGGCATGTCTTTGTTCGCTCAGCCCGGTCATGCTATGCATTGTGTTGGTCGTGCACTTTGTTGTCTTGCCCTGTTTCTCATCCCGTTTGCTCCGTTACAATCCTTGATGATAGCACTTTTTCCCGTGTACGTTCCTTAGCTTCGAAATGCGCCAAATTTGCATTAAAACTTATAAGGATACGAAAACATGAAAACGAGTAAAACGAATACAAATCATACGTAAACATCGCAAGTATATCGTAAATATCTCTAAAATCATGCGAGAAATACGTATTAAAAAGAGACCATCAAAATCCATCCAGACTTGAATGTTTGCTTGTCCCTAAGCAAACGTAAACATGGACCACGTGGGGTATATAAAAACCGAGAATTCCCCTTTCTCCTAGAGATACCGCTAAAGCAACCTAACCGATCAACTAGCAAGTCGAGAGCAAATTCGGCCTAATTAAATTTTCAGTTTTCATCCTAAGTTCACCAAGGCTATCTACGAGAAAGTAAATCGAAGGCAAACTAAACAAGCCACCGTAACTCTCTACCAAACAAGACTTCAAACAAATGCTTAAGCTCAGAGCAATTGAGGATACTTGTTTCTTTTTCGAGCTTCTTTCTTTTCTTTTTTTTTTTTTTTTTTCTTGTTTTTTCTTTTTTTTTTCTTTTTTTTTTTTGTCTTTTGTTTTTTTTTTTTTTTTTTTTTTTATGTTATTTAGACACACTAGGCTTCTAGGACGTCGGATTTGAAGGGATCCAGCCTCTACTTAGACCCAAACTACCGATGACGGTATACTCGTACATCACGATCTCGTTCAAAGCGGAGTAGGCGGCATTTGTGCCATGCCCTTAGGATGTAGAAAGATGATCGCCAACCCACCACTTAGACCCGAACCATCGAAAAAGTGTCAAGGTCGATGCACTCATATCGATTTTAGATCATACTTTTAGGCATTATTTCTATCGACAACGGAGTGTTAGTGTGCACTCTTTATTCTGCAAAACAAGCTCGATTTCATATGATCTAATAATCCTCATCAAAAGAAGTAAAGCATCGTCTATATGAAGTATGACCATCTGGATAGAGAGAATAAACGATAAACTAGCCTAGCTACCTCGTCTAAACCTCTCACAAGCAACACTAGGATTCCCAACGAATTATGACCTATTGTTTTTCAGTCGACTAATAAGCTGTAACCCTTAGAAAAAACCTAGCTCAAACATGCAAAATCTCACGGAAAATTCCAACTTCTTAAGTATCCTAGGTTTAGGGTTTATCTCAAAATGTGGCACCGGACAAGTGCTTGGGACGATTCTGACTCTCGAAAGCAAAAACAAACTAAAAACTATGAAAGCAAAGTGAAAAGAAAAGAAAATGAAACGAAGTTACCTGACAAACGTGAGATGCTCCCCCAGGCTTGAATTGAACGACATCCTCGACGTGAAGCTCTGATGGAGGCTAAGAGAAGTGAAGTGACGTTTGTGGTTGTTTTTTTTATTATTTTTTTTGTTTTTTTCTTTTTTTTTTAAATTAACCGAGTCTTAAAGAAAACAACCAAGAAAAATAGAAAACAAACAGCTGGGTTGCCTCCCAGAAAGCGCTTATTTAACATCTTTAAGCTTTGACGTCTCCATTCCTCATGCGTGCGCGATGGGTGGATCGAAAAGGGAAATGGAGTTTCCACTTTCGATCGGTTGAGCGGATTGGTAGAGCTTTACTCGTTCTCCATTAGCTTTGAACGTTCCGCTTGAATCGCTCCATAGTTCCACTTCTCTATGTGTGAAGACTTTTCGTACCTGAAAAAGACCAGACCAAATGGACGGTAGTGTGCCCGAGAAAAGCTTAGGACGAGAATTGAAAAGTAGAACTAAATCACCTAGTGGGAAGTCATGAGATAGGATCTTTTTGTCGTGCCATCCCTTAGTCACTCCTTCTTTTTTTGGCACGTGATGCACGGGATTCACTCGTTCGTTGCCCGAGGTTGGAAAAAGGATATCTTCATCAAAAAGTTTTATGATGTCTTTTTCCATTACCTGTTGTAAGTGCAGGTGCAGCTTGCTTTGAGTTTCGATGGAAGATTTGTGGTTGTCTTCCGTATAAATTCCGTGCATACATATTAAAGAGCTGACTTTCCTACGCTTCTATACACGAATGGGTTGTTTCCTCATCTCATCTTCACTCAAGTTAGCATTCATAACAGCAGGATATATTTTATCGCATTCAACGTACTCATACTGAAAAGAAGGTGGAGGAGGGTCAGGCTCAAGTTCGGGTGTCTTCTCCACTAATGAACCAGTGTGCGTTTCATGTGGTATCTCCTCACATGGGGCATCTCCTAGTGCTCAATAGCACTCATGAATTTCGTGTACATCTCAGCTCATTCATCGGTAAATCCTGCATCTTCGCAAACTAGAGTTAAGTATCGCACGAGAGGATCGGAAGTACTTACATGATTAAGCGTGTCATTCGCTAACTCGTCCAGCGAATCGACTATAAGGCAAAATTTCTTGAATGAAGGTGCGTTCATAGTGTTGGACAAGTTAAACTCTATCGTCTAATCTCCGACACGTAAAGAAAGATTTCGTTGTTGTACGTCTATCATGGTACCTGTAGTAGCTAAAAACGGTCTACCAAGAATAATAAGTGTCCTAGCATCTTCCTTTATGTCAAGTACAACAAAATCAGCGGGAATGAAAAGATTACCTACCTTGGTGGGAACGTTTTAACAATTCCCACCGGATATCTCACCAAACGATCCGCGAGGCGTAAAGACATCTTTGTATGTTTGAGATCTCCGAAGTTCATCCGCTTGAAGACCGAGTGTGGCATGATGCTCACGCTTGCTTCTTAATCACACAAAGCATTATCAATGTCAATATTACCTATTGTGCATGGAATGGAGAAGCTTTCGGGGTCCTTCAACTCCGGTGACAGCTTGTTTTGAAGGATGGTGCTGCATTCCTCGGTGAGTGTTACCGTCTCGTTCTCTTCAATATGCCTCTCTTTGGAAAGAACTTCTTTCATGAGTTTGGCGTGATTAGGAATTTTTTGGAGGGCTTCCATGAATGGGTTGTTTATGTCAAGCTTCTTGAGGCCCTCTATAAATTTTTCCACTCTCTCTTCGTTCTTGCTACTCACCAAACGTTGAGGAAACGGTATCAGAGGTTTGTACATCGGTGGAGCAACATATGGTTTGTCTAAAGCTGGTTCAACTCCTTCCATAATCGCAATCATACCTTTGCCTCTTTTCATGGACGTTCCAGCAACTTGGTCTTGCTATTTGGAGAGCAAGCGCTCGATCATATCAGTGTTGCACACGGTAATAGCATTCATGTAATCTCTCGGGTTTAAGTCGGGTTTACCAGAAAGTTGTCCGTGATTCCAAGACGATGAGGCAGCTTGCTGTGCTACGGAGTTCTCTAAGATCTTCACATGCTTTCTCAAGGATTCCATATGAGTTTTGAGCTCGCTAAGCGCTGTCCCCACATCCTCATTGAATTTGGTTTGGATCGATTGTTACTGCTTTTGCTCCTTTATAAATTCGAGCATTACCGCATCAAGGTTTGACGAAGGGGTTTGAGGAGGTTGAGGAGCTTTTGGAACTTGCTGAACATGCTGAAATTGCTGGTTATCTTGCTGGTACGTTTGCTGTCTTTGCTGAAATCCCGAATACTTTATCGGTTGAGTCGTTCGGTATGAAAGATTCTGGTGGTTCCTCAAATTCGGGTTGTAGGTATTTCTGAATTGTGTCTTTCCTTTCTGCTGGTCATAATTCATGAATTCCACGTTCTCTTGCAACATGCATTGATAAGCCACGTGTTCTGTATCTCCACAATTCACGCAGTACATGGCGTTCGCTGCATTCCTCGTTGCTCTGCCTTGATTTTGCTCATATAAACCTCGAGTTCTGTTAGGCATACCTCTCGGTGTTGACCATGTGGTGTGGTTCATGGCGAGATTATCAATCAGCTCGTATGCCTCCTTCACACTCAGATCCATAAACGATCCTCTAGCAGCGTTATCCAATGTCGTTTGGTGTTCGTCTGAAATTCTATTGTAAAAAGTTTGGATAACATACCACTGCTCGAGACCATGGTGTGGACACATCTGTAAAAGATCCTTAAATCTTCCCCACGCATCAAACAACGTTTCTCCATCTTTGCATCTAAACATTGTGATTTCCCCCCTCCTCTGAATCGTCTTGCTCGGAGGAAAGAATCGTGAGAGGAACAATGTGCAGAGCTGGTCCCAAGTCGTGATTGAACCAGCAGGAAGCGATTGCAGCCATATTTTCGCTCATCCCCCAATTGAGAAGGGGAAGAGACGTAATAGAATTGCGACCTCCCAGACTCCGTGTATCTTGAATGTACCGGAAAGGTCTAGGAAGTCTCTGAGGTGCTGATGGGGATCCTCGTGATTTCTACCCATGAATTGCTTCTGATAAAGCATGTTGATCATTGCTGGCTTAATTTCAAACTGTTCTCTAGCAACAACAGGCATCCGTATGGCTGTTTGCCCATTGTTCATATTCGGCACCACGTAATCTCTAAGGCGACGTGGTGGAGGAGCCTGTGATTCTCGCGGTGCGAGTTGCTGTTGCTGCATATTTCCATGGTCGTTCTGATTATCCATCTCTTGTTCATATGACGGCTCTGCAAAGGACAAAGAAAAACGATTTAGGTAGAAAGAACAAAAGAAAAGAAATCAAAAAGAGAAACAAAACAAGAATGACCTTTAGGCTCGAATCTAAGACGTGTTGACAATAGTCCCGGGCAACGGCGCCAAAAACATGATGTGTATTCAAAGTTAAAAAATATTAACCTAACCTACCCGCAAGTGTACGGTACGTGTGTAGTACTCTAGGTGTCGATCCCAATGGGACTACGCAACACAACCTAAACTCAAACTACGAATCATACTTGCAAACAAACAGATATTTGTTTTAAGATTGAAATACGAAAAACAATAAACTAACGAGTTCTTAACAGTGAGACAAATGTTCTAGGAATCCAGTTTCACCACAAGACTACCATAATCAACAATCAACCTATCTAAACATGCAATCTCGATCAAGTTTTCTAAGACAGACGATTCTAATATGATATCTACCCACTCTCAAGGCATAGACACGTGATCTAGTCAAGTTATCCCCTACTTTCATGGCTGACGCCTTAAGCTAAACCCATAAGTTATGTGATTCATCCGCTTTACCTTAACCGTTGCTACCCTACTTTCGTGGCCTAACCTCGTTTGTTCTAAACCTGATTATCCGGAATTAGGATTCTCCTTTCGGTCCTTCTTCTAAGTTCCTAAAACATGCATCTACGTGGTCATTCGCAAATACATGTAAATGAAGCACTCAAAGAAAGAATAGATAAACGAAAATGGGAAATTGCATTCAAAGATAAATCAAAAGCGGTTCCAGGATAGCCAAGGGCTAATCCCTTCTCTTAACAAAACGACTACTCGCTCATGCGTTCGTAAACAAACATAATCGAAATAGATAGTTTAAGGAACATGAAAACCAAACGAAACCGAAGTCCATGTTCGATGCCCCTTGAATGTCTCATGCAAGTATCTGTCTTCCTCCTCTCTATCTCTCTCTTTCTGTGTATCTCTGTAACCTCTCTAATTCTCTGTAAAACGATTGAATATGTCTTATTGTACTCTTCTATTTTCTTTCCTTTCCTTCTTCTATCCCCTTTGGCATGCTTTTCCATTCTTTCCCTCGTAATCTTCCTTTTCTTCTCCATGGCTGAACGATTCCTTTTCTGCATTTCAGGTCCGTGTACCTTCATGCCCGGTCGTGCAAGATGGTGAGCCTGATCGAGCATATCCTTTGAAGAGTTCCCGGTCATGCACCTTAGGAGCCTAGGTCGTGCATGATGTTTGGGGAAGTTTCTGTTTCAAACGCCCGGTCGTGCTGGAGTTAGTGCACAGGCGTGCACTAAGTTGATGGCTGAGTAGCTCGATCGTGCAGGAAGGGGTGCTCGGTCGGGGACCTTGTTGAGTGATGACCCTGGTCGTGCATGATATGGAGTTTAGTCGGGTAGGTGTGTCCAATGCTGAGCACGGTCGGGCGTTGGCTGAAGCATGGTCGGACATATCTTTGTTTGCTCAGCCCGATCGTGCTATGCATTGTGCTGACCATGCACTTTGTTGTCTTGCCCCGTTTCTCGTCTCGTTTTCTCCATTACAATCCTTGATGATAGCACGTTGTCCCGTGTACGTTCCTCAACTTCGAAAATGGCCAAATTTGCATTAAAACCAGTAAGAACACGGAAAGGAGTAAAACGGATACAAAATCATACGTAAACATCGCAAGTATATCGTAAACATCTTTAAAATCATGCGAGAAATAAGTATTAAAACGAGCCGATCAATTTTCTATAAGTTGGAGGTCAATATTAGGCAGAGAAAGGCAAAAGGGAGGATGAAAAAAATTAAATTGTTGAGATGAGACTTTTGGGACCGTGTAAAGAGTGATAAGGCTATCGAACTAAATCGAAAGATTGAACTATCAGCGAAGGCAAATCAAAAGGAGAGCTCATGGAGATGACTAATTAATAGATCAACTGAGCTTTTCAATTCTTGTTCTCTTTACTTGTTTATCGTT
The DNA here is from genome assembly GCA_036759665.1 of Gynandropsis gynandra. Lineage (NCBI taxonomy): Eukaryota > Viridiplantae > Streptophyta > Magnoliopsida > Brassicales > Cleomaceae > Gynandropsis > Gynandropsis gynandra. The sequence goes on along the minus strand of CM071870.1, from coordinate 27,345,098 downwards.
GTAGTACTTTTCTAGGATCTAGATCCATAGGTTTGATCCATATTTTAGGCTAGAATTTTGTGTATTTGAACTCATCATATTTCATTATTAGATTCGTTGTTTTCCACTTTTATGGTTTGAGCATGTTATATTTTTTATTCCTGGTGGACTCGTTGAATTGATTATCATATGGTATAATTCAAATGAAGATGTCGAAATACACTAGATCATATGCATTAAATAAAACAAATGTTCATATCGAGTGGTAGATCAATAGGGTTAGGGATGATGATATTGGGAGATAATGCATTCAAAATTTAGGTTATTAGGTGGAGATGTCAATGGGTGAAATGTTTGAATAAGGGTAGGCATCGAGAGAAGTTACATCTATTGATAATACATTTAATGTTTAGATCATTAGATGAATACGTCAATGATTGAAATATTTGAATAGGATCTAGACTTCGAGAGCATGTAGATACATATGAGATTATTGAATTCCTCAATAGGAACAAAATGACACTTTTTAAAACCTTTAGTGAGTTCATGTATGTGAGAACAATTATCAAATCTATAAATATCGTCTCTCTTGTATATAATTGTATTTGTAATCTCTCTTTCTTCTCTATATTAGATAATAGATATCAATTCACATATTTTGATGTTCATTGATCATACCCTTTTTACTCCATAACTTGCATGTTTCCATCACGTTTTATATAGTTTGTCTCTTTTAGTTTCTTTTTACTTTTTCTTTGCTTCATTTTGTGATATTACAGGTTAAAATGACTAAAGAGCATATCAATTTATTTGAGCACGACCATGCATTTCACAATCTCAATTTATCAAGGAGCTCAAGACATCACTCACATTATGTCTCTTGAACATGTGTTTGTCCCACAATAGCTTATGGTTTGGTTCCTCAACATCATGTGGTTCCGATTCCACAACGTTTTGTGTTAACTGATCAAGTTCCATCTCAATATCAGTAGTATCACGTAGTTCTTGAATGTCTTTAAGTTCTACGATGCTCCCATTAGTTTTTCTAGAAATGAACTCTCTCTACAAAAACACTCGTGCGAGCAACAAACACGTTTTGCTCGGTGTGGGTTGTAGAAATAGTATCCTTTAGTTTTCTTAGGATACCCCATGAAAATACATTTATCAGATTTAGGGTTCAATTTTTTGGAGATCTGACGTCTAACGTAAGCTTCATAACCACAAATCTTCAAGAAAGACATCTTGGGATGTTTCCCGGCCCATATCTCATATTGCTTCCATATGACAATTTAATATGGAAGCAACTGTTTCTAATGCATGTCCCTAGAAAGAATGTGAAAGAATTTTTTGACTCATCATTGACCACACCATATCTAACAGAGTTTGATTTCTCCATTCAGAAACATCATACCTTTGTAGTGTAGCTGGCTGAGTGAGTTGTGAGACAATCGCACACTCCTTCAGATAGTCAACAAACTCTTGGCTTAAATATTCACAACCTTGATTTGATCAAAGTTTCTTGAAATTCTTGCCAATTTGTTTTTGTACTTCATCTTTGAGTTCTTGGAACTTTTCAAAGGATTATGATTTATGCTTCATAAGATAACATATGCATACCTACTGAAATCATCAGTAAAGGTAATAAAGTACAAATAGTCACCTCTAGCTTTTGTGTTAAATGGTCCACAGACACATGTATTAATGAGATCTAATACACCACTTTCTCTTTCGCAATGTCCTTTAAAAAAGGTCTTAGTGATCTTGCACATTAAACAAGAATCACATGTTTCAATTGAATCGAAATCAAACGAATCTAACATTTAATTTTTATGGAGTTTGGAGATGCGACTCTCGTTTATATGGCCAAAAGCGGCATTTCCAGAGATATGTAAGATTGGAATCATTAGATTTAATCCTTTTAGCATTTACATTATAGACATGCATATGCAAGGAACCCAACTGATCCGTGTGCTATACCCAATCCAGCATCCTATGCACGCGAGACGCTAAATACACGACGATGTGGAGGATATCCAGCTAATGAGTAGCACGTCTTGGTCAGGCTCGTGACCTTAAACAAGCGCTTCTCGAGAGACAACCCGAGCCCCGTATCCTTTTATTTATTTCGTTTTAATTTTTTTCAAAATTCGACTCTTATTCTTTTCACACGCATGCACTTCACTAGAAAACTCGATATATCGTACTTTCTATTTCGGATTGTGTTACTTTTGTTATAGGTTTTCCACTTCAACATCATCCACAACATATGGGGAGACGCATACACCCAGCAGCATCAACTCAGGACACCAAGCACACATCAAGTGCACACGTTCCTATCTACTTTATTTTTCCCCGAGTTTTTGCATGCTAGTCCTTCTCTTAGGTTTTGAACACCTGACGGTGTTCCGTTTAAGTTTGGAGGGGGTACACTTTGAAATGTCATGATTGTGATTAGAATTAGATCCTGAGTTCTTCATTTTATTTTAGCTTTTACGTTAGTTTCGTTATGATTAGACGGACGGATATCTAGTACGAAAAATTTTGAAGCCATCTTTAAGCAACTTTATCGAATCGGGAACAAAAGTCTAGGCTTGCTGAAAAAATACCTTTAGATGTCGATTAGTTAGTAGTCGTGCATGAATCCATAGCCTATAGGTTTATTCCATCCCCTAGGTTTCAATCCCAAGTATTTATATCTCCAAGCATACCATTCATTCTTTGATTTGTTTCGATCGTTATATTTCCATGCGCTTACACTCTGTCGTCAATAGAATAAGTTCTTTATCTATTTTATCCTTACATTGACATGAGTGCATTGATATTGATGGTTTGGGTCTAAATGGTGAGTCAAGGTTGTTTTTCTATGTCCTAAGGTTTAGAGTCGATTCGTAATCAAAATAGTTTAATCAAAAGAAAAACAATTTGCAATGATACAACCTCTTCACTCCGCTAAGGTTACAAGACGTTATGACTGTGTCAATGGGAAACCTGGGTCTAGGTAAAAGGCTGACCTCTTCAACTCCGACGTCCTAGAAACTGAGCGTGAAGTTTCAAAGAAAAACATGTGTGGAAACCGAAAAAAAAAGAAAATGATTATCTTAGGAATGGTATCTCATGTAGGCATATTAGAATAGGTATGGAGATCCTTGGATGTTGTCTAGGAGTTAGTGAAACGAACTTAGGACATGTGTAGGATTTCATGGCTAGTGGTTTTCGGTAGATAGAGGTCTTAACTAGGCATGCTTAGGTCTATATTCGTGTGACGCGTAGTTGTGTATGATGACTGATTTTTCAAATTTTTTGTGCTAGTATACAGTTGTTCTCTAACTCTTCTCATGCATAGTTTTAGTTTTGCTCAAGGATGAGCAAAGGTTAAAGTCTGGGGGAGTTTGATAACGTCTATTTTGTTATAGTATTTTACTCCATTTACATAGTTAGTTTAATCATTCATTTAGACTTTATCGAGCATTAAACATCATTTTGTCATCTTTTAGCGTTTTCTCGTATTTTTATAGGAAATGAAATATCGGGATACAAACATGAGTAAATGAAGCAAAACTAAGCAAAAGTACTCTCCTATCATCTATGCACGATTAGCATCCAAAGAATCATAAACCAGAGAAGAGAAATGGAAACAATGGCCGCTTACAAAAATGGAAACGATGGCTGCTTAAAAAAATTGAAACGATGGTCGCTTACAAAAATGGAAATTGTTGGGCTTTCGAACAAAATGCAAATGTGTTGTCTGCCTACACAAAACGGAAGCATGATTGGAGATGAGGAATGGAAATAAGTAGCCGCAACTACAAGAAATAGAAACCAGCCGCTGGCCTTCAAAAATGGAAACTCACGGCCAAAACTAAATGGAAGTAGGTGGCTGGAACAAACTGTAAACTTCCAACCGCCTACAAAAAAATGGAAAGATAGCCAGCCTACACAAGAATTGGAAACTGCAACCGTTGGAGATAGAAAATAGAAATGGCTGCTGGAACAATAAATGGAAACACATGGACAAGAGAAAGAAGGCAGCCAGTCAAAGAGGAAATGATAGAAAAGAGAAGGAAAACCGTTGCTACACAAGAGGAAAAACAAGCTGGTGAAGAAAATGGAAACCGAGAAAAAGGAAACGACGAGTGAATAGGAAAGAAGGACAAAAAGGAAAGGACTGCAGAGCTTAGATTCGGCCAAAGAGGAAAGAAGGAGAAAAGGAAAGAAAGGAAAGAAAGGAAAGAGGACGAAGGGGTCAAGAGGAAAACTGAATTTTTAGACAGAACACACACACGAGATAAAAAGAGAGAGAGAGCAGCACGCCGGAAGGTAGGAGGCAGGACGACGAACTCGGAACACGAAGGAGCTTTTGAGACATAGGTAATAGAATAGGGAGGGATCTCATTCTTTATCTATGTTGAATATATATTTCTTTTGTGTTTTGTTTTCTAAGTCCATGTCCGAGTAGTTTAGTAGATACGGGTTAGAGAACTTTGCCAATATGTAATGAAGTCTTGTGCTTAATGCTTGGTTATAATATTTGATTGTTTTCATATTGATTGGTTGTTCTTAATGCTTTTATTCTTGTTGGCCACTTGAATGAATGATTATAAAACTCTGATTGCATTGGATGAATTAGATTTTGGAACGTAGCCATAAAAGGAAGTCTCAATTGATTTAGAACCTTGGCCGGTCGGTCAATTGAACTTAGGATTTAGGATAGTGATCTTAATGCATCTAATAGGTGATATTATGCAGTTTGGAGACTGGTAGTACGCATGCTAGATAGTGGGTTTAGGCATCAGGAGAGTCATTTCCTAGGAAAGAGCTTGAAATCCTCGAATATGTAATGATATTTATAACCATGATCTTGTTAGCACTTCATTGGATCATCGTGCATCTCTCGAAACCTGTGGTATTTGGTTAATTGATTTAATCCGTTAATTTGTTAATTTTGCTTTATTTGCATTCCAAACACTTATTGATTTTATCTGTCCTATTCATTAGTTTACAAGCTTTAGAGTTGCATCGATTCCCTTGTGTTTGACTCTGGTACTACACGACCCGTATTCTTGCGGAACCGTTAGTCTAGGTATTTATTACTTGAGATTAATCACATCAAGTTTTTGTGTTGTTGCTGAGGAATTGATTACGGCTTTAGAGTTAGGATACTTTTGAATTAGGATACAGTCCTTTCCAAAGTCTTTAGTTGTTTTTCATATTTTTTTGTTTTTTTCTTTTTGAGTCAGTTTTTTTACCTCTCGGAGCTTAATCGATTTTTGTTTTTCTTACTTTGTGAGGTAACATGAATGAGGTGCATTCTTTGTACGTCGGTATAGCTGAAGTAAAAGATCAAGTTGCGGGAATTTAGCATATAATGTCTAAATCACGCCGTCCGTAGTACTTAGACAATCATTGGAACAAGAAGTTCGGGATATTGGGAAGTGAACTATGTGAGTTACAATCAGCCTTTGGGGAACACATACAACCTCGGGTGGAGTGATCACCCAAACTCTCGTATAGGAACTCGACGGTGCGTTGAATGTGCAACATCTATCGGCAAATTTACAGCGGCGAGTGATGCAACAAAATCAAAATTTCTAGCCAAGAATGCAGCCTCAAAATCAAGGGTATCAATCACGTACGACACAGCCAATCCAACCCGATGCAGCCCGCGATGTTACCCCCATGTTTGCCTGCTTCCTCGAACTAAAAGAAAATCAAAGCAACCTAATTATGGAAGTGCATCAAAATTCGAAAAATCTATTGATGGAAGTAAAACCGGAGCAAGAGAGTACCAAGAAGCATATAGAGGGCTTTCAAACTCATCTTAGACACTTGAAAGCGCAAATTGCACAATTAGCACAAGGGACAACACGTCCACAAGGAGTTATACCGGGGAGACCCATAAGCGAAGTTTTTCGTCCCGGTCGATTTCGTCATCTTAGATATGGAAGAAGATAAGAAAATCCCAATTATTCTCGGTAGGCCGTTTCTCAATACGACAAACACGGTCATACAATGTGCTGAAGGTAGATTCACATTAAAATTCGAAGATGAAGAAGTGGGGTTCAATCTGAACGATACACTCAAGTAGCCTTGTATGGTGGATTTTGTATTCTACATCGATGTCCTAGAGAAACTAACCGAGGAAGTTCTTGAAGAGTTCGGGAAAATAGATTCCCTTGGGATGGCTCTCTTAGCAGCTGAAAAAGAAGTGTATAAAGACCCATAGATGCAACATAGTATATTGAGTTGTTGGACGTAGAAAATATGAAGGAGATCCCAAACGTTGAGCTAGACACGACCCGATCAGACCTTAGTGCGGCCCGAGCACAACAAACCGTAAACCGAGTCAATGAGGGAATATCAGACGAATTGCATCATGGACCATGATCAGCCCATACACACATGAGTATGGCTCAAATGGACCTAAGCTCATACCAAATCAATGTCGCAAATCAGTCCATAAACTTCAGCGCAATCTAAGCAGTGCGAGTTCAACCACTCCTGAGATACCTAGCAGCCACACCAAACGTCCAGCACCCAATTGGAGCATCGATAAGGCACCAGAGGTGAAGATGAAGCCTTCACCACAAGAGCTCACGCACCAACAAATTCTGGAGACATTGAAGGAAATGAGAGATGAATGCCTAACCGGTTTCATGGAGTGCACAACTGGACTTATAGACAGCTCGACCAAACTATTTAGACTGCATGACTTTGACCCTAACTTAGGGAACAACACGACAGAGCTTAGAGAGGACATGACCGATCATGCAAGGAACCCAACTGATCCATGTGCTATACCCAATCGAGCATCCTATGCACGCAAGACGCTATGTACACGACGATGTCGAGGAAGTCCAGCTAATGAGTAGCACGTCTTGGGCAGGCTCGTGACCTCAAACGAGCGCTTCTCGAGAGACAACCCGAGTCCCGTATCCTTTTATTTATTTCGTTTTATTTTTTTCAGAATTCAACTCTTATCATACTTTCTCGTTTGGATTGTGTGACTTTTGTTACAGGTTTTCCACTTCAACATCATCTGCAAAATAAGGGGAGACGCATACACCCAGCTGCATCAACTCAGGACACCAAGCACACATCAGGTGCCCATGTTCCTATCTACTTTATTTTTCCCCGAGTTTTTGCATGTGAGTCCTTCTCTTAGGTTTTGAACACCGGGATGGTGTTCTGTTTAAGTCTGGAAGGGGGTACTCTTTGAAATGTCATGATTTCGATTAGGATTAGATGCTGAGTTTTTCGTTTTATTTTAGCTTTTACGTTAGTTTCGTTAGGATTAGACGGAGGGATACCTAGTACGAAAAATTTCGAACTTTAGCCATATTTATGCAACTTTGTCGAATCGGGAACAAAAGTCTAGGCTTGCTGAAAAATACCTTTAGATGTTGATTAGTTAGTAGTCGTGCATGAATCCATAGCCTATAGTGTATTACATCCCCTAGGTTTCAATCCCAAGTATCTATATCTCTGAGCATACCTTCATTCTTTGATTTGTTTCGATCGTTATTTCCACGCGCTTACACTCTGCTATCAATATAAGTTCTTTAATCCCAAGTATTTATATCTCTGAGCATACCGTTCATTCTTTGATTTGTTTCGCTTGTTATATTTCCATGCGCTTACACTCCGCTATCAATAGAATAAGTTCTTTAACTATTTCAGCCTTACATTGACATGAGTGCATTGATATAGATGGTTCGGGTCTAAATGGTGGGTTGAGGCTGCTTTTCTACGTCCTAAGGGTTAGAGTAGATGCGTAATCAAAATAGTTTAATCAAAAGAAAAATAATTTGCAATGACGCTAGCCTCTTCACTCCGCTAAGGTTACAAGACCATATGAGTGTGTCAATTGGCAACCTGGGTCTAAGTCATAGGTTGTCCTTTTCAATTCCGACGTCCTAGAAACCAAGCGCGAAATTTCAAACAATTAAATTTGCGGAAACCGAAAAGAAGAAAGAGAGAACTGAAAAAAGAAAAATGATTATCTTAAGAATGGTATCTCATGTAAGCATATTAGAATGGGTATGGAGATTCTTGGATGTTGTCTAGGGGTTAGTGAAACGAACTTAGGATATGTGTAGGATTGTGTGGCTAGTGGCTTTCGGTAGATAGAGGTCTTAACTAGGCATGCTTAGGTCTATGTTCGTGTGACGTGTGGTTGTGTATGATGGCTAATTTTTCGAATTGTTTGTGCTAGTATCCAGTTGTTCTATAACTCTTCTCATGCTTAGTTCTACTCTTGCTCGAGGACGAGAAAAGGTTAAAGTCTGGGAGAGTTTGATAACGTCTATTTTGTTATAGTATTTTACTCCATTTTCATTGTTAGTTTAATCATTCATTTATACTTTACCGAGCATTAAGCTTCATTTTGTCCTCTTTTAGCGTTTTCTCGTGTTATTGCAGGAAATGAAATATCAGGATACAAACATGAGTAAATGAAGCAAAACTAAGCAAAACACTCTCCTATCAGCTATGCACGGTCAGCATCCAAAGAATTATAAACCGAAGAAGAGACATGGAAGCAATGTTCGCTTACAAAAATGGAAACGATGGCCGCTTAAAAAATAGAAACAATGGCCGCTTACAAAAAATGAATATTGTTGGGCTTCCGAACAAAATGGAAATGTGTTGGCTGCCTACAGAAAACAGAAGCATGGTTGGAGATGAGAAATGGAAATAAGTAGTTTAGTAGCTACGGGTTAGAGAATTTTGCCGATATCTAATGAAGTCTTGTGCTTAATGCTTGGTTATAATATTTGATCGTTTTCGGATTGATTGGATGTTTTTAATTCTTTTATTCTTGTTAACCACTTGAATGAATGATTATAAAAGTCTAATTGCATTTGGAGATGAATTAAATTATGGAACATAGCCATGATATGAACTCTCAATGGATTTAGAACATTGGCCAATCGGTCAATTGAACTTAGGAATTAGGATAGAGATCTTAATGCATCTAGTAGGTGAGATTATGCAGTTGGAAGACTGGTAGTACGCATGCTAGATAGTGGGTTTAGGCATCGGTAGAGTCATTTCCTAGGAAAGAGATTATATTCCCCGAATACGATAATGATATTTATAACCAGGATCTTATTAGCACTTTATTGCATCGTCGTGCATCTCTTGAAACGTTTGGTGTTTAGTTAATTGAACTTAATCCGTTAATTTGTTAGTTTAGCTTTATTCGCATTCCACGATCCGTATTCTTGCGGAAACGTTAGTCTAGATATTTATTACTTGAGATTAACCATGTCATTTGCTTCAACAGTTCTCAACATGCTAAGCAATTGTGACAGAGTCTTGTCAATTTCGTTCATATTGTAGTTAATGATGAACTAACCGTAACTTTCTTGCAACGATTGCAGAATCAAGTCAATGGCCAACTTTTGGCCCAATGCGAAACCCATCTTCTCAAGGTTACCCAATCATCTTGAGTATGTGAGGACCAACAGAAGTTCCTTTCGCCATCACATATCTGAATGGAGACTTAGATGTTTAAAACCGTAGGGTGGTAATGAAATTCTTCAAGAAGATCGTCTTCCCACATTTTGGTGTCCCTATAGTAGTCATTAGTGATGTAGGCTCACACTTTATTACTAGAAAATTTGAAGCTCTCCTTAGAAAGTATGGTGTGACGCAGTACCATCCTCAAACTAGCGGACAAGTGGAGGTTTCGAATAAGGAGATAAAGAGCATATTAGAGAAAACATGTCTAGGTCCCGTAGAGATTGGTCGGTGAGATTAGACGATGCGTTATGGGCCCATAGGATTGCATTTAAGACTCCCATTGACATGACTCCTTTTCAGCTTATTTATGGCAAGTCTTGCCACCTCCCCGTCGAGCTAGAGCACCGCGGCTATTGGTCGACATAGCTCCTTATCTTTGATCTTAAGAGTGCAAGTGAAAACCGACTTTTGCAGGTGGACGAGCTAGACAAACTTTGCCTCAATGCATACGAGAACTCTAAGATCTACAAGGAGAGTGCTAAAAGATGGCATGATAAGAAGATCCTACCTCATGACTTCCGGTCAGGTGACTTAGTTCTACATTTTAACTTTCGTCTTAAGCTTTTTCTAGGCAAACTACTTCTCCATTTGTCTGGTCCTTTTCAGGTTCGAGAGGTGTTCATGGAGCAGTAGAATTATGGAGCGAGCCGAGCGGAACGTTCAAAGAAAATGGGCAGCGCCTAAAGCTATATCAAGCCAATCAACCGATCAAAATCGGAAACTCCATCTCTTTATTCGATCCACTCATCGTGAGCACTGGAAGTGTGGAGACGTCAAGCTTAACGACGTTAAATAAGCGCTTTTTGGGAGGCAACCCAACATTTTGTTTTCTTTTATTTCGTATTTTGGACTTGGTTAATTTAAAAATCATAAAAAGAGACCTACAACCGTGACTTCACCTTTCCTATCCTCCATCAGAGTTTCACGCCGAGGACGACATTCAGTTGAAGTCTAGGGGGATTAGCTCACGTTTTTCAGGTGCTTTCGTTTCATTTTCTTTTATTTTTTCTTAGTTTAGCTTTAGCTTGTTTTTGTTTTTGTGAGTCAGAGTCATCGCATGCACTTGTCCGGTGTCAAGTTTTGAGACGAACCTTGAACCTAGGATGCTTAAGAAGTTGGCATTTTCCGTGATATCTTGCATATTAGAGCTTATTAGTCGGTTGAGCAATGAGTAGGTCGCAAGTCTTTGGGAATCCTAGTGTTACTTGTGAGAAGTTTAGACGAGGTTGCTAGGCTAGTTTCTTGTTCATTCTCTCTATTCAAATGATTATACTTCATGTAAAAAATGGTTTACTTCTTTTTCACGAGGATAATTTTATCGTATTAATTGACCTTGTTTTGCAGAATAAGAGCGCACACTAACACTTTGCTATCGATAGAGATAATTTAAAATCATGACCTAAAATCGATATGAGTGCATCGAACTTAATACTTTTTCCATTGTTCAGTTCTAAGTGGTAGGTTGGTGATCATCTTTCTAAGTCCTAAGAGAAAGGCGCATAAAAACGCCATCTACTCTGTTGCATTCTTGAACGAGATGCAAGAGTATACTGTCATCGGTAGCTTGGGTCTAAGTAGAGGTTCAATCCATTCAAATCCAACGTCCTAGAAGTATAGTGTATTCACATATCAATAAAAAAAGAAGAAAGAAAAAAAGTAAAGAAAAAAATGGAAGAATAAAGAAGCTCGTAAATAAAATCAAGTATCCTCTTTGATTCTATGTTAGCATATGTTTGAAGTCTCGTTTGGTGGAGTGAACTGCGGTTTCTCGCTTAGCTCGTCTTTGATTTTCTTTCCTATAGGTAGCCATGGTGAACCTAGGATGAAGACTGAAATTTATTAGGCCAAATTTGCTTTTCACTTGTTTGTGGATCAATTAGGTTCACTTTAGCGGTATTTGTAAAGGAAAGGGGAATTCTCGATTTTTATATCTCCCAAGTGTTCCATGTTCATGTTTCCTTAGGAACAAGCAAACATTCAAGTCTGGGGGATTTTGATCGTCTCATTTTTGTACACGATTCTCGCATTATTTTAGAGATGTTTGTGATGATAGTTACGATGTTTACGTGTGATTTTGTATCCGTTTTACTTGTTTCCATGTTTTCATGTTCTTATAGGTTTTAATATGTATTTGGTTCGTTTTGGAGCTAAAGAACATACACGGGACAAAATACGAGCATCAGAGATCATAACGGAGCAAACGGGAAGAGAAACGGGCAAGGAATGTGATACGAGATGAGGAGACAAGGCCCCGCGTGGGGTGGTTTTCTTAGCTCGGTCGGGCTGAACATCCAGCAATTGTTGCCCGCCTCTGACTCACCTTCAGCACGCATGGATCAAGAACTGGTTAGGAGCCCGTGCGGGGTGTTCTCCTTAGCCCGCGCATGATGGTCCAGCAAAACATGCCCGACTCGTGCTCATCCTTAGCACGCGCGGGTCATGGAAGAGTTGGGAAGCCCGTGCGGATTTGCTATCGAGCCTACGCGGATCGTGTCCGCAACTTGAATTTCTCCAATGGAGAATTTTTTTTTTAAAAAGGGACCCCCAATTGAGTTCAGAGAAAAAGAAACACAGAGGGGAACCCTAGGAGGGTAGATAGGAGCCTATCCATCATTGGAGAGAGCACTCTTGGCAGGAGACACACAAGGAGATGGAAGATCGAATCGGGACAACGTCTCGTTTGATTTATATGCTCCTTAGGCATTCTATTTTATTTATGTTGTTTGATTCTTAACTCATGACTGAGTAGTTGTCTTGTTCTAGGAGAAGGGATTAGTGCATGGTTATCCCGGAACCTCTTTGATTTATTCTCTGAATGCATTTCTCATTTTGTTAATCTATTCTTTTTCTGAGCATTGAAAGTCTTGTATTTACGAATGCCAAGTAGATGCATGTGTTAGGTATTAGGAGAAGGACCGAAAGGAGAATTCTAGTCCTAGAAGATCAGGCTTAGAACAACCGAGACTAGGTCACGAAAGTAGGATAGTAACGGTTAAGGGTTAATCGGATAAATCATAGATCATATGGGTTTAGTTTAGGGTATCAGCCACAAAAGTAGGGGATAACTCAATTTAATCACGTTCCTATGCCTTGAGAGAGGGTAGGAATTACATTAGGATCGGTCACCTTCGATATCTTGATAGGGAACGCATGATTAGATAGATCCATAGTCGGTTTCAGAAGCTATGCGGTGAAACATTTGTCTCATTTGTCAAGAAATCTTAGGTTTACTGCATTTTCATTATTGCATATCGTAATCATTATTCCATCGTAGCAAGTTTAATTCTATTTTGATCTTAGTCCGTGTTGCGTAGTCCCTATGGGATCGACACCTAGAATACTACACACTTGTCGTGCACTTGAGGAGTTGGTTTAGATTATATTTAACTTGAATGCGCATCATTGTACATCATTGAAGCTTGGGAAGTGAATTCACCAACGTTATCAAGCTTCACTTTCTTAATAGGGTAATTTGGGAATTGAGCTCGTAATTTTGTTATTTGAGCATGAAATCTCGCAAATCCAACATTGTGGGTTGATAGTAAACAAACGTGTGACCATCTGCTTGAAGCATCGATCAATATAATAGAAATGGTCCACTTTGTGGATGAATTTGTCCACATATATCCCCATGTATTCGTTCTAAAAACGATGGTGATTCATGCCCAACTTTGACCGATGATGGTCTTATTATCAATTTTCCTTGAGAACAAGCAATATATATGATCTCATGAGATTAAAATATCTTCTGTTTTTTAATGGATGACTGTTTAAGTTTTCAATGGTTCTCCGCATCATTATTGAACCAGGGTGCCCTAGTCGATCATGCCAAATCTTAAACACATCTTAATACCTTGGGTTGAAGGTGGCATATGATTCAACCACTCTTATCCTTGTGAAATGTAATCCAGTGGATAAAGCTGTTAATTGTTCCACAATATGTTTCTTTCTAAAAACCATTGTCGTGATATAAAGATATTCACGATTTTCATCATTCATTGTCTCAACATGATGTCCATTTTGAAGAATATCTTTGAAAGTTTTAGGATTGAGGAGACAATAATGAATCTTGTATAATAAACTTCGTCCCTCTAGACATTATAAAATTTGCTTCTCCACATCCTTCTATTATTGTTGCACTTCCAGATATCGTATTGACATTGGATTCATGTATTCTCATATTGGAGAAATACTTTTTATCTTTCAATATTGTGTGCGTTGTAGCACAATTCGCTAGATATATATCTCCATCGTTGATATTTGATTGTAACATTTTTATGTTACTGTGATCCGATAAATATAGTGATGAGCTTGAAATATATGAAATTTTAGTTGCATATAATGTACAAAAATTTAATAAAATACTATAATAAAAGATAAAACTTAAATTAAACACCAAAAGAAAATTACATTTGAAGTTAAAACAACAAGCTAAAGCTTAAAAATACAAAAAATAAAAATCCATGTCGATATCATTCATTATCATTATGGTCCACGAAATCTACGATGTTGAGATGCATTTCACCTTTATCATGATTAAAAAAATCATCGAGATCATCAGAGACAAAGTTCGTTTGAACATTTTTGTCTTTATCTTTTTATGACTGTTGGTATAAATCAACAAAATGTCTCGGTATACGACACAGTTGAGATCAATGTCCACTCATACCGCACCGATAACATATTGTAACTTTTCTCTTTTTAGTCATATTTTCATTTTCAGTCATTCAATGATCCTTCCTTTTATTATCTCCTTGATGGAAATTGTTTGGTGGAATGCTTCGGCCTATTCCTCTACCGTATCCATGACTACGATCGTAACCACGTCCATAACCTCGACCATGACCACGTATATATCCATGTCCACGATCTTGCCAGTGGTTATAATTGGATGAAGTCGCGTTCATTTCATAGAACGGTGCAAAACCACTGAGACGAACGTGATGATTTTTCATTAAAAACTCGTTTTGTTGTACTACAACGAGGAGAAACTGCAACAACTTGCGATAGGTTTTGAAATCCTTTATGCGATATTGTTGTTGTGAAATGACATTATCAGCATGGAATGTAGATAATGTCTTCTCGAACGTCATAATCACTTATCTTTTCTCTACATAGCTCCATTCTAGAGATTATGTTGAACATCGCAACTGATATTCATCCACGAATTTCTAATCCTGGAATCTTAAATTCAGCCGGTCATTCTTTGTGTTTGGGAGGATCACATATTTTTGTGATCAAATCGATCATTAAGAGATTCCCACAAATTTTGTTGTATCTTCTTTTGTTCGATATTCATTCTTTAACCCATCGGCAATATGATGGCATAAAAATATCATGGCTTTTGCCTTTTTCTCCTCTGAGGAATTATTATCTTGATCAATAGTGGCAATGAGTTTTTTCCTTTTAGATGCATCTTCACATCAAATGCTCATGTCATGTAATTTTTCACAGAGCGATCAAGTGCCACGATTTTTAGATTCACCGGGGTCGAAATGATAACTATATTCAAAAATAAAATTCAAGTTATTCATTATTATAATAATATTTAGAATATGATATAAAAATAAATATGTTAATAAAAAACAATAAATTGAAAATTAAATTATTAGATAAAATTAAACGACATGAATAAATGACATAAAGATAAATAATGAAGCGGCATGACCTTCTTTATAAAAAATTAATAAAAGATAAATACATATGTATTAAGATATTACCTCGTAATCGAGTCTATAAAATCATATAATATAAAATATGTATTTATGTTTGTTATTTAGTCCATAATATTTGATATTTAGTCTATGGTGTATTGTATTTAGTCCAAGATGTTCGATTTTCAGTCTATGATACTGATATTCAGTCCATGATGTCCGGTATTCAGTCTACTATGTTCGGTATTCAGTCCAATATGTTTGGTATTTAGTCCATAATGTTCATATATATATTTTCTAAACTGAGTCCAAAATGAAAGGTAAAATTGATTGAAAATAAAATAAATAAATTTAAAGAAATTTTTTACGGTAAATTTTTTTTTATGGCGTAACTTTTTTACGGTGTGAAATCTATGGTTTTTATTTTTATTTTGTTAGAAGTTTTTGTGCTAATAATGTGTTAAAATTAATTAATAATAATACTATGATCGTAAATAAATATATGGATATATGATATAGATATATGAATGTAAATATGTTTGTATATATAAGATACATATCTATAGATGTTAATAACATGATATATGATATGTATATGCATAATATAATATGCATAATATATGATATATATACTATCATATCATATATTACCATATGCATAATATATGATATGTATATGCATAATATGATATATCTAATAGAAAAATGATAGAAAATTTGCATATAACTTGAATATGAGAGAATGAAGAGAGTACGAGAGAATAAGAAGAGTTTTAAAGTTTGTAAGTTGTGTATTGAAATGAAGGGTTACATTGTCTATTATAAGAAAATAAATCTGACTCTTCAATTTAAAAAATCATAAATTCATTATGACCTTTTTATAAAAGAATCATAAACTCAATATGACCATTCATAAAAGTATTAGACATTTAAAATTTATATAGTTATAATTTATATAATTATAAGACTAATATTTATTATTATAAGATAATTACATTCTGGTATATTACTTTTACAACAAAAGGATCAAATATATACAAACACTTCTTAAAAAGATGTCCTTATTTCTTGTATTATCCAAACAATTTTAGAGAAATTATCATAGCAATTTTCGAATTTGTTTCAAATCGATAAAAAGTATAAAAACTATTTACTCATATATTTGTTCATGAATTTATTTATCACTTCAATATTAATTATATGCTAATTCTATAATAATATATAAACTTTTAAAATTTCTTTTAAATTGATTCAAAAGCACAAAAGCCGTTAAATTGCCTTATTAGAAATAATTTCAAAAGTTTATATATTATTCTAAAAATAAGATATTCATTCATATATATATCATTTTAAAAGTAACATGTTAATTCATTTATTATTGTAAAGTGACAGATAAATTTATAAATAAATGTGTGAATAAATAATCCATATCTTTTTTCAGTTAAATTGAAACAAATTGGAAAATTGTTATGAGATTTTTCACTTCTTATATATATCATAAAAATATTTTTATTTTACATTCCTTGGAAGAATGTTGCGCCACATAATTAAAAGAATAAGATCTCAAATGATACGCTTGAAACGCATTTAATGATGAATGAACATAAACTCAAAATAATGAACGAACATAATATATAATATATTGTAAAATATTGCAATAATGTATACTATATTCTTATTTATTGCATTAAGAAAATTAAAATAACTATTGAGGTGAGCTTTGTAACAACCGGACCTTAGCAAAATCAAAATGATGAATGGGCATAAACTCAGAATCACGTCGCCAACGAAACTGCGTTTTGGACATTACAGAGAACATAACCAAACTATGTGACATTGTAACTAAACAATAGCTAAGCTTTTAAATTATTACGGACAAAAAAATATCTCATTATTATTAGCTTTGATCATCCATGAAACTTCGATTGCTCTTCTTTCAATACAAATCCATCCAACTATAAAATACTAAACTTTTGAGACCATATCGCCACCGCTGTAAAACTCTAAAAAAGCAAATCTTGAGACCCTTTTAATCAAGAAAATGGCTATTTCTTGTGTTGGAAGGTTCACGTTCTTGATCCTCTCTCCCTTTGGTCTACTAACTTTGCCATGGCCATCGCGGGTAACTTTCAAAGAGATGTTCCGATAACTTGGGGAGATGGTCGTAGAAAGATTCTAGATAACAGGAATCTTCTCACTCTTTCGCTTGACCAATTCTCTGGTTCGGGGTTTCAGTCAAAGAACGAATTCCTCTATGGCAAGGTCGAGGCTCAAATCAAGCTTGTACTTGGTAACTCTGCTGGCACCGTTACCACATTCTATGTAAGTTCAATCTAATTCATTTACTTTTATGTTTCTTTATGATTTGAAAGAACTATAAAATTTATGGATACATTTTACTTACTTCCTTGTTCAGTTAAAATCACCTGGAGTAATATGGGATGAGATCGATTTCAAGTTCTTGGGTAATCTCAGTGGTCACCCCTACACTTTGCATACTAATGTCTACACACAGGGCAAAGGTGACAAAGAGCAGCAATTCCATCTCTGGTTCGACCCAAACTAATGTCTACATACAGGGCAAAGGTGATAAAGAGCAGCAATTCCATCTCTGGTTCGACCCAACAGCTGATTTCCACACTAATTCTATCACTTGGAATCCCCAGAAAATCATGTAAGTTCTCTCAGTACGCATTATTTGTATGATTGATGATTAGTGGACTCAAATGACGTTTTGTTTCTGTTCACTTTCAACTTCACAGTTGACGGAATCCCAATTAGAGAGTTCAAAAATTTCGGGGCAATTGTCATTCCATTCCTAAGAACCAACAGATGAGGCTCTACGCCAGTCTTTGGGAAGCTGATGAATGGGCCACAATAGGAGGACTAGTCAAGACAAAGTGGTCACACGCTCCTTTCATCGCTTCTTACAGGAACTACAATGCAAACGGGTGTGTTTAAGCCAACGGAAGATCGTCTTGTCCTGCTATGTCACCTGGTTCACGTGGTAACAATGCATGGTTCTCGCAAGAACTTGATTTCAGGGGCAAAAACATGATCAAATGGGTGCAGCGGAAGTACATAGTCTATAATTATTGTACCGACAAGAAGAGGTTCCCTCAAGGTGTTCCCACGGCGTGTAACATGTCCTGATTCTTCGCTGTTTCGAAGTCTCCATTATTGCCTCCTGCTCAGTGAAGTTATTTTTGTGTTCAATGTGTCTTTAAAATGATTTTATTTGATATATGTTGGACTCAGTTTCGGTGAAATATCGATTTTATTCAAATTATTCGTAATAAACTGTATAAAAATAAAGACAAATACTTTAAAAATCGCCTCTTGAATTTGCTTTATATTTTATGAACAATCTTTTAGTATTTGAAAATGTGAAGCCCAAAAACACTGAAAATATCTTGAAATTTTGAATATATATACATACACATTGTTCCTCCAATACTCGAAACAGATGACTCAAGCTATCCATAAGCAATCACCAATCGAACTGCAGTCAATCCTCGAAACAGATGACTCAAGCTATCCATAAGCAATCACCAATCAAACTGCAGTCAATCCTTCGACACAACAAGACCTTCAACAAATCACCTCATTCACGGATAAAAAATGCAACTCTAATCCAAATCAGCAATCCTCCCTCGCCACCATGTAAGCCAAAATCTCTACAATTCCTTCTGCACGATTGAGAGCCGTTACACCAGAAACGTAGGTTGTACCAATCAAGCTAGCAAACAAATTCTTTGAGCTCTCCTCTCTCTCTCTTAGTATTCTTTTAGTTATCGTTGTTCTTTTTTGTAAAAACCTTTATATAAGAGGTTATTGATACATGGTTTAAGAGTGTGAAAAAATAAGTGAGAAAAAATTCATCTTTCTATTCTTATTTTATTTATGGTATCAGAGAGCTTGAGTTCTCTTTGCTCTTCATTCAATGGCTTATATCGAAGAATACTTGTTTCCTATACATGTTAACATATCAAACCTTGTTACATTAATAGGAAAGCACAATAGAAACATTGTTCAAAACCCTTGTAGATCGAAGTATCCTAAAATCAAAAGCTTTTATCACTGTCCAGCTCCTAGAAATGCTGCACAAATCAAATGCCCAATCCACTGCTTGAATCTTGGCTTCAAACTGATCAATTAGTCAAGTCTTGGGTCCTTGGTACTCCGTCAGAGAAAGTGTTTGGATATGCTCTTGGTCTTGAAACATCAGTTGAGGTATAGCATTCTCTTGCAAGACATTTTAATCAAATCTCAATATCTAGAGAATATGATATGTTAGCTTCTCTCCAACTGCTAACAAAAGAAGGCAGAAGCATGTAAGACTATTTGTGTGAGTTTAGATCCATTTGTGATCATCTCACATCCACTGGGAATCCAATTTCTGAACCCATAAATATTTAGACTAGTGCAAGGCTTAGGAAAGAATTTCAAGCTTTTTCTACAGTTATTCATACTAATATGCACAAACCTCCCTATCCAACATATGAAGATGTTGAATCTCAGTTCAATAGCTTGGCTTTAAATACAAAGTTTCAACGTGCTCCACAAGTAAATCCTAATCTTTCTTTTAATACACAACATGGACATACAACACAATCTGGTTTTCCTGTCCATAGTGGTTCTGCAACTACTTTGGCAGAGGAAGCAATTCAAACAATACTCGAGGAAATGGTCAAGGTTACCTCCGTGGTCGTGGTGGTTTCTCATCAAGAGGTAGAGGATTTCATCAGGAGGTGTATAACAATAACCCTATTGCTAAACATCAAAATACACCAAATCTACAACCTTCAAGACCAGTATGCCAAAATTTTTGTACAATTGGTCACAATACCCTCAAAGCTTTGATATTCTTCAAGCCCTTACTACATTTCAAGTCTCAGAAAACTCAAGAATAGAGTGATACAGTGGTTCCGGAGCCTCCACACATGTTACCAGCACAATTCAAAATCTACAACCCGCTCAATCTTATCTTGGAACTAATAGCATTATGATTGGAGATGATTAATTCCTACCAATCACACATTTTGACTCTTCCTCCTAGGTCAATCATGAAGGTAACTTACTACCAAACAACATCTTGGTAGTTTCTAATATACACAAAATTTTACTTTATGTTTTTTCAATTAACAAATGGTTATCCATGTTGTTTTATCTTTAACAAGTTTTGTGTGTCTATTAAGGATGTTCAAACCCGTAAGACGTTAGACAAAGGAAACAAGCATTATGGCATCTACAAGTTATCTGAATTATCATTTCATGCTTTCTACCCAGTAAAACATAAGACCACTTTGGAAGATATTTGGCATTGGTGGTTGGGTCATCCCAACTCTCAAGTCCTCCGGCTTCTCAAGAACAACAACTCTATCTTTATTAGTAAAAAAGCACTAGTTTGTGTGTTTTCTGTCAGTTGGGCAAAAGTGTTCAGCTTCTATTTTCTAATTCTGTATTAAAAACTTTTAAACCTTTACAACATTTGCATTGTGGTCTCTGGGGAATTTCTCTTATACCCTCTAATCAAGAGTTAAATTATTATGTTATTTTCGTTGATGATTGCTCAAGATTTTGTTGGTTTTATCCTTTCAAAACTAAGTCATATTTCTTCCCCATCTATAAATCCTTTCAGAACTTGGTGGAAAACCATTTCAACAAAAAGATAAAATTAAATAAATTAGTGTGATGGAGGTGGGAATTGACAAGCAAATTTTTTTTATGCACTTAACTAATTGTGGTATAGAGCTACAGATGTCTTATCCTCATACACCTCAACAAAATGGCCTTATCGAGAGAAAGCATAGGCACATTGTAGAGTTGGGATTTTCCATGATGTTCACCGCCAAAGTACTTTAAGTTACTGGGTTGGTGCTTTTTATACTACGAATTTTCTATCTAATCTTCTACCATCAGCCGCTTTAAATCACAAATTATCTTTCTTCATGATTCATGGTAAAGATCCTGAATACACCTCGTTTAGAGTCTTTGGGTGTAGTTGCTTTCCTTATCTTCGACCTTATTTTATACACAAGTTAGAGCCAAGTTCGTCATGTTGTCTATTCTTAGGATATAATAAAAAATATAAAGGGTATTGTTGTTTATATCCAGCTACGGATAGAGTATATATAAGTAGACATGTTGTTTTTTTATAAAAATAATTTTCCTTTTCAAAGTGATTATGTTAATTGTACATAATCTGTAGCTTCACCATTGTTACAAGCATGGTATAAGTTTTTCATTTCAAACAAACAACCATGTGATGTCTCACGTAAACATGTGTATTAACTTCCACCATATGTTTTATTTCTTGAATGTCATGAATATTCTACACCACTAACTACCACAACATCAGTGATAACAAAAGCTACTGATACCCGTCTGCTCCTATAATAAGGTCTACACATCAAATGACAACAAAATTGAGATC
The DNA here is from genome assembly GCA_036759665.1 of Gynandropsis gynandra. NCBI lineage: Eukaryota > Viridiplantae > Streptophyta > Magnoliopsida > Brassicales > Cleomaceae > Gynandropsis > Gynandropsis gynandra. The sequence goes on along the minus strand of CM071870.1, from coordinate 27,323,507 downwards.
AAGTATCACTCAATCAACAAAATTTAGACAAATTGATTAAGAATTCTTACATGAACTTCAAGAAAGTGTTTTCATGGTTCAACCTCCTGAATTCATTGATCCTAATCATCTTAATTATGCTTGCAAATTGAAAAAGACTCTTTATGATTTAAAGCAAGCTCATTGAGTTTGGTTTAATAAGTTTAGTTCTTATCTCCTTGAATTTGGCTTCATGTGTAGTATTTCGGATCCATCTTTGTTTATTTACAGAAATGACAATGATATCTTGGTGCTTTTGCTCTATAATGATGATATGATAGTCACAGGAAGTTCATCCTCGCTTTTAAATCTTCTCATCACTAATCTTAATGTCAAATTCTCAATGAAAAATCTTGGTCAACTTCATTATTTTCTTGGTATTCAAGCTCTCTTTCACATTAATGGTATATTTTTTTCACAAACAAAGTATACATATGACATACTGGTTCATTCTAAAATGTATGAATCTAAACCTTTTCCAACCCCTCTACCCCAAAAAATATTTCAATCGCAATCTGGTGACAAGAAGTTTTCTGATCCTTCTCAATTTAGAAGCATTGTAGGTGGTTTGCAATATCTTACTCGTCCCAATATTAGTTATGTTGTGAATTATATATGTCAAAAGATGCATGGTCCCACTCTTTCTGATTATAAAGTTCTAAAACATATATTACCTTATGTTAAGGGCACTTTGCATCTTGGTTTACACTTGCATTCCCGTAATTCACTTGATCTTCATGCCTTTAGTGATAGTGATTAAGCTGGATGTAAAGATACACGTAGATCTACGATAGGATTCTACACCTTTCTTGGTCCACTGAGAGACAACCAACAGTTTCCGTTCCTCGATGAAATGAAGTATCGAGCTATGGCATCACTTGCGGCTGAATTAACATGGATCTCATTTGTGTTGCGAGATCTTGGTATTTATCAATCTAAACCTTCTATATTGCATTGTGATAACCTCTCTGTGGTTATAAAAAATATGAAATAAAGACAAATATTTTAAAATTTTGTTACTTGAATTGGCTTCATATTCACACTTACACATTTCTGAACGATTTTAGTATTTGAAAATGTTAAATTAAGGAGAGCTGTTACTGTCCAATCCCTTTGCATTGTTATAAACTCCTGACTCAACCGCGGCAATTTTCCGAGTTTCAGACACCGTGCTGAGTGCCACCATGGCGATTGCGCCGCGGCCAAGGCTTCCACAGGGCTTCAACGTACCTTACTGGCTTGAGCCTCGGATACCTCTCTCCGAAATCCCACTCTTTGCCTTCGAACACTATCCCTTCCCTTGTCGCAATGTGAACGGTGCACGCCGATTTCCTGATGCAGATCTCGGCCTCGACTGCCGTTGTACGGATATCCACATCGGCCGTACCGAGCACCGACCGGAAATGACAACGGTGGATCTCCTCCTCTAGTTTCCCTCCGCCTTCTACTATTATGTTAAAGGAATGCCCCGACGACGGATTCGCCGACCGTCGCCACCCGTAGTCGAGGCGGCTGCCGGTGAGGGCACGGCAGTGGTAGACGATCTCGGGCCGATTTATCCCGTACATTCCGTTGCGCATAATGAGCTTCGTGGTGATGAATTCAGGCCGGTTGCCGTGTGCGGTCGAGATTACCTGTATAACAAGCAACCATGGAACTATGGATTTGAGGATTTTGTTGTTGTTTGACCTCATTCGCAAGTTTTTTCGTGTTTGTGGGGAAATTATTTTCGTTTCTTAGTTGTTTCCGATTTTTCAACCTTTTTTTTCTTGGAAAATTTGCTTGAATAACTGAAAGCTGTTGAAATTGCATATATTTATAAGTTTCGATTTCATTTTTTCCTTTTTTGGTGAACTTTTTGTTTATTTATTATTAGATTTTTTGTTAAATTAACAGAACAATTACACTTAATCCTAGATCGTGCATATATTAAGAAATATCGTGTCCAAGAGAAAAAAAAAGGATTTCATAACCATCACAACCAATTGAACAAGATTATTCTGAATTTCAATGTAAACTTTTTTTTTGGGTGAAATAAGATCATTCGATGTAAAGATTACAGAGGAATTATCTATGCGTTCTTGGTTAGAGGGTAATGCATAGTTTCATTCATCCATATTGTATATACATATATATCTTTTTGGAAAATGAAAAATTTATAAACAGAAACGAAAAAAGAAAGGAGTGGAGTGTGTGCACATCGGGTATCCAGAATACTCAGAGCTCGAATCCGAATATCAAGGATGGCGTATTTTTATTCGAAATGGAATCCATGAAATGTGGATATTAAAAAAATTGGTCTGATATCTGCGGGTATTTAAATTCGACTTTTTTTAATATTAGAACATATATTGGTATTTAAATTCGACTTTTTCTTAATATTAGAACATATATTGGTTCAGATTGGATTTAAGTTCGAATTCGAGCTCAAGTTCGTATGTCCGATCCATACCAAAACCAATAATAATATCATTTTCGTAATTTTCATAAAAACTTAGGATAATTTTATAAATTAATATAAATACTCGGATATACGTGGATATCTATTTGTGAAAATAAAAAAAACAAATCCGAACCTACATATTTAAAATTTTATTACTCGTACTCGAATCCGTTGATTCGAGTATTATTGATCTTAGGTTGGGGATGGATTTTGGATCGAAACGGATTTTTTCAGATATTTTGTTTACTCCCAAATATAGAAAAAATAGATTAAAGAAACAAATTAATTGTACTACAGTTATTTTAATGGTCGAAAAGAGTAAAACCAAATGTTTAAAAAAATATTCATCATTGGAAGGGAAAGGATTAGTCAATAGGACAACTAAAAGTTTACATCTAATGACTCGTTTGATCTTTTGAATCAAAATTGAAGAGGACAACGAGGACAGCCATGATTTCTCTCAAGCCACACACTTTAGATAAAGCAGTGCATAAGGAGACAAACAATAAGTCCAAACGATAATATCTTCACTGGAATTGACACGAGGGAGATGATGACCCGAAGTCGGAGGGAAGAGCAGATGTCCTTGTTGTAGCTAGAGTCAAAAAATAAGTTATTTGTCGTTTTCTACACTGAAAAACATGTATGTCAGAATTTGACTGGCGAAGAGGGAGAGAAAGCTTCCTGGGTTCTTCGACAAGGAGGTCTGCGACATCCTCGACAGCGGCGCATCCTCAAGACTTTGAGGTCCATCGATTAGAATGTAATGGCAAAGCTTCAGTCAGGTTTTTTTTTTCTTCCCATCTCCTAAATTTTGAATCACTTCATATCTGATTTCGTGGAATTTGGTTAGCTCTTCGAAGTTTTGATATTAAAGTTTTTGATTAGCGGTGGATTTTGGGGGTTTTGTGTTCATACTTGGTTTATTTAGCAATGGATTGGTTCTGATGGTTCTTTGCGGTTGTACATACTACTGTCTCTACGCATTATGCTCCTTGCTGCTCTATATTTGCAGAGGAAAGGGCATCTTCTGATGGAGAGGAAGCCGCTAGCTGCGTGGTCTTCTCATGGAGAACAAGCTTGGGATCAATCTGAAAAAACCTTAACCGGTGTGAAAGAGAGGCTAAGGTATCCTCGGTTGAGAAGAGAGACAAATTGTTGGTGTGCCCATCTGTGGATTTGAAGTAGCCAGTGGCATCGAACCTCGGCGAGTACCACAAACCGCACCGGAGATTCGCCACAAGGGGAATTTCTTAAACATTCCTTCACCATTAGAGGAATGTTTAAGACATCTAGATCAGAATTTCTCAGTCGGAAAATCACAAAATTCATTCATTTCTAATACCGTTTATTAGAAACATTCCCCACCAATTACATCTCGCAACGCGCGGGTATCCTCAAATCGGCGACGGTGAATTCGAAATTACTTTTGTCCAGGTTTTGCTTCTCTTTTCATGATTATTATGACCACAATTGGTTGCTTTTTCCACTCTCCTTACTCATTGTTTGTTTGGATTTCGGGTGAAGGTATGTGGAATAGGGAAAAGGGATTCTACAACCGCACTAGATCGATGAGCTCGAATTTGTAATAGGAGATGGTGAAACGAAGTTGGGACTTTCCCATGGTCCCTTTGGAGAAATCCTAAAATCAGCGATGGTTAATTCGAAATTACTTTTGCCCAGGTTTTGCTTCTCTTTTCATGATTATTATGACCATAATTGATTGCTTTTTCCACTCTCCTTACTGATTGTTTGTTTGGATTTGGGGTGAATGTATGTGGAACAGGAAAAAGGGATTCTACAACCGCATAACTTGATCGATAAGCTCGAATTCGTGATAGGAGATGCTGAAGCGAAGAAGAAACCTTCCAATGGTCCCTTTGGAGAATTCCTTAAATCGGCGATGGTGAATTCCAAATTACTTTTGTTTAGGTTTTGCTTCTCATTTCATGATTATTATGATCACAATTGATTGTTTTTCCACTCTCCTTACTGATCGTTTGTTTGGATTTAGGGTGAAGGTATGTGGAACAGGGAAAAGGGATTCTACAAGCGCATAACTTTATCGATGAGCTCGAATGTGTGATAGGAGATTATGAAGCGGAGAAGGGACTTTCCAATGGTCCCTTAAGAGAAATCCTCAAATCCGCCATGGTGAATTCGAAATTACTTTTGTCCAGATTTTGCTTCTCTTTTCATGATTATTATAACCGCAATTGATTGCTTTTTTCACTCCCCTTACTTGATTATTATGACCACAATTGATTGTTACTACATTACTTCTTTTTGCTTTTTGTCAGTGTAAGATTTCATATTTGTTTCGATTTCGGCTTTGGGTTACTTTTTTTCCGCTTTGCTCAATATATCGGGGTTTTGAAATTTGGATTGAGAATTGAGGTTGCTGCACGGTCTTCAATTTTAAAGTATGCTTCCTATTATAGATATGAGATGAGCTCGAATTTGTGATAGGAGCTGATGAAGGAAGAAGGGACTTTCTAATGGTCCCTTTAGAGAAATCCTCAAATCGGCGATGGTGAATCTGAAATTACTTTATCTAGGTTTTGCTTCTCTTTTCATGATTATTATGACCACACTTGATTGCTTTTTCCCTTATTCACTCAAGAGGAATAGAAACCGATCGATGGGAAGCCAATCAGGAAATTGATTACGGTTACGGGTAAAGGGAGCTACGTTAAGTTCGAATCGGAGGTGCAAAGAGGAAGGCGACATATGGCTGGGAATGAGAGGGTCCCATATTCCTCAAGGTTTTTTTCCTTCTCTTTATCCTCAATTTCTCTTTCGGGTTCTGGGGATGTTTTCTATAATTAGGATTTCAATCAAGTGGCTGTTGAGGTACACTTAAATTATACTTTGGATCTCATGTGCACAAATCTGTTGTTAGATGGAAGTACATTCCCGGTCAAGATATCTTTCACTGCTTAGTTCCAGAAAGGATTTTTAGTTGCCTTTTAGCCGATGCGGAGAGCTCAGTGGGAGCAAGAGCACCACTCTCCGCTTCTGTCTGATCGAAATCATCAAAAAGCCATAGGAAGGACGCAATAGTAGCTTGGTTTGGATGGGTCTCTGATAGCAAAGTTGGCAGCTGATCCAATCCATGAGAGGAGTCCTTCTTTTCCTTCAATTTCCACGCGTGGTATTCCTTTTTATTTCCATGTGTGATAAGCCACTATTCTCGCGCGCAGCGAGCCGATTTCGCCGCTCAGGCAGGGGGGCGATCGAGCTGCACAGGTTAGGTGCACTCAGACTGAAAGCAGGCAATCGACACTCTCAGGCCAAGGCAAGAGACGAGGGAAGCTAAGGCTTTAGGTTTTCCATTTCTTCGTTAGTGTCCTTTTCGAAGCCTCACACCTACAAAAGTAATTTAAGCCTTCTAACTTGAAAAGGCCGCTTGCTGAACCTCTGCAATACTGAGTCAAGTTGTTACGCTTTTTGTGCTATTGTAGCGACACTTTGATATGCTTATTTGCCATGCTGTATGCGGAATCTGGAGAACATTTGAAACCCCTCCATGTCTGGGAACGAGAGGGTCCCAGATTCTTCAAGGTATTTTTCCTTCTCTTTATCCTCAATTTCTCTTTATCCTCAAGGTATGTTTTCTATAATTAGGATCTCAATCAAGTGGCTGATGAGGTACACTTAAATTATACTTTGGATCTCATGTGCTCAAGTCCGTTGTTAGACGGAGGTACTTGCTCGGTCAAGTTATCTTTCACTGCTTAGTTCTGGAATGCAAACTAAGGGGAACCCATAAATTGAATTGTGTTCTTGTTTGTCCAGATATAATAAGTTCCTTAGCTGATACCTTGCTTTGTTTTTCTATGTTTAAATGTTTCTACTATTCATTTCAACACTTTACTTCCAGACCAATGGTGGAGAATCTGAGTCGTTATGCTTCTTGGGCCAATCCATATTTTCTATTTCCATCGCAATATGTAGATTAATTGAGTCATTATGATGAAAGATACCCCATTTCATAATCCACGGGCTGAAGAAAGGACTTTTGTTGGCACTATAGGAGCTAGGATGTCGAGTCTTAAAAAAGAAAAATTGAATGTTTTACTAAGGCAGTTCGTGAAGGATTTCAATCAAGTGGCTGATGAGGTATAGAAGGGGATTTGAGGATAAAGAGAAGAAAATTCCGACGAAGCCGACATGAGGCAAAGGAAGCGGCAGAAGGTGTATCTTAGCGAGGACGAAGACGGCGACGGTATGGAGATGAAGGTGCCTGAGAGGGAGAGAAGGGGAAGTCAAGAGCAACACGCGTCGGAGGAGGAGGAGTACGAGGAGGAATAGAAATTGGCCGATGCGAAGCCAAGCGGGAAATTGATTGCGGTTACGGGTAAAGGGAGCTACGGTAAGTTCGAATCGGAGGTGCAAAGGGGAAGGCGGCATATATTTGGGAACGAGAGGGTCCCAGATTCCTCAAGGTATTTTTTCTTCTCTTTATCCTCAATTTCTCTTTCGGGTTCTGGGGATGTTTTCTTTAATTAGGATTTCAATCAAGTGGCTGATGAGGTATACTTAAATTATAATTTGGATCTCATGTGCTCAAGTCTATTGTTAGACGAAAGTACTTGTCTGATCAAGATATCTTTCACTGCTTAGTCCGAGAATGCAAACTAGGGGAACCCATAAATTAAATTGTGTTCTTGTTTGTCCAAATATAATAAGTTCATTAGCTGATACCTTGCTTTGTTTTTCTCTGTTTTAATGTTTCAACTATTCATTTCAACACTTTACTTCCTGGCCAGTGGCAGAGAATCTGAGTCGTTATGCTTCTTGGGCCAATCCATATTTTCTATTTTCATCTCAATATGTACATTAATTGAGTCATTTTGATGAAGGATACCCCATTTCATAATCTACGGGCTGAAGAAAGGACTTTTGTTGGCACTATAGGAGCTAGGATGTCAGATCTCGGAAAATAACAATTGAATGTTTTACTAAGGTAGTGTGTGAAGGATTTCAATCAAGTGGCTGATGAGGTACACTGGAATTATACTTTGGATCTCATGTGCTCAAGTTCGTTGTTAGACCTTAGATATAACGTAGGGTTTTTGTGATTTGATTCATTTTCAGATGCTGGAACCCCTTCGCTCCTTGAACGAATTTCAATCTCTACTTCAAACCAAAAGTGTATCGCCCTTGCTTATTTCAGCAGGTTGAGAGGTGAGACAATATTTCGCTTGGATATCTGTCTATAGCTTGAGAGGCACTTGCATGTAAACAAATTATGCGTGTTGAATTTTCTTTAGGTATATGTCTTTGTAGTTTACTTTTCACCTTCGTGTTTGTTCCTTTGGCTGCAGCATGTAGAATCATTTTTGGCTTCTGACAACAGCTTCTTCAGGAGGCAGCGAAAAATTATTCCAACGAAATACTCGCCAGAGTAATGCTCTGAAACATTCTTATTGCAATTTTAGACATCCTTATCAGCATTCATACACAACCTGCCCAAAGTTAATTTTATTTTTATTTTTCTTTTGACAAGCTGGACAATATGGAGCAAGAACTCGAGAAATTCCTTGACAATGTGATGACTACATGCAGGTATTTCCGATTTCAAGCGTTTATTCAATATTTCTATATCATATAGCTGATGTACTGTTATTGATTATTACGTTTCCAAATGGTTACTTATAAATAGTTGTTAACTCTAAATCACATACCTATGACCCGTGATGAAAAGCGAGATCTTCATAAAGCAATTAAGGAATTACCCATGGGAATCTTGACCATGTTTCTGACATCATTCGAAACCATTATTTAGCATCTGGGAAAGATTTCTCTGATGAGGTTTTAGTTGACCTGCAGTAGGGGGTAAGATGCTGAAATCTTTAGTGGGTCTACTTTAGTAGTTCATATTTACAAAATACAAAGCCGTTTAAACAAATGTTTTCCAGGACAATATAATGCTTGGGAGATTGTATTTCTTTGTTCAAGCAGTCAAGAGTGCCCAAAAGCTGACAACCTAGAAAAACATTACGGTAAATATTTCCCATTCTGTCTCCCCTCTATAGTGATATGAAAGACAATGAGAACATATGGGTTTCATGAGAATTAAAGCTAGAGGTTTAGCTTGACTTACGTTTCCTATTAACCACATTAGATTTGATTTACGTTTCCCTATTCTACCCTTCTCACCGGATAAACGCATCAAAGGTTTTTTTGACATAGTAAACTCATTAGCACCATTAATTATTCTAAAAGAAAGACCAACAATAACTTAATGGGTTTTCCCTAACTCATTAGCACCTTTAATTATTCTAAATGAGGTTGTAACAACATTTTTAAATCATTTAATAGCTTTTTGTTGGCCATTGAATTGGAAATATTTCGACACCAACAAAAGGAATTGAATGTGGAATGAGGTCTTGATTCAAAATGCATGGTTGTATATGTATTGAACAATATGTGTCAAAATTATGTGTAGTAGAGGTAATGACTGAATCAACTGATGGCAGTATGAGTGGACCAAATGTGTTCAGTTACTACCGATCTCAAGTGGCGGAACATATGTCTGAATAAGATACCCCATTCATTATGTCTGAATAAGATACCCCATTTCATAATACATGGGCTGAAGCAAAGGACTTCCGTTGGCACTATATGAGTTAGGATGTCAGATCTCAGAAAAGAAAAAATGAATGTTTTACTAGGGTAGTGCGTGAAGGATTTCAATCAAGTGGCTGATGAGGTATACCGAAATTATACTTTGCATCTCATGTGCTCAAGTCCGTTGTTAGACCTTAGATTTAACATAGGGTTTTTGTGATTTGATTCATTTTCAGATGCTGGAACCCATTCGCTCCTTGAAAAAAAAATAAATCTCTACTTCGAGACAAAAGTGTATCGCTCTTCCTCATTTCAGCAGGTGGACAGGTGAGACAATATTTTGCTTGGATGTCTGTCTTCTGATAGCTTGCGAGGCACTAGTATGTAAACAAATTATTCGTGTTCAATTTTCTTTAGATATATGTCTTTGTAATTTACTTTCCACCTCCGTATTTGTTCCTTAGAATCGTTTTTTGCTTCTGACAGCAGCTTCTTCAGGAAGAAGTGAAAAATTATTCCAACGAAATACTCGCCAAAGTAATGTTCTGAAACAGTTTTATCTGATTTCAAGAATTTTATCTGATTTCAAATATTGCTGATTATGATGAATCTTATGATGCTGTGTTGAAATCTGTGTTATGGGTGTTGTTTCTATGATTCACATAACACTAACATTGATCACTTGAGGTACATTGTTTCTGTTTCAGCCACTGAAAATATGACGAAAGACCTTCAGATGGACCCTCTTGCCAAGATCACAATCTCTGGCATTGACACAATAACCTTCAATTTCTTTAGTTTCTTGGAAAAAAAATCTGTAACTTGGGATAAATTGTGAAAATCAATGTGCATTCGGGTTTTGATACCGTAGAAGCGACGGAAGAGATACCTGTGGGGGAAAGATCTATAGTGGAAGAATATCCAGTTAATGAGTGAAAGCAATCTGATTTATTGGAGGAAGGGTATGAAGAAAGGCCACAGCTTGACAACAACCCGTGAAGAAAGGCCATATCTTTAATTTGAGGTATTTGGATACTGAAAGTTCTAATGGATCAACCGACTCTGTCAAAACCATTTCCTTTTGGTTAGGTAGAACTCTCCTTGTCGTTTATCATGATGTTGTTTATATTCTTTTTTTGCTGATTTGGTTTATCTTTTTCGTGAATCATTATTATATATGTTGTTGTTGCATTTGATTCGTTGTATTATTTTGTATTTGATTATGCTTCAGGGGCTCTCTCGCAAGGCAGCGATAGACTTCAGCCGTGTTTAATTGAAAGCATAGTTCTCGCACCAGTTGCCTACGCAAATTACCATCTTCATGTGGCTGTGACGTTGGGACCCTTCAACATTTGGACGGTTTTCCTAAGACCCTTCAACATTTGGACGGTTTTCCTAAAACGCTTACCGGTGAAAGATGTTCGAAGGTTGTTGTGTCAAAGGTTGTAGGTTAGGTTATGGTTGTTGTTTGAAGGTTCTTGTGTCGATGGTTGTTGGTTGTAGTTCAAAGGTTTATGTAGTTATGTGGTCGATGGTTTAGATTATGGTTATAGATGTTCTAAACAAAACAGACAGTTTTGAATGTGTGCTTATTCTAAACAAAACAAAAAACGGAAAAAATTCAATAGTAGTTGTATAATTGTCGTTTTGATCATTTTTGGTCAGATGCATTTATCTATTATTATTAAACACGTTATGTAGTTCTGTCTACACACGGCTAAAAACCAAATGTGTTTTTTACATAGGCAATGAACTGGTCATATCATAGTGAATTGAACCTAAATGATGGTGATTCCCTTTTCCAGTCTTTTAGAATAATGGCAGCGATAGTTACAGTTACGATGTAGAAATATCATAAGCTACCACATTGCTCATGAATCACATTGCTCCTATGAATGGGATATGCACGGATTTAGTATAGTTAAGTCATCCTAAGATAACTAAATATTAATTCATAAGCCAGCCAATCATTGGAGTATGCAAAATGCTAAACTATGTGATCTTATTGTATATGCATACTATCCTAGAGTTGTTAAGATGTCAACTCTAATATAGGACCAACGACGACAAGGATATGCATGGTTTTATAGGTAACAAAGATTGTTTTGGAGGGACATGATTTTACGGTAGATGGAAGAGGTTTGGGTTTGATATTTAATTGACATTTTCATCGACATATGAGTCACAAGGCTTAGTTACGCTTATTGTTGAAAATTGTGACACTCATTTTCTTTATATGACCTTAAAATGTTTACGTTTTGTTACGCAAGAAGTTAATTGTGATTGGGATCTAATGCCTTTTATCCTATTATCTCAATTTATTTCGAGTATCCAATTTTTTAGACCGTTCTATGCTTTGGATTGCAAGAATATTTGGTAAAGAGTGCTAAGTATTGGATTCGTCGGCATGAACTGCATTTAGGTAGATGTGATATGAGAACAATGAGTTGCTTTGTTTCCTTGATATTGCATTTAGGTAGATGATTGCAAATGACCAATAATATTATATATTACATGACAATTTTAAATAAGATTTGTTGCCTTCTGCTTACAATCACCTTCTATTTATCTCTCACTGATCTTATTATATACTTTTTATTTTACATGATTTAGATCCAAGCTTAAGATGTGTGATACGCATGCACAGCGTACCATATCATGGATCCATTACATCGCACGCTAAGGAACAACGCCTTTTAGGACTTTTTTAAGAATTTGGAGGAGACAAAACACGTTCATTGACAATCGTATGTTTGGTCTTGGTTTTTTATTCCTTAGTGAAACTATGAGTTCTATTAATGTATTTGCGTATTCCATATTATATCAATATCTTTCATCATCATGTATATACTGCCGAATGTTGGTGACTACATGTTAACCAACAATACTATGCGCATATTTTTAGAGAGGATAAAATTGTGGAGAAAGTGACGGACGCGATTCATTCTTACCGACAATTGGTTGGATTGGTTGGCCATAGAGAAGTTGTATAGGGTAAATACGTTTGAAATAAATCAAATATACTACTTCTTTACTACTAAACTCATCTACTGAATCTTTAAACTTGTAGATGTTGTTTGACTCCTCATTACTATGCAAGGATCAAATTTGCGTCTGCCAACCTCCGATCAAAAAATTCTAATCCGATTGTTATTGGATAGTTAAGTTTTATATTGTTACTCCATCAATTGTTATTTCTTCTATTAGCCAACTTACTGATCACACTTCAACATTTCAAATAGAGAAAATATCTCATAAAAATAATCATGCTAGATAACATTTATTATTTTATATATTTTTCAATGTTATTCGTACTTATTCTTTCTAAATATATCAAACATGTTTGTTAATGATTCATCCGTCCTACTCCACCCACATCTACATATCCCACAGCTAAATCCAAACATGTATTTCAAGCATATGTAAGTTTTCAAAAATGCGAATCTTATCCGTATCAAGAAATATCTGAAATCGTGTTATTGATTAAATTTAGTCCTCAATATTTATGCAGGTATGAATAAGATGAATAATCATTAAAATGCTACGACTCAAATCATGCAATCGTTTTTTCCCCATTTATAGACAACAATTTTACATACGTTATAAACAAAATGTACTATTAGTATTCGCTACAACTTATAAATCTATAGATCAAATTAATACATTGAAACTTTAATTTTCTATGTTCATATTGGTCAGTATGCATATTGAATCTAATGAAAATGTTCAATTTAATAAATTTTACACAAAACGTAAGATAACCATATTTCAATGATCACAAATCCGCACGTAGCGTGGGTATCACCTAGTTTAGTAAACAATTTACAATTTCACATCATATCCACTACTAGAAAATATCAATTTAGGGATGACAAAATATTTCTCTAATTCATCAAAAAAAGCATTTTCACACGCATTCCATATAGATTTCATCTTTCCATATTTGAATTCATCCAATAGGGATTGAAATTCAATCTAGAATTTGGGACAAAATTTTCATCCAAAAATGTCGTCATAAACTATTTTCCAAAAAAAACATACAAAATTTAGTTCGGTACCATCGTGATGGCTGTAGAACCATATGATGAGGATATCACAAAGAAAGCAAGCCTCGAACGGACGCACGGAACGGGTGGGTCGAACAAAAAAGACAATCACGTGGATGCACGGGACGCTGATGAGGCTGTGCGGGATGCTGACGAGGACGCGCATGAAGCTTGCGAGGACGCGGATATGCGGACCATTGACGAGACTTGCGGACTAACGGTCGCGTTCGATATTCGCGGGTCGGCTAACTCGGAGATGAGGTTTTGTACGAAAACACCTAAATGGAGGCCTTTCCGACGTCCAAATTCGATGAAACAAAGACCATTGGAACCAGCACTCAAAGAGCTTTCAGATGAGTACCGGATCACTACCGGAACATCACTTTTCCGGAGATATTCCGGTGATGTTTCCGACGAGACCTCTAGTTCACACTTAGAGCCAAATTTCGAGGTTTAAAGCATGTTGAAGGGGCCCTGGACTACATCTAAGGCCAGGAGGCTACAAGAGAAGATTCAAGAAATCTTAGAAGCCTAAGAGATTGAACAGCAACATCATTTGAAGGGTTTAAAGCCTCACAAGCCCATGGACCACACAAAGACCCATCAAGAGGAAGCGTCTTGGATTTGTGTCATTTAAATTCAAATTTAAATTCAAATTGTACCAAGAACACCTATAATTTAAGGATTATTTCATGCATTATCAGTAGGAATAAAATCTAGGAAGATTAGTGGTCAATAATAGTATTAGACTTTTGAATAGGAGTGTAATGAGGGAAGTTTGTTTTGGCCTTCTTTCTTTTTAAGGAGGCAGGCATGAATAATAAAAATAAGTCATTTTCGAACCAATTACAGATCAAAGGAGTTTAGCTCATTGTTCTTGAGATTAAGAGATTCATCTCACACAAATCGTTCAAGTCCGGGACTTGCTCGATTCGATTTATCAAGTAACGAACCACGGTTGCTTGTCGCGTCTTCTATCGTCCTAAGAGTTCTAGAGGTGCATATGCTCAAGGGTTTTGGACGGCCTCACTGAGATTTGGGCCAACGTTCTTCAGCACATATCCATCTACGAGTTCAAAGGCATCCATCCGCACAACTGAGTGAACGCACGATCCAGTCGCGCATCAGTTGGTATCAGAGCCACGTTCTCACGGTTGTATCTATCCAATTCTTATTCATTTTATTCCTAAAGGATTTGGTTGTTCTCTCTCTTGTAGGTTCAGCCAAGAAGTCATTTAGGGTTTAGATTAAAAAAACAAACAAACGGCCAAAGAGCCTAAGAAAAACAAAGAGAAAAGAAGAAAAAAACCAAGAGAAAAGACACGACCAAAGAGCCTAAGAAAATAAAAAAAAAAGAAAGAAAACTAAAAGTAGAAACAAAGAGCCCGAAGGGCCACTTCCTAGAGGCTGAACCAAGGAGACACCATCCTAAGTTCATCATCAAAAGAGCGACTCAACACACAAGAAACACACCACTCACGACAAAGCACTTGGACCCAGATGACGAACACGTTTTGAAAACGTGAACTCAAAGATAGGGAGTCCTAAGGAACCTGAGATCATTCCACCGACGGATCCCAAAGGAACCTAGTAGACCTCACAATCATCAGGGACTAAGCTTGATAAGAAGGTTGAGTGATTATCTTCACTTGAATTCTTTTGTGCGTAGGTTATTTTTCAATTTCTTTTGCATGAGTACTAACTTGTTTTGGTCACATTTCCTTTGATTCATCATGTCCAACGAGAGTGAAGGATCAGTGAATAGAGCACCGGAGCCTCAAGTGATACGAGAAGAGTTTCAAGCTCTCCAAGAGCAAATCGCGAATCTCACGCGTCTTCTCACGGTTCAACTACAACCACTGCGGCTCGAAAGAGGAGAACCGGCTCATCCAAAGCCTAATCATGATCAATCCAGGTCTGGAATACCACCTAGGGAAGGCCAAGAACCACATCTTAGAGTTGACCTAGGAGAGGACGAAGATCACAATGCAAACTTGCATTTTGGCCGATATGGCGGGGGAGGTGCAAACGGACCCTCCAATGACGAAGATGACCTACCCTTCATGGCAAGACGAAGGCAAGAGGGAAGAGCACCACATAGAGACTTCCATGACCATGATATTGGTGGTGTGAGAGTGGACATTCCCATGTTTACCAGGGGTAGCGGTCTAGAGGCATACTTGGAGTGGGAAAGACGCACGGAGATTGTGTTTGATCTCCACGAGTACACCGAGCAACGAAAGATCAAACTAACCACTGCTAAATTAAGTGACTACGCTTTGATTTGGTGGGATCAAATCATCCATTTCAGAAGGATGAATGGTGACCAACCAGTCAACACATGGCGATAACTCAAGCAAATCATGAGAAGCCAATACGTACCTTCATATTATTATGAAGAAGTGCGTAACAATCTGAATTTCCTTGTGCATGGATCCTTATCCGTGGAGGGTTATTACAAGGAGCTGCAAAAGTTAATGAACTGCTGAGCCACATCGGTGCCAAACACTCAATAAGCTGCTGGATCTCGACATATTATATGAGAGACAGCCACTAAGGAGGTCGAGGCATCAACGGTACGGAGGAAGCAGCTCCAATACGAGGCAAAGTTTTTCGCAAAACAGCCGCTCGGACCGAACTGAGCAGCGACCCGTGCGCACAGACGTGCGTCCTGATCGGGCACCACCCAGCACGGACCGGGCACAGCGATCAGAACCACGACTTGGGCGGAATCCAAGGGAAAGCGACCGAGCACTAAGGCCCGACCTTAGACCCGACGTCCAATAGCCTAGGAGAGGGAGCACCGAACCGCAGATAAATTGAACCCGAGACATCACTTGTTTTCGGTGTTCCGGACGAGGGCATTAGGCGCGGGATTGCCCAAACCGACGCTCCATGATCATTATCAAAAATGGCGATATCAAGTCTAATCATTCATCCGATCGAGAGCAACAAGCAGAAGAGATAAGCTCCAAGGAGGAGATAGACGAGGATCCGGCACTTGGAAGACTCTTGTTGACACGACGGCTCCTTAGCACACAACCTAAGGACGATGCAGCCGAACAGCGGGAGAACATCTTCCACACTCGAGGTCACATCCACGACAAGATATGCAGCATCATCATCGACAGTGGGAGTTGTACCAACTTCGCGAGCACCATTCTTGTGGAGAAGCTCGGACTCACCACTCTCAAGCATCCGACGGATTGGAAGATATACGAGGATGAGATCCTATGTGATGTGGTACCCATGCAAGCAAGTCACCTCTTGCTTGGCCATCCTTGGCAATAAGATGCAAAGGCGCAACACGACGGCTACACCAACCGATATTCCATCCGACACAAGGGCAAGAAGATCAACGTACTGACCTTGTCACCGAAGTAAGCCTATGAAGATCACCTTCACATCGTGCAGCAAGCTAGGAAGGTTGAGGAACCCAACAAGTCGCTCATCATCACCAAGATTTCCAAGAAGTCATTGCTCGCAAACTGGCCAATGGTTCTCGTACGGTATAAGGAGGCATTATTGAATGAAGAGGCTACTAACGTTTTACCGCAGCCTTTTAGTTTAACTAATGCACCTAGTACATTCATGAGAATGGTGAATCATGTTCTTAGGGATTTCATTCGAAAATTCGTGGTAGTATTCTTTGATGACATCTTAGTATACTCTAAGAACATTAGGGAGCATGTAGAGCACCTTAGAGCGGTTTTAGGTGTTCTTAGAGCGGAAATGTTATATGCTAACATGAAGAAGTGCACCTTTGCTACTAACAAGTTGGTTTTTCTAGGCTTTGTTGTAGTGAGCAGAGTATTCTTGTGGATCAAGAGAAGGTCCAAGTTATCAAGGATTTGCCGGCACTGAGCACGGTTGGAGAGGTCCGAAGCTTCCTAGGCCTCGCGGGGTTTTATCGACGATTCATCCACAATTTCAGCACCATTGTGGCACCCATGACCGAGCTCCTGAAGAAAGACCGAGCCTTTGTGTGGGGAGACACACAAGAGAGAGCGTTCCAAACGCTCAAGGAGAAGCTGATCCACCCACCTCTCCTATCTCTCCCCGACTTCACAAAGACATTTGAAGTTTTGATGAGGATCAACGACAACGCCTATCAACTTGATCTTCGAGATAAGTAACACATTAGCTCATCATTCACTATCACTTATCTTAGCCCTTGTATTTCAGATGAAGCGGATTTGAGGGCAAATCCTTTTCAAGGAGTAGGGAATGATGAGGATACCACAAAGAAAGCAAGCCTCGAACGGTCGAACGAAACGGGTGGGTCGAACGGGAAAGACAATCACGTGGACGCACGGGACGCTGACAAGGACGTGTGGGACGCTGACGAGGAGCACGTGAAGCTTACGAGGACGCGGATATGCGGACCATTGACGAGACTTGCAGACTAACGATTGCGTCCGATATTCGCGGGCGGGCCAATTTTTAGGGACGGAAAATGGTCCGTCCCCAATTTCCGAGTCCTATTTTGGTCTTTTTTAGGGACCGTTTGCGGACTGAAATTTCCGTCCTTAAATGCGGACCGTTTGCGGACTGAATTTTCCGTCCTTAATTAAGGACGGATTGGGGACGGATGACATTTGGAGACGCGCGTTTGCGGACTACCATTGGTCCTCCCTAATCCTTCCCTAAACAGGTTTAGGAACGGATTCTTCAGTCCCTAAATCGTGATTTTCTTGTAGTGCCCGCGATTCCTCATCTTCATCCGCCGGTGGCGGTTAATCCGCCTCCGATCGTTGCGCCTTCTCCGACTATTGCGTGGATGAGTTCCTTCATTCCAAGACCAAATCTGCGGAGGTCGAGATCGCGAAGGAGGAGATGAGGGGGCAGTATAGGACTCAAGGAAGGCAGTTACAATTGGGGATGAATCTGCGTTAAAGAGATAGTTGCTTTCTAAAGCAATTCAAACCAATTAATTAATCTGTAGAAGTTGAGAATTATGCGTGGGTTATAGAGAAGTTTTTTCCTCTTTGCTGACGTGGCAGCATGAGAAGATATGAAAAAACCTCTCTTTTATATATGATTTATCTCTTAATAAACATCCATTTTACCTAAAAGAATGATCAATGAAAAACTAAAATATATAAATAAACGAAGATAATATAATAATTTATTTTGAATTTATATATATTTTTTTAAATATCTCGTTACAAAATAAAATTTAGCCGCGCTAGTTATAAAAAAATGTATTACAACGTGAAATTCCCCATCTTAACCACCTAATTTGCGTTACATATATGCAAAATTCTACAACTAAAATACTGTCAAGAGACTCGCATTAAGTCATCTTCATATAAATTATGAAACATATTTAGAGACCCAATATATGTCCTCGTGTATATGGTCGTAACGTTCACACGAACATTAGCACCGGCTTCACACACATAATCATTGATGGCCATGTCGGGTGCGGCCGCGGCCAGTGCCGCCTGGATTGAAAGGCTGACGTAGGCGGCGTGGCCAAGGGGTCCAACGAGTGAGTTCCTTAGTGTCTTTCATCCATAGCCCTTCTCTTCTTATAGCCAAAACACATCTATAACCAGGGCATGATCTCCCGAGCGCTGGAGTTACCACTATATTCACATTTGCGTACCCCAAATTTGACCTGAAATGGCACCGATGAACCCACCTCGCCTTTGGATTGATCTTGAAGAAGGAGAATTTCGAGAAAAAACGATCTCCCGGAAGAGATTTCGTCCAAAATTTCTTGCCCCCCACGCAATGAAAACCAGCTTTAGGTCTCTTTAAGCCTTTCAACTCGTTGATTGCCTCAATGATCACTTGCGTTCCATCGTTTAGAGCAAAATCAGAGCTGAAATCTTCGCTTGGGTGAACCTCTTCATAATCGGCGTAATTGTTGTGCAGAGGGTTTCCAGGATCCTCTCGGCTTTCACCGGTGACTTGCAGCACAAGGCAGAGAATTAGGGCTCCTAGAAGGAATACCATACCCCTCATTTTTTTTTCCTTTTAATATAAATTATTTTTTCAAATTATTAGGTTTTTTATATATATCTGAAAGCTGTTCCATTCAAGGAACGTACTCGTCCGTTTTTAAAACTGTTTGTACAATTATTACTTTTTTTATCGTAGGTTTGTTGACGTGTTTGACAAAAATAGTTAAAATTGTTATAATTATGGATTTATTTATTTCATGTGCATCTCTTTTTTTAATATTTGAAAATATATTACAAATTTATGTGTTCATAAAATTATTGTGTACATGTAGTTTTATAACGATTTCTATGATGGACATGGACTACATGTCGAAACAAATTATTGGAAAAAATACAACATTGACGAGACATGCTTTGTCTTTGATCTGAATTCTGGTCAACATCGTTTTTTTAGTAATCAGAACGTCATTAGTGATTAATTTATATATTCCTTTAATTCTGTGAGATTGGATTTTCTTTACATAACAACATATACAAGAATGTACATGATACAAAGTGTCGGTGAGGCTGAGGGGGAACGATTCAGACAGGACCTGAAGGTTCCCCGCAGAAAGCGTCTGGTTCGAACGTTCTTGCAGTGTCATCATTGTATACCCCTGGAATCGGGATGTTGGATCTGTCTTGAGTTCCTTGGAATGTTCTAGAAGACTGTTTTGGAGAATCGTTTACGTTGATTAGAAGAAGAACACAAGTGAAGAGTGATACACCGAGGATTACAAGTGTGTTCTTCAGTCTTGCAAGCACTGGTTTTACCTACAGCACATGAGCAAAAACGAAAAGGTGAGTTTTTCTCTGTTTCCTTTTTCCGATGTAAATCCGCTTCTGCTGAGGCTGAATTTGAGCGAGGCAAAGAAGAGCAGTGGCTGGTGGGTGAAAAGGAAAGCATTTTCAGAAACTAAAGGAAGAAACTTTAAACAAAATGTAACAAGAAGCAAAAGGTCCAAAACACATCCCAGCTCAAACCAGGGATCACTACTTCTAGAGACCCGATAGGAGTGGATTGGCAAAGACATTCAAGGATCGGACATGGGAATTCAGGGACTTTTGCCCGTTTGCATGACTCAAGTGAATAGATGTCTGAAGAATATGAAAAATACTGATAGCTATCTATTGTGATTTACCGAGAAAGAACCTAGAAGACGATCTCGCGCCAAGATTTCTGCAGTTTTCACCCAGACCTGTTTGAAGAAACCAAAACCCATTCTCATTCATAGTCAGAATATTAACACGATTGTTGCAAAGCTATACAAACACATATAAATCACAAATGAGATCAGTGGGTGCGACATAAAAAGTACAAGTGTGTGTATAGTTGTGAAGGTGACGCAAGGAACTGAACAAAAACATGAGACGGGTGATGTCAAAGAAGGTACCTGGCCATCATACCATCCTGTCTCCTCATCTGCAATGAGAGAAAAGAAGAAAAAAGGCAAACTTTAGAGCCAAATCAGTATAAAAATAATCCATTTGGATGCCAAGAACATGCTGAAAATGTAAAGCACATCAGAAACCTGCAGAAAACGTTATTCTATATTCATAGGTTGCTGCTAAGTAACCATTATTGAAACAAACCTCATTCATGTCCCATAACTACAATCCTTCGTGTGTACATAGAAATTGGAGAAATTAAAGAGAAACACCCATAATAGAACAAACGAACTCCAGATTTAATCCAAAAGGAGCCAATCCCATAACTGAAGTTCCGAATTTTCCCAGATTTTCTCGGCAACCAAACAGAAATTAAAATATGCAATCGATTAAGTAGAAAAGGTAATACAACATACACTCAACTGTGGCGCTAAGAAGGCGATTTCCGACATATGCCCAGCCTAGATACATCCTCACGACGGCGAGAGTGACGACGAAGATCCCACTAGAAGCCGCAGCGAGGACCCGCTTCACGGGTTCGGATTCGGGTCCAACGGATCCGAACCAGGAAACAGGTAACCCGACGAAGACGGAAAAGGCGGCTCCGGTGACAAAGAGCCTGGAGGAGTATTCGACGATGTCACCAGAGGCCCATGAGAAAGGGAAAGATGAGGAGAGAGATTGGTACTCATTGATGGGCTGTTGCTCTGCCGGAACAGGGCAATCGGCCTCCGGAAGCGGCGAGGGATCGAGGTTTCCGGCGGCAGGTTTGGGTAAAAGGGAAGAGGATAAGGGTGATTTGGGGAAAAGATTGCGGTGGAGGAATCGGCGGCGGAGGGAGTGCGGTGGAAAGGAGGAGGAGATTGGGTTGAAGTGGTGGAGTAGAGCAGCCATGGCAGCGGCTTCGAAATTTGGATTATTTTAGTGGGAAAAAATAAGTAATAATAGAAACTGGGAAATGATGTTCGAACTGTAATTAGTAGTTCAAATAAGTAATCTAGTTTTTCAACAATCAAATCCCCCATGAAGTGAACATTTTGTTCCATTCTTTGTAAGCGCAGATATACTAAATAATAGATGCATTGGTTTAACTAACATGTGGAATAGAGTCAACTGTGCCGAGATGATTGTTGTTTTTCTTTCTAAATTCTACAAGATAACTTAAAAAAAAAAACCAAAGCCAAACACCAATCGCCCACCTTAGAAACAATAATCGTATCTTTAAAGTGAGAAGATCGGTCAAATAATATCTTTAAGATGAGAAATCGATAAATATTTATATCATTTTTAAAAAGTACGACAAGGATCTTTGCTCCAAAATTATAAAACCGAGCGTAGTCACTCTGGTGTCTAACCATATAAAACTTCTGATAATTTTTTTCTTCTTTTAATTGTGCGTTATACAATAATAAAGTGCTTTGTCGCTCATACAGAGATTCCCCAACATGTTTACACTTCCCATATTCTTGGGGGGGAATATTTCTTACTACCCAAACACAAAAACCAAACCCACAAAAAAAAATCCAGAGAGAAAACACTTCAACAATTTTTTAACTTATTTCTCAATTTGTTACCCTCTTTCCCGGGTTTTTATGGGCTTTCTCTCGTCTTGTTGAGCTCCCACTTCGAATGAACTCAACAGCTTTCACCCCACCTCACCCCACCCCACCCCACCCCACCCCTCTGTAATTTTCCCCACTGTTCTTACATACAAAAATAAAGGGTGAAAAATGGTGTTCCTTTTTTTGGTTTTCTTCTTTTTTTTTTACCTTCCCAGAGTTGGTCCCAGGTTCCCGGCTCTTTGAGCCGGTCCAGGAATGAGAAACTCCAGTGACTAGTGTTATATCGAACTTCCAGTGTTTTCCCCATAGTTCGATCTGGTTTCAACTGTTAGTCGATGAAGCCGCTTCAGACGGTGCATCAGTTGTGTAAATGAAGGCCTCAAATGTGGCTCCCTACATAAAGAACACAACTTAGGAATTATTCTTTGCGTTAAAACCAAATCCGAAACACTTTTCTCAAATGTTTGTTCGACTTGACCCTTTAATTCGTTTGATGAGCGGGTTTTCCATTGGATTAGCTCAGCTTAATCCAAGTTGATAGTACTGGAGGCTGAACATGGGCTCAGAGTAGTCTTAAAAGCGTTTGAGCATAATATGTAGACATGGACTTACGTTTGCCAGCATTCACGGATAATCTGTGCAACGGTCGGATCGATGTCTTCTGGGATTTCAAGGCGCCGGTTTTGAAATCCAACAGCTCCAACAACCTGCATCGGGTTCAGACCTTTCCAAGGAATACATGTAGTCGCTAGCTCCCACAATATAACACCAAAACTGTACACATCGCATCTGCGGAGACAGACCAGTTGATTATCCATAAGATATACATATAAACCGATGAATTCTAAGATGAGGTCTAAAAAGTTGCTCACTTCTCGTTTGCTGGTTCGTTTCTCAACACTTCTGGAGCCATCCACTCAGGCTGCATGACCAAAAGAATGTTCCATTTTCAGGGGGGGCTTCTCATTTATCTTTACCTTAGCGATCTCACAGTTGAGAATATAAGGACACAGCTATTCAAGATAAAACTAACCGTTCCGGCAGTTGACTTTGAAGATAAGAAAGTGTGGTGCTTCATGCGTGACAATCCAAAATCACAAACCTTCACTACCCAATTTTTATCAACAAGAAGGTTTGGAGATTTTAAATCTCTATGTACAATGGTTGGATGGCTTGTGTGCAAGTAATTCATCCCTTTTGCCTGTAAATCAATAAAAAAACAGACCAAAGAAACAGCAGGTGTAAGAAATATGATTTTGGGCAAAAAATCAGTATAAGGGACTTAAAGCCTAAGATAGTACCAACTAACTCTTACATACCACATCAAGAGCCATCCGCATCCGCCTCTTCTCATCAAGCTGAGTATTGGGGCGATGGAGTAATCTATACAAACTTCCCCTGCATCATGTTACATAACATTCTCATTTAGAATCAAGAAGAGACGGAACTCCAACTAGTGGTTCACTCAATAAAAGAGGATCATGAGGATTAACCTTGGTAGAAATTCTGTCAGAATGGAAAAATGCGGTGAACGGGTAACTGCTCCCATGAAAAGAACTACATTTGGATGCCGTAACCTCAACATTATTTCAACCTACAGAAAACAGAACAACGATACCATTCTCAGAATGACTAAAAAGAAAGGCAGGTCATAACAAAATAAAAGATGTTCATCATGAAGTGATCTAGAGTCACCTCAGATTTAAACTGTGTCAGTGCATCACCAGAAAAATCTTGGTCCAAAAACTTTTTAACGGCAACTTCCTGCAAAGGGCAACCAAAACGAGTGAAATATTTCTCTCAATAAATAGCAAATCCTCTTCATCTGGTGGACAGTGTGTAAGATTTTAAAAGCTGCCTATGAAAGAGCATTGTAACAATTGGCAGCAAATGACTCCAAACATTACTTACAGTTCCATTCCACTCCGCACGGTAAACCTCTCCGTATGAACCTGCAACATTCCATAATGATAACAGCGGAATGAGCAAGTCAAATATCTACATTTAAGATAAATACCAGCATACTGAAGATCTTGAAATCCAGATTTCACCCACAATCCCAGGACAAGCCAGAACAACAAGTTTGAATGAAACCTTAAGTGTCTTACGCAATGATACTACTAGTTCAGAATATAGCTCGTATACTACTAGGGATAATCTAAAATTTGATGCAATCAAAATCTTACCAATACCAATGCGCTCACCAATCTGAAGATCTTCCCACAGAATTTCCCATTTTGCAGCCTCACCAAGCAAAGGATTTACTCCTTGATCATGACTGTCGTAAACAACAGTCTCTCCAGCAGCCGTCTCAGTCTCCATTGTTTCAATGCCAGATACTTCACCAAAATTATTTGTGTCAAAGTTTTTCTTTGTTGAAAATGCGATCTCCACAGGTTGGAAGGACTCAGCTGTAGAAAGTATGAGATTCATCAATATATTTTACAAATTTTAAGGCATCAACATTGTCCACAGTCAAATATTTGTGTAAGCATCAATGACTGATTATTATATGATTATATCCGCATATTATATACCCCTCACCTGAAGTACAAAGAGCTGAATATTGCAGCACCATCGGATTTGCTTCAGATTCTCTTAGTTGTTCAACTACCTGTTCCTCTACCTATTCAGCACACACGGAAACAATCAAAAACCTAAATCCAGAAGAACATAAGCTAGAAAAAAAAAAATCTTGAGCATACCTTTTCTGGGCAGCAGTGAACACCAGAAACCATATAATTGCCACTTTCTTGACAACCCTCTTGATGTTCATTTTGTCCCCTTAGATTTAGTGGATTGATATCCAAAAACAAATCTGGGGGAGGTGATGCACCACTCTCTAACAAGACGGCATGTAATTTCTGTGCAAATTCAGGGTTCTTTGCAGCACTTATGACATATTTTGAGACATTCTTCACTTTAACTTTCTGTGCACTTGTTGGTTTTCCAGAAACTACTGGCATAATATCACTAGACCTCTGTTGTGTTTGCATTAACTTTCCGAAGTCATGCTCAAACTTCTCAGTTTGATGTTTCTCGACAGCATATTTGTCATTGTTTTCTTTATGGTATCCAGAGTAAAAGTCTGGATCTACATCACAACCAGGATCATTCACTTCGGGAACTGAAATTACTGTAGTCCCAATTTCGTTGTCGGGAACTGAACATGAACTTCCTAGTACGTCCAAAGGATCAGAAAATACTCTTGAATCTGGGTATGAAATTGGAAGATAACTGCTGGGAACCTCGGTGGGAATTAAAGCACCCGGAGCACCCATTAAATCAATAATGTATTCACTGCATGGGAAGAATGAAGTAAATCGCTTCAAATATTAACTATCATCAATGACAACTCAACCAAATATATCAAGAAGATCGGACGCAAACATACGCAGCTAAATGCAAACTAATAAAAACAGTACCTTCCATCATCTAGCTTAATCAAGTTCACAGCACCGTCATCAGTTCCAGTATAATAGCTGCCTTTTACCAGCATGCAGGGGAGGTTAATCCTATCAGCAAGCACCTATAAACAAGAAAGAAAAGGGTGGAATTTTAGTTTCAATCTACATCATCTCATGGTGATATGAAATGAAGGTAACAGAACTAGAACTGAATCATACAAATGAAACAAGGATTCTGGCACCAGTTGGAAAGTGATATAATATAGACATGCCCAAACGAAGGTCAAAATCTAAATCCTCGAAAATAGTTGAAACCCACCTTGAAAAGCAAAGCCCGGTGACGTGCCAGACCAACATCAAGGCGTCCAAGCGGAAGAATAATAGTGTTCAAAGACTTCCGTAGCTCATAGCTTCTATCTGTCCACCTTCTCACCATTTCATCAGCATTCTCAACTGGGCCACCCATTTTCTCTACAACTATCCCTGCAATGCTTTGGATCAAATCACCTAAAACCAGACCACGTGCAAAAGATAGGCAATCCAAAGACACTGCATATGCCCTTTTCTCAAGCTCTCGCAGTTGAGGATCAACCAAACGGTTCACCAAAATGACCTCATAATCAACACTATCTGAAATAGATACTGCTTGAAGATCCACCAGTAGTGGCATCTTCCCTAGTGAAAGAGAATTTGAGGCAATCCCATAGACATCGTAAAATCCATCTTTTACTTTCTCATCATAATTAATAACCTTATGTCCCTGCAATTAACACCAGCTGCAATTAGCTGAAGAACTCCATCATCATAATCAAACAAGAACATAATCTACATTGTAACAGATACATAACCGCACAAACTTGGAAAACTCAAATTGAAACTTTTGAAGAAATCCCCCAATTAAGGATAACCCTGATAAGTCCAATTCAGTAACTGATTGAACCAAAATAGAAGTTCAAGCAGTAACCGTGATGTATAAAAGCAAGATCCTAACTTCTCCGAACCGCGGGATCAAATGATCAAACCCCTAAACCCTTGTACGAAGAAACGGAACCCAAAACCATGAAATCTAAACATAAGGAAATACACGGTGTACCCAATAGCGAAGCGATAGGAAGTCAACGATGGAATCCGCGTCGGTGACAGGAGCCGGAACTCCGAGGCTAATCCGCTTAGCGGCATCGATCTGAGCCGTATCTGCATTTTCTCGCGAATCAGGATCAGACGCACTGATCGCCATAGCTAACTGGACCTGGAACTCCTCCTCCATCATATTGAAATCCACACCGTCCACGGCCGTCAGATCACGACCCGCCGGTTCCGCCGCCGTCAATCTCCGCATTTCAGACGAACCAGAGCCGAAGCCGGAGGAAGAAACCGAAGAACTCGACGCGGGACTAGGGCTAGGGCTTGGAATCGTACTCGGAGCGATCACCGGCCGAGTCGACTCTTCTAACCTGTGGTGGTCACCAAATCCGCCGCCGCCGCCACCACCTCCTCCGCCGATGTGGAGCTTCCGTAGAAGATGCTTCATCTTGGACATGGATCATCAACGACGAATTGATCTCTTTCTCCCTCTAAAAGTCTCCAGTTTTTCTCTCTCTAAAAGTGTAGCTTCCTTTCTGTAATTTTTCTCCTCCTAATTATTTAATCACAAATAAATAAATTTAAAAAAAACACTATACTTCCACTCTTGGCTTAACCTGCGCCCACTACCTTCGAAAGCAGATTCGCTTAACCTGCGCACCCTTCTTCGTCAAGCTACCTCCACTTAATACGGACGCCTCTGATTGATTATTTAAATTTTAATTCTTCAATAATAAATCAAAATTATCCACTCGCCCATTCCCTCCAACTCATTCCCTTTTTCCAAAAAATATATATATGACACAAATACGAAAAATAAAATTTTTACTCAATAAAAACAAATTACAGAAAAAGTGTAATTCAATTACTACAAAAATGTAATGTTTTAGTAATAAAAAATATACATTTATATAATTTGATTCTACGTTGAATTATTTATCTTTTTATAAAAAATATAATTTGCTTCCACTTTGAACTATATATCCACTTTCTCAACCCATCGTACAAATAAAGCTAGTCAAACTAATTTGATAATATCTAAAAGATAATACTTTTATTCAAATTTTAGGAATCCAAAACCAAATGCATATTTAAATACATATTTTGTATATTATCCTCCCACAATAAAATATTTTAATAATTAAAAGAAACATTTTATATCTTAAATTATATTCAGCATTTTTAATAACCGTCAGTATAATATAAATAGGTTTTTTTAATAAAATATTTTTCTACGCGATTACATTAATTGATAAATACTAATCACTTTCTATAATAACACATTAATCCTTAAAAATAGAAAATTTACTAGATTATACCCAAGCAAGAGATGTTAAACAAAAATAAGATAAATAATATTAATCTTTTTTAAAATATATATTTATCTTTAATTATATTTTTAAAAGATTTATGAATAAAAATCATAGATATCCATTTCAATTCACGTGTATCTGTATCTCTATATATTTATAATATTATTATTTTAATTTATAAAACATATTAATGAATATATATTTGTTTACTGATTTTTTACATTTTAATTCAGTTTTTATATTTTTTGGTATTTATTTTAAAAAGAAAATTATCGGTTACATTTTTGTTTTAAAAAAATTTGTAAATAGTTTCCATTTTTTTCTAAAATAATTTTCATTTGTAAATTTTAATTCGTTGATCATTTTTTTAATTTTTACTAATTTTAATATTTAAAATTTTTAAATAGCAGTACGAATAGAAAGGAACAAAGGTAAAAATACACATCAATGGTTGTGAAAGTATAAAAAACAAGAATATAATTTCTATGATCCAATGGACAAATATCTACCATCATATAATAGTTATAGTTATATTCGACGAAATCATAAAATTTCACGTTAGTAAAAGCACTATTCACTAGTACTTCTCTTTTATTAATTATAAGATTTTTACTAATTTTAATATTTAAAATTTTTAAATAGCGGTACAATAGAAAGGAACAAAAGTAAAAATACACATCAATGGTTGTGAAAGTATCAAAAACAAGAATATAATTTCTATGATCCAATGGACAAATATCTACCATCATATAATAGTTATAGTTATATCCGACGAAATCATAAATTTTCACGTTAGTAAAAGTACTATTCACTAGTACTTCTCTTTTATTAATTATAAGATATTCAATCTTAAAGAACTTATATGACGTCTTGTTATAAAAAAAAAACCTTTTTAAAGATTCAAAGGCCTTTATTTAAGGATAGTCATTTTGGACTGATTTTATACAATCGAATCGAAATGTATAAAAATATTTTGGTTAAAATATATCTAAAATAAGACATATGTATAAGAGTTGAGAATATGATGGTTCGGTTATTAAAGAATATAATGCGATAATCAATCAATTTTTTCAAAGAAAAATTTGTAATATAGAAAAATGAGGTTAACAAAATTAATTATATATATTAATGATTTATGAATGAATATCAAATTTTGATTATAAATTGTATTTGTTTCGTAAAATATGTTGATGACTTGATAGCTTTTTAATTCTATCATTTATTTACAAATTTACATAATAAAATGATCGATAATTGAAATCATTAAACAACATCAAACCACTTAAAAATCAAATTTTAATGATGTCATCTCGTCTTACCTTTTTTCCTCTTTCGGGTTTACGTCTTCTATGGTGATTGTAGGCTGTGTTATGTGGAGTTTCTCATCATGACAGAGGAGCAGAGAAAATAGAGGATGTGAACAACTTGGAATATCAATCGCCACCTCTAGTTTTTAGAGTGAATATCGGTCTTTCATGAGGATTTTGCTCTTACAACGATTTTTCATGTGTCAGGTGTTTTCGTGGGAGTGTATTGTAAGGTTCCATGATGCCTCGAAGTCTATAAGCCTAAACCAAAGACTTTACGACAGTCGGATTTGTGGAGGCACTACGGTTTTATTGTTATTTTTTAGGAGATTGGTTTCAATAACGTGGTTCAGTTTCGGAGAGTCTATGCTTCAAGAATTCATTGGTGTTTTAGTTCTAAAATTTTCAGATCAAAGCTTTCTCGGATTCTATGAGGTTTATTTGAAGCGATCTTTTATGCTTGGCATAGAGGAGAATCTAGAAAAAAGTATTGTGGTTGTTCTTATGGACATGATGAACCTATTAACGTCCCTTTATCGGCGCATGAGCTAGTAGTGACTATTGTTCCTA
The DNA here is from genome assembly GCA_036759665.1 of Gynandropsis gynandra. Taxonomy (NCBI): domain Eukaryota; kingdom Viridiplantae; phylum Streptophyta; class Magnoliopsida; order Brassicales; family Cleomaceae; genus Gynandropsis; species Gynandropsis gynandra. The sequence continues at coordinate 27,293,842 of CM071870.1, read as the reverse complement.
AGAAGTGAAGATTGAAATATAGAACTATAGGGCATGCCATTGGTAAAGCAATTTTTCGTTTTAGTTTTTCAAGGAAAGATGGACCTTGATTAGGTTTAGGGTATCGTGGACTTTTAATCGGTGTGTGGTACTTACTAAATGGTCCAAAGGGATGGACATCTCCTATATCAAAATTATGTCGTGTTGAATCAAAATTCGAGGAATTTCTATTTAGTATTTAAATAAAATATATAGTTGCAACCCTTAAAGTCATCAAAGAGAGACATAGAGAATCCCCTCCCTCGATGGCAAGTCCATGGCAAGTGTTGGGTATCAAGTCATCCAGGTGAGACATAGAGTGATAGGGTTAGACTTATGGACGTTTTTTCAATGTTAGTTGTGGATAACAAAATATTGAAATCATGGAGAAATAGAATGACCTAAGGTGATGTGGTTATTAGATAGATTCAATTTTAGCATATGTAGGATGCCCCTTCTCCAACACCTAAAAAGGGAGGATATGAATAGGGATTGGAAGCAAGTTGTATAAGATTGATTACATATTAGTGGTTATCTTTAAACCACCTAATTAAGAATGAGAGTAATAAGTTGGACTTACCAGTGTTACGGGAAATCAGAGATTTTTTAGCATATCCCTTTTCTATATTATCAGCTACCAAATCTTTTTTTCTAGATATTAAGTCAGATGTTCAGTAATGAAGTTTCTTCTTTTTACCTACTTTATTTTGTGTATAAATATTATTAATGTATCAAACATAATACATATCAAAATCCTTCCTTTAGTTCTTATCAAATGCTGAACATTTGACTTAATATCTGTAGAAGATGATTTAGTGGTTGATAATCTAGAAAGAATGTTGGAAAATCTTTGATTTTTCGTAATATCTGGAAATGAAAATTTGGTAACTGATAATTTGAAAAAGAATATGTTGGAAAATCTCTGATTTTTCGTAACAACCAGGGTCGAAGATGGAATTCGACACCAAAGGATATGAGGTGAATCAATTCTCAAAAAATTTATTTCTCATGATCAAACTGAATTTTTAGAAAATACTATGAGATTGTTAATATATGATTCTTTCCATTAAATCGCAGTGTTATAGTGAAAGATTTGTCTTTCTTTGGAAGAGCAATAGATGTATTTCAATCATTTTTCATTGAATATGATTATTGATGCTTTTGTCAAAATAAATGAGATCGATTTCTTCGTACTTAGACCCCAATTCTCATGATTGACTTATTTAAAATGCACTCATTTTGATCAATGTCGTATGTGAGTAGTAATACTAGTAAATGTACGAATGTAATAGTTAAATGTAGTTAAAATCCTCTCACACATGTTTTTCGTCATATCTCCACTTCAATTCCACTTTAACTTCGTGTGATTTTAGACTCTAATTTGTACAATAAATCTTCTAATATAGAAACGTTTTGTTTTTGGAAAAAAAAATCATTGAAATTCCAACTGACCTACACTATATTCATAGGGTTTTGAACTTCTATTACATTTTAAAAATAATTATTATGTAAAAAATATGTTTCCTTTGAACTACGGATAAATAACTTATATATACTAGATGATACCCGCGCGTTGCGCGGTTTTGTGATAATCAAATTTTATTTTTTGAAATTGTTGTACATAATTTATTAATTAAAACATTGTCATGCTATTGATATATATATCGACCAATATAATCACATAAATTTTAATTTTCAATGTAAGAGTTTAAACAATAGATTGATAAAATATAATGTAAACTAATATTGTGATTTGTTCATAATATTTTTGGAATTTTAAAAAGTAATATATCAGAGAAAATGATTGTATGATTTGGACTGCAGTTTTTTCATATTATTCTTTTTCTTATGTGTACCTGCATAATATTTTAGGACTAAATTTAATTTATAACATGATTAAAAAATTATTAAGGTATTAACATAGTTTGAGAATCTTTAAAATTTAGTTATGTATGGATTTCTTGATTATATTTAGATTTTGATTGATGTAAATGTTTGTGGAACATAACGGTCGTAGTGTTAACAAAACATACTATTGATCATCATGGGATTTAGTAACGACATGAACAAAAAATATTAATTTATATAAGTGTTAATTTTTACTTTTATTACCATTGATTATCATGGGAATAATGCATGTTACGATCATGACTATTTTCTTGACAATTATTTGAGTAATATTTGAAAAACAATGCATAGCAAGTCCATCACATATCGACATTGTTAAGACATTTTTTCTTTATTTGAAGTGGTTCAAGCAATGTGAGCAAATAATTTCAGAAGAAATAACATAATTGGTTAATGAAGCGATGTGATATATATTCTCAAAAATATATCGAACAATATATTTTTCTTAATTTCTTTTAAATCTCTTAATTTGAATTGAACTGGTTATGGAAAAAGAATGTAAAATAAAACTATTAAATTATGGTTTTGTTTCTAACAATTCAATTCATCAACACCATATAATATTACAATATGTCCAATATTAATTTAAAGTTTCATATATTTTAAGTAATAAAATCCAAAAATAAATCTATTTTGATTTTTTGCAAGTTTTGTTTTGTATACATAATTAATAATCAATACAATAAAATTTTTATTATGGTTTTTAAATTTTAAATATGATAGCTTAATTGGTAAAGAAGTATATATTTTAAATCTAAATTGATAAAGACTATATACTTTTATAAATCGAACTAAAAAAGTAAAAATGATTTTTTATATAGTATTTTTCTTAAACCATATTATATTTCATGACGACACAAAAACAAACCTAATAGAGAATGAATATAAATAAATAAGATAGAGGTGATTGAATGAGGAAAAAAAGTTTAGAAAAAGACCAAAGCTATGAACAATACATTACATTCAACATAACGAAGATGTTTGAAGTAAAATGACGATACCACGAACAAAAAATAGATTCACAACCCAAAACGATGCACCACGCCCAAATGATTGAAGTTCCTTCTTCTCAACAGGCAGCATTTTGGCGTCCAACCTCTGAGCCAGAGTAACCATCGCAAAAGTTGCCCATTACTTTTGTAACAATACCAATGCCTTACATAACACTTATGGTATCATAACCAACATAATGCAAAATAGTATCCCTTGAAAAAGGACAACTGAAAGCATAGTATGAGTCCAGCCAAAAGCAAGAAATATTGAATGGAAAACCAATTCTAGACAGTCAATTAATAACAGAGAAACGGTATGGGAAGATACATCCACGAAGAGACGGTGATAATTTTCATTCCTCATGGATTCTTCCTGGAATGAAAGTGTCTATCATAACTTGGTCGACATAAATGGAAAAAGCAGTTCAAGGAATATAGATAGAGACAAGACAAAAGGTAAGTGAAGCAACGTAACAGAATAACAATGGGAGAGAGGAATCATAAAACATGAGTATTAATTACCTTTTATCCCCGAGTAATGAAAAGCTCAGGAATGAGATCACTCAATACAAAATATCTTAACATGGTTTCAAGTCTATTCACGTGTGGTAGGTAATAAACTGACCTGGACCGGCATACTATTTTACAATACTTATTCAGGCAACAGTGGAATTGAATTGTAAATTGATCGTTACCTCAGATTCAGTGGAGTTACCTGCATTCTGAGCTGTAATAGCAGCAGTTTCTCTAATTCTCTTTGTTTCATTTGATGGTGCCCTGATTTTGCGCAACTTTTTTGGTCTGCAACCCCTAAGCCTTATTTAACAGATTTTCAAGTAAAAAAGTTACTGTGTTGTTTCGGGTAATCTTCAGGGAGAAGAATTTTCAACGTAAAAATGACAAGACATGAAGATTATGCTGGAAGGTGTTAGTGTGTGTTTTGTGTATGCATCTGCATGTCTTGAGGATGTGCATGCATTTGTATGTATGAAAACTCACTGGAAAGCTTGATCGTCTCTCTGATGTTAGCGCCTTCTATTTCGGTCTTGTTTCGCTCTTTCAGAAGAAGAATCCACTGAACGCTTCCTTTTACCCTTCACCTAAATTTTTAACAATCCCCAGATATTAAATCAGAAAAATTCTAGCAAATGTGAGAAGTTCAAATGAATCCAAAACGTATTTTAGGTTTCATGGATCAAACCATTCTAAAAGCTATTTTAGATCAAACCATTCTAAAAGCTATTTTAGATTTCATACTCCCTCTTTGAAACCTTCGAGCTCGAATAGAATTGGAAGCAGACGGATGTCTCTCCTCCTTACCCGTTCCTTTTCATCTCCCCTTTCAGCTGCAATTCACATTGAGCATATCAATTTGATACGGATACAATAGAGATGTGTCGGGACTTTAATCAGCAATGTGAATTCAAAGTAATCAGCAAGGTATTTCATACCACATTCTGGTAATCAGCAAGGGTAAATCGAGTGAAAAAGAAAATGTTCTTATTACATTATCCCCTCACCACAACCAGTTTATAAATCCCTGCGGCGCCCTCGTGAAGAGCCTAAATCCATTGTGTATCTTCGGGAAAACCCTCGAAAACTTCTCCGATCTGCTGGAGAGAAAGAGGTTCTCCTTCTGGTATTTCATATTCTCTCTGAATCCTTCGATCTCAAGTAGAACTGGAAGCGGACGAATCTTTCGCCTCCTTGCCCCGTTCCTTCGTCTCCTCTTTTAGCTACAATTCACATCGAGAAAATCAATTTGATACGGATACAATAGAGATGTGAAGGGACTTCAATCGGCAATGTGAATACCAAGTAATCAGTAATGTATTTCATACCTTGTTTATGTGATCTCATAATCAGCAAGGAGGACCACTGTTTCCGAGGGAATGACGACGGGGAGTTTATGTGCATCGCAGGTGAAAAACGACCTTTGGCACCAGGTTTTCATCATTTTCCCCACAAATCCTGCACCAAATCAATCCCAACAGATTAACAAACCAATGAAAACCAAATATGACAAAAGATCCTGTTCGAGGAAGACAAAGAAGAATGAGTTTATTCGATTCAAGGAACCTAGATCGTTTGCGGAAGACGAAGACGAACCATTATTTGTTATTTTTTTATGAAAGGGAGTTTTACCCTCTCTGCTATGTCAAACCCCTGATTAAAAAGGAAACTGTAACCGTGCGGGTGCCCCCTCAATATCACCAGGAAATTCACTCAAAGCCAAACATGAACATTTAAATGAACAAAATAAAAAACAATGAAACATAAAATAGATTCAGCATCCGAAATTGAAGACATATACCCCAAACGACAATATGAACAAAATCGATTACAATTATAAAAAGATCGAAAGAAAAACGTGTGGAATCTGAAAGCAAATATAATCGGATTATACAAACAAATTCGCTACCTTAAGAGCCAGAATTTTGCAGATTTTCTGCCCGATTATAATACAACAAATAATACCTTAAGAACATTCATTTCATCGCACCCACAAACCCTAATCGACCCATACGAACATGTAAACGAACCAAATCGATTACGATTAAACTAAAGACACATATTCTAAATCTGGAATCAGAAAGAGCCTGCTTATCTATTTTGGGGAAAATCGCGGCGAGGTAATCAAGGACACCCACATACCCTAATCGACCCATACGAACATGTAAACGAACCAATTCGATTATGAACAAACTAAAGACACATATTCTGAAACTGGAATCAGAAATAGCCTGCTTATCCATGTCGGGGAAAATCACCCTAATCGACCCATACGAACATGTAAACGAACCAAATCGGTTATGATTAAACTAAATACATATTCTGAAATTGGAATGAGAAAGAACTTGCGTAGCCATGCCGGGGAAAATCGCGGCGAGGTGATCGAGGAGGAGTGAAGATGCCGGCGGTCTTGCAGGTGAAAAAAGACCTTCGGCACCAGGTTTTCATCATTTTCCCCACAAATCCTGCACCAAATCAATCCCAGCAGATTAACAAACCAATGAAAACCAAATAGGATTGTTCGAGGAAGACAAAGAAGAATGAGTTTATTCGATTCAAGGAACCTAGACCGTTCGCGGAAGACGAAGACGAACGATTATTTGTTATTTCTTTATGAAAGGGAGTTTTACCCTCTCTGCTATGTCAAACCCAGATAAAAAAGGAAACCATAACCTTGCGGGTGCCCCCTCAATATCACCAGGAAATTCAATCAAAGCCAAAACATGAACATTTAAATTAACAAAATAAAAAACAATGAAACATAAAATAGATTCAGCGTCTGAAATTGAAGACATATACCCCAAACGACAATATGAACAAAATCGATTAAAGTTATAAAAAGATTGAAAGAAAATGGTGTGGAATCTGAAAGCAAACATAATCGGATTGTACAAACAAATTCGCTACCTTAAAAGCCAGAATTTTGTAGATTATCTGCCCGATTATAATACAACAAATAATACCTTAAGAACATCCATTTCATCGCACCCACAAACCCTAATCGACCCATACGAACATGTAAACGAACCAAATCGATTACGATTAAACTAAAGACACATATTCTGAATCTGGAATCAGAAAGAACCTGCTTATCTATGTCGGGAAAAATTGCGGCGTGGTGATCGAGGACACCCACAAACCCTAATCTACCCATACGAACATGTAAACGAACCAAATCGATTACGATTAAACTAAAGACACATATTCTGAATCTGGAATCAGAAAGAACCTGCTTATCTATGTCGGGAAAAATTGCGGCGTGGTGATCGAGGACACCCACAAACCCTAATCTACCCATACGAACATGTAAACGAACCAAATCGATTACGATTAAACTAAAGACACATATTCTGAATCTGGAATCAGAAAGAACCTGCTTATCTATGTCGGGAAAAATTGCGGCGTGGTGATCGAGGACACCCACAAACCCTAATCTACCCATACGAACATGTAAACGAACCAAATCGATTACGATCAAACTAAAGACACATATTCTGAAACTGGAATCAGAAAGAACCTGTGTATCCATGTCGGGGAAAATCGCGGCGAGGTGATCGAGGAGGAGTGAAGATGCCGGCGGTCTCGCAGGTGAAAAACGAATCGGAGAAGACGAACCTAACATATGCAATAATATAACCCGATTTTATTTAAAATCCTTACCTAACCTATTGATTTAACGAACTAAATGAAATACCTAATTCGACGCTGGCCTCATCCCTTGCGGTAGCTAGCACCGCCCCTCGCTCGCAGATCCCCATCCACATCGCCCTCGCAATCTGGTCGCCGTTGGACCTCATCTTCTACGGTAGCATCGCTGCCCTCGCTCGCAGGTCCTCATCTTCTGGTGAAAAGGCGAGGGAGGATGATAAAAATATGTCCCTGAGTTGAATGGAGATAATGAGTTCATTATCTGGAGCAAGGCTCAAAATTTGGGAGGAGGCGAAGAGTCAGGTCGAGGGTTTTGAATCGTCTCGGGTGTGAAAGAAGGTTGAGGGGTTGAAGGGGATTTTTTTGTAACCATGAGGAGCGACGAATCCTTTCTGCAACCTTTCAAACGGTGCAGAAGCTGAGGAGACTTCTTCAATGGACATCAAAAGGAGGAAGAGGGGAAGAGATATAAAGAAGAAATTAAGGTGATTTTTAATTATAGGTGGTGACGTGAAGGAAGGGAGTTTTTCCTCTCTCCTACGTGGCAGTATGAGAGGGGAGGAAAAAACCTCCCTTTTATATATATGATTACATTGACCAATGAGTTTACTTGAAAAAAAAATGCGGTGTCTTCGCTTACGAATATTAGTATGAGAAAGATTGGACACCCCGTACTTGATAAAGATCATAGCATAACATCAATGGACATCAAAAGGAGGAAGAGGGGAAGAGATATAAAGAAGAAATTAAGGTGATTTTTAATTATAGGTGGTGACGTGAAGGAAGGGAGTTTTTCCTCTCCCCTACGTGGCAGTATGAGAGGGGAGGAAAAAACCTCCCTTTTTTATATATATGATTACATTGACCAATGAGTTTACTTGAAAAAAAAATGCGGTGTCTTCACTTACGAATATTAGTATGAGAAAGATTGGACACCCCGTACTTGATAAAGATCATAGCATAACATCACATATATATATATATTATTTTTAATATATCTAATAAGTATTATTGGATATTAGAAAGTAATTACCGTGTGGTAGGGGTAGGCAAAAAACCCGCGTTACCCATCCCGTCCCGACACCCGTCCCGAACCCGCAAAAAATTACTCGTATCCGCGGATGCAGGTTCGGGTAATTTAATTTCAATACCCGCGGGTTCGGGTTTGGGACGAGTTTTTTAATTTCATATACGGGTACCCGCGGATACCCACAGAAAATTACAAAATTACCCCTGATTTTAATGTTTATTACCTAACTACCCTTGGAAACCCTAATTACAGCCTCCTCCTCCAGCCTCCTCTTCCTTTCAGTGTTTACAGATTCTCGCCTAATTCCAACATCCTCCTCCTTTCACTTCTCTGATTGAAACTTTGGTTTACAGAGTTACTTGCTCAATTGTATATTGTATACGTATATTCACCTATTTTTGGTTTATAGTTACAGATGTTTACAAATCCAGTCACAAAATTCTTCCCAATCCAGGAACAAATCAGTCACAAAACTCTTTCCAATCCAGGAACAAATCCAGTTGAAGTTACAAGATGTTGTTTGTTATGATTTGTAATTTTTAGAGTTACGTTTTTTTTGTTATGTTTGTAATTTTTTAAATATTGTAATGTTATTATTGAATTTTGAGATTTTTTTATGCGGGACGGGTATCCGCGGGTTTTAAAAACATTAGCGGGTTTTTGCGGGTACCCGAATAGCGGGTACTCGTACCTTGCGGGTACGAGTACGGGTAATAAAACTAATTACCCGTGCGGGATGGGTTCGGGTGCGGGTAATGAGATTCTCGCGGGTGCCCACCCCTACCGTGTGGACACCATTTTCCCAAAAAACCCAATTCATGCACATATGATAAAGGGGAATATCAGGAATATCCTCGTAGGGCTAAAACACTTCAAAAAACTCTCGTGAAAATAATTATTAAATAGGATAAAAAATTGATGAAAAGATAAATTTGCCCTTAATTTTCGAACGTTAGAAAACACACGTTTTGCAGTTTTCGACGTGAAAAACTGTCAAACCGTGTCAAAAACAAGAAAGACAAACAACTTGTCGACGTGAAAACCTGTTTCAAAGCTTGAGTCTCAATGAGTCGGTTGAGTGTCGCAGAGGGTCGTTTGAGTCGCATGGGTCGCAAGTGTCGGTTGAGTCGGATGAGTCGCTTGAGTCGGTAGAAGTCTAGTGTATTCTTAATTGCTCATTTTGCAGGTGGCGCCAAAGCCAAAGTTTGTGTATGAATTCAAGCACATGGACAGAATGCCAAAGATTACTACCAAGTGTTATCCTCACAAGACAATAACGAAGTTGAGAGGAATCTTAGATGAATACGAGTTGTATTACTTCGAGAAGGAGTCACAATTTAGGCATTTATTCTATTTCTAATGTGACTCCACATTGACGAAGGTTCAAATGTTTGTCTTAAATGGTGTCCCTATCCGGTACTCTATAGTGGATCACACACTAATTTCTGGATTGAAATGTGGACCATATCCTAAAAGAATGAGAGTCTAAAAGGGATGATACATTCGGGCTGAAGAATTTCGGCCATGGAAAGGTGACCCCGCACAAGTCAGTGAAAAACTTGTGAAGGCGAAGAATCCCGATGATCGGGCGATGTTGTCAACTTTGATGTTGTTGGTGCAAGTTATGGCTCACAAGCCTTCAACAGACAACTTTATCAGACATGATCTCATTGACATGGTTGATGACTTGGATTTTTGTGAAGGCTTTCCATGGAGGCGTTACACATTCGAAAAGATTGTGGAGACTTGCCGCAAACACGTTAGCGGGGAATCACCGAAACCAAAATGGTATTGTGGTGGTTTCATTATCCCACTAATGGTAAGTTGTATATATTATTCGAATAACTTGAACGTTTTCATACTTTTTGCATTCTTATCATTTTGTTTTAATCTTTCAATTACTTCCATTCGAAACCATCCTTAATTTGGGCAGAAAGGGATGGTATGTTGATGTTATAGATGTGGATCTATCATGCCCAAGAATGTGCAAGAAGATGGTCAAATCCAGTATTAACCTGAAGTATGTAGATGTGATAAGGCTGATCGGAGATTATAAGGTAACAATTACATAAGGGTCACAAGGGTAACAATTACACAGAGGGTAATAATGGTTATTTTTTGTTTTTCAGGATATTCGAAGTATTCTTCTTGCTGAACACGAAGAGGAAGCTTTACTTTTTGATCTGGAGGATTACGAGGGATGTCACGATCCCGATGTTCAGATATGGATAAAACATCTTCGTAGAAATCCGAAGGGTATTTGTTGGGAGGACATCTGTAAGCAAGAACTACTGATGCGAAAAGCAGCTCTTGGTGATCAAAAGAAGGGGAAAAGAAAGGGGGCTAAGAGGAAGAAGAGAATGAGTGAAAAAATAATAGATGTTGAAGATGACGAAGACGAAGGAAAGTTAGGTGAAGCTGAAGCTGAAAGAGAAGGTGAGGATGAAGCTGAAAGAGAAGGTAATGATAAAGTTGCAGTTGAAGGAGAATAAACTGCAGTCCATTTGACACTGGAGCAGAAATTAATAGAGGAAATAAAGAAGTCAGAGAAAAGAACCATCAACGCCGTAAGAGGCCTTATAAGGGATGTCAGGTTTCATTTGCCTAATCTAAAATCAAAGACAACAAATCCCAAAGGTGCTGAAAAGGCAAATCAAAATCTTCTAAGAAATATGCGAGCACCGCAAACCAATCTTCCGACACTGTTGGAGATGATGATTTTTAATTCCTTCGACGTCCATATCCAATGTCAAGACAAGAGCCAAGCGAAGAGCCGGTTGAGTCAGAGGCTGAAAATAACTCTGGAGATGGCTCAGAAGAGGATATGGCAAACAATTTGAGATTAGTTGAAAATCTCATTTTCATAGAGGTTACTGCAGTCGTTGCAATAGATGAAGTTCCACCAAGTAAGTAATATTTAGTGAAAAAGTTCATTTGAGTCGTATGAGTTGCAAGAGTCGCATGGATCGCAAGAGACGCATAAGTCACACGGTCGTATAAGTAGCAGGGTTGCATAAGTCGCTAGAGTCGCATGGGTCGCATGGATCACATCAAGTAACAAACGATGAGTCAAATGAATGAAATAATTTTATGCAGATGCTCTGGTGGATACAGTCGATGAAGTCGCCGATAAAGAGGACCACGCTAAGGACATTCCTGCAGAGTATACTCCAGTAGGTCATATGAACGTCCCCGTTGAGAAGGTTCCTGCTCGGATCCTGTCCAATATGTCCCCGGCGAAAAGATTCCTGCCGAGGATACTACAGTGGGTCTTGTCGAAGAGGTTGCCGCTAAGGAGGTTCCTACCAAGGATACTACAGCGGATCCTGTTAAAGAGGTCCACTCCAAGGGTAAGGATGTTCTTTCTGAGGATACTCCAGTGGATCCTATCGAAGAGGTCATCGCTAAGGAGGTTCTTTTCGAGGATACTTCAGTGGATCCTGTCGAAGAGGTCCACTCTAAGGATAATGAGGTTCCTTCCGAGGATACTCCAGCAGATCCTATCAAAGAAGTGGGAACTCCAAAACTTAGTGTCATTGATGTCGAAGTACCACCAAGTAAGTAATAACTTTTGAGTCACAAAGGTCGCATTGGTCGTATGGGTCAAATGGGTCACAAAAGGTCGCATAGGTCGCCATAATTTTAATGAAGTAAATTTTTTGCAGCTGCTGAATCTCCGCTGTTACCTAAACAAGTTTTAAGACCACAGAAGGCATATGTTGAACTTCCACCGGTGAAAAGAGCAAGAAAAGTGTGAGGGAGAGGGCGAGAGAAAGATGTTGATGGAGAACCCACAGAAAATGTTGTTCAATAACCCGTAAAGAAGGTGGTTCAAGAACCCGATAAGAAGGTGATTGAAGAACCCGGTAAAAAGGTGGTTCAAGAATCTGTAGGGA